>CM047808.1:117695007-118295007 GCA_026214975.1 Gentiana macrophylla | reverse complement strand
AGAATCTATATATAGAAGCACAAATTTTACTATGGTCCTGGACCAAATCCTACTTGATGATCCAAGCCAATAAAATTTAAGGGATTTTTGATGGTCTCTTATGTTTAAAAATCAACCACCAATAATATATTTTCAAATTGATGACATAATGGTCCAAGATCGTCATAAAACCACTGAGAAGATATAGAAGAATTGAGAAACAGTTTTGTGTGAACAGGATGGTGATTAAGTATAATCCCACTAAAATGCCATGTGGATGAGTTTAATTTATTGATTTTTTATTTTCGGTAGATTTGAACATGTGAAGGAAAAGGTTAAAAGTAAAACTTTTATAATTTCTATCGGGTAAAGGACAAAACAAAATATAAAAATTAAAAAAATAAAAATAAAATGTGCGCTGCTGGGACTTGCTTCATTTTTTTTTTCCTTCCTTTATTTTCAAACATTCATATTATTTGATCTAGGTCTTTAAACGTAATGAAAAATTTCACTGAATTTTTTTATCTTTTCTTGCTCTTTCTTTTGATAATTTGTTCGATATCATTACATCATTTTTCGTGATATTCACTGTGAAAATTCATTCAGTGAATCTTGAAAAACAATGAATTTCGACAGTAAATTTCGAAAAATAGTTAATTTCGACAGTGGATTTTCGGAAATCATGTCGGAATATGGTGAATGTGGTCTCAAAATAAAAAACGTTAAAAATATGGTGAAATAATTTTCAAATTTTGAGTTCTAGATTGAGAGATATGATTGTTTAAAAAAAATGGATAAAAGATAAATTGTGTAGATTTTTTTTTTAAATAGGCGCCGGAAAATAAAAATAGTTTTGTCTTTTTATGCAAAACTTTCAAAAAATTGTCCTTCTCCTTAATTGATGAAATATTTGTGTCCTTCTCCCTTGTTACCCCTAAATATTATATCATTTATGACCTTGTTTGTAAGTCATATATTTTGATAGGATGCAAGTGGAAACTTCGTTTAAGTTGCTCCATATTATAATGGAAAAATTACTTTATAGTTCATTTTTTCCTTCTTAATTAAGTGCTAATTCAGCTTCAATTTTTCAGTTGCATTAAGGACAAATAAATTCCACCGGATAAATATACCCCTATTCACTCACGAATCCTGCTTTCCAAAAAAGAACCAAATGTCTTTTATCCTGTTGGCCCCTACTACTTTTTTCATGGAAGGGATCAAGTTCACTCATTCATTTCTTCATTTCTTCCACTTCCAGTTCGACCGGATCATCATCCATTTCATTACCTTGCCAATTCTCTGCAATCAAAATAAAATCTGCAATACCGGACTCGTCTTCCCGTCTCCAGTGTAAATCTGATCCTTAAAATTGGGGGCTTGGAGGATTTCAACTCCACTGCGTAATCCCCATACCGATTGATGTTCAAAGGTAGACTCGCCGGGAGTTTCAGATGATCAAGATTGACGTTGGGCATCCAATTCTTCTTCCGATTTCTCATCGACATAAACAACAATTAGTATTTGATATTCATGGAGCTGAAATCAATGGAGCTTTTTTTCTTGCGAGTCGTTTCCGGTGGATGCGGCGGCGGCGGAGAATGGGTTCATCAGATAATTTGCAATCAAACAGCAACAATTTCACAAGAGCATTCGAGCTGGGCTATACACCAGTAGTTCATGGAGTATTTGCAACACCAATTGAACTTAAGGTGTTGATTTTCTTAGTGTGCTTAACATTCTGAATGTATTGGTGCTTTGGACTTGATTTGCAGTAATTTAGTTATAGTAACTTTGTTTGAAAAAAGTTGGAATAAGTGATCTGGATTAGTTTAGCTTTGTTGCAATTTCTTTGGTAGCTTTTAGCTTTATGAGTTTGTGTTCCTGTTGGAGTCATTTGGAAATGACTATTTTTATTAAATTGTTATGGATTCTGGTTTTGCTGCATATATGTTTTGGAGATGAAATGCTTATCCCAATACTAGTTGATGGGGTGATTGTTTACAATTTTCAGATTTCTTGTCTTTGATTTCTTGTTATGATTGAAGCATGCTTATATGATTGATAAATGAATCAAGCTGAGCTGAAAATTGATGCACTGAGATGCTTTGTGATTGAGTTGAATTGTGATACGACTGATTTTAATGCTATATATTGAGATACTTGGCTGAATTTGTGACATATGTGTGTCTTGAAGGAGTCACTTGAATTAAGCCTTAAATGAGTCGATCTCATTTCGATCATCGATCATCGATTTCAAGCATCGATCATCGATCTCAAGTTTTACGATCATCGATATTGTATGCCTTATATGATACTGTTAGTGATATTGTATGCCTTATATGATATTGTCTCCCTTGAAATAAGCCTTAAATGAGCCTTATATGAGCGAGATATGTGTGCCTTGAAGTAGTCACTTGAATTAAGCCTTAAATGAGCACGATCATCGATCTCGCTTTCGACATCTTGTTTCTTTGATATTGTGTTAGTGTAAATGCTGCGATTAAATTCGGCTTTCAAATACTACGTCGAAAGGTATCAAATGAGGTCTCAAAATGAAGATAAAAAAAATATGAACTTTGGTGAAACAATTTTGATGATCGGTGTTCTAAATCAAAAGTTACGGTCGTTTATAAGAAAACGCCCGGTTAATGCAAATATTTTTTTAACAAAATTTACGTCGGAAGGGTATCGTATTTGGGCTCAAATTAAAGAGCCAAAAAAAATGAATTTTGGTGAAATTTTTTCGATAATCGGAGTTATAAATCAAAAGTTACGGGTGTTTGAAAAAAGAAAAAACAAAAACAAAAACAAGCAGGATAACCTAATGTAATGTACATGTACCTAAGCGGTTGAGCCTGAGGACGCGCGCTATGCAGGGTCAATTTTGTCCGTCTGAAATTGTTTGTCCTTTTTGCAACTAAAAAAAGGAGTGTGTCCTATTTATTCTTTTTACAATTTTTTTTGTCCTTTTTCCTCGATATCTCTATTATAATTTCCTTATGGCCGCACCGTAAAAGCGAATAAGTAATACCGATATCCAAATCATTTGGATCCACTAAAAATTATTTTTACCAGAATCTTAGTCAAATATGTAATATAGAGAAAATTGTTGTTTGAATATGTAAATAAAATAAAAATAATGATACGGGCACAATGGTTATGCCACAACGAGTGACACAATGGCCATCTGTATCGTTGATCGTGTTAGATTTACATCATTATTAACTTAGACTCATTATGATCAACGGTGTAGATCACCGTTGTGTTATTCGTTGTGGCATAAATGTTGTGCCCGTATCATTAATAAAATTGTTGAAAGAAACTAATGATATGGCTTGGACATGAAAATAATGCCATATCGTGGTATATAATCTCATGTTTGGTTATGTGTACTTACAAAAAGCGCCCTCTACCCGACCCCAAACCCTGAGCAATTCCTCTGAATGGTTTCTTATAATCTCATGTTTGGTTATCAAGCTTTATTATTCATCTCGAATCACGAAAGCTCATGCTACGATAATTGCACGGAAGCTAAAACAATAAGCTCGGCGTTCTAAACAAACCATTCAAAGGATCAAAGGCTACATCAAACATAATTTATTCATCCATAACATTCAACTTATGTATCAAAGATTTTAACATACTTGAACATAACTTAACTCATTCAAACATAACAAGAACTAGAAATCCACCACATTAACCAACTCGTCGTTACATATCACTAACACTACCCTCGGATCATACAACATCACATAGTAAGTGTAGACGCCATAATACCATGAGTAGTCCATTGATACCTGGGGACGGGGTGGCACGGAACTTATAGGGTTGGCATGTATAGCTTCCCTGAAACTTGAACATGGACACTAGAAGGAAATGGTGGATTAGAAGCTACACATACTCTTTTACGAATCCGCACAAACCATTTAGGAGGTGTTGCTCATTTGCTAAGGTTTAAGATAAGGGGTGAGCTATAAATATCAAAAGGAAAACATCGCATTAAAGGAAACTCATACATGTTACTGGATCAGAATAGAGTTCCTAGTTCTCTTTCGCAAACAGTGAATGCAAAAGTATACTAATATAGAACTAGGTATCCATATAATAGAGATATAAACATGCTTTATATAATTACTACTCGAACACGTAGCATATAACTTTCATTACATTCATCATTTCATTTACTAAACATCATGTTGTTTATCGTTTTATGGCTTTCAACACCATATCATGTTTAGTAGAGCCCAACATGAAGAGTCTGTTGTTTTCTTAACTTTAGGTTCCATCATGTTTACTAGAGCCCAACATGAAGAGCTTGATGATTGTTTTTGTTCATGAGTACCTCAACATGTCTAGTAGAGCCTTACATGGAGAGTGTGCTTAACTTTGACAAGCTGAAAATCGACCACTATTATAGCCCATGGTCGGGGACTGCTAACTAGCCCAGCATATGTTCATTATTTTTTCCCGAGAACGGGGACAGATGTCGATCTAGGACCCTCGAGGATTCATTGTTTTCATTGTTGTCAAAGTACTTGACCATGAACGTCTGCTTAAAGAATCCCTTTTATGCTTTTTAACATCTTTATTTTTCATATCTTTTCGTGATATTTCATTACCTCTTTACATTACGTGTATAATACCCATAAACCATCACAACACATTTACCATATCACTACTACTATATAAGAAGGGAAAAAGTGTCTTTTTGTGACACTTGGTTTTTTTCTATTGGTTCTCCGTTTTTACTGTTCATCGGCCCAAAAATCCGGCCCAGTTTTTTTTTTTTTTTTTTTTTTTGTTCATGGCAGGCCCAGCCCAGAAAAGTTGTTTTTTTTTTTTTTTTTTTTTTTAGATGAAAAGTTTGAGTTAAATTGTTCCATTTTGGAGGACTCAATTGTATCACATTTTAATGTGTGAATATATGTAGCAAATGTATAACTATTTTCAAAATATAAGGCCATGACTTGTTGCCGACACGATCTTTGTATTATGCCAAAACAATTTTATTGACGTTTACATGAAATATTATAAATTTTTTAAAATAAATTCATTTCATAAAAAAACATATCGTTTGTACACGGCGATATGACTATTTTCAAGATATAAGTCAACGACATGTTGCCTACACGATCTTTATGCTTAAAAATATCTGGTTTGACGATTACATGAAATATTAAAATTATTGAAATGAATTTCATTTTTTGTAAAAAAACATATCTTTTTTTTTTTTCTTTCCTATCTAAATAAGAAAGGAAAGGGTATGCCACGTGGCACCCTCCCTTTTTTTCTCCCCTCCCTTTTTTTCTCCCGGCTCCTCACATGTATAAACCACCAAAAAATCATCTCTTCTACTCTCATTTGTTGTTTTTTGTGTTTCGGCCCTTTTTGTTATTTTGGACCATCTGGTTTGTAAGGCCTGACATTGTAGAATTAATTTTTTTTTCATAAAATGAAAATTGACCAGGATGAAATCGGATGGAAAGAAATGAAAATCGATAAAACACGTAGTGGTGTGTAAGAGGAAAGTGATGTTAGGTAGGTGGTGGGTGGGGTGGGTTGGGTTGGGGTGGTGGGAAGGTTAGGGTATAGTAAGATGGGTGGTGGGCATGGTAGGATAGGGAGTGGTAGGGTAGAGTAGAATGGGGTGGTGGGTAGGGTAAGGTAGGGTGGGATGAGATAAAATAGAGTGTAATAGGCTTAGCTAGGATAGTGAATTAAAATGTAGGTTGGGAGGTAGGTTAAGGTTTGTAGGTATGTAGAGAGGTAGGGTGCGGTAGGGTGTGCTAATGTAGGTGAGGCGAGGTATGAGATGTAATGCGGTGATGTATGGTAGGGTAGGATGGTATGGTTGGATGATGTGGCGTAAGTTAAGTAAAGTTTGATAGGTTGAATAAAGTACGTAATATAGGGTAGTGTGGTAAGATAATATGGTGTAGGGCATGGTGAGGTAGGATTGGCTATGTGAGAGTTAGAAAATGTTGGGATAAGGTGCGGTTGGGTGATTGATAATGTATGTAGTAGATAAGAAAGAGTGTGTTGACTAGGGTAGAGTTGTGTGGTAGGTTGTGGTATCCGAAAGGAGATCGACGTAAAATGTTTTATTTTTCATTGTTGCGTTTAAAAATTACGTTCTGAACGGTTCGTTACATTATATATTTCTTCGTATTTAATATCGTCAAATAAATTAAAACTTATAGCATGGGCACGCCGTTAGTTAGTTTTAGTGTGAATAAAGACCAATTTTTACTAATACCATGGTAAATTTATTTTATTGATGAGTGTTAAATGTAGATTGGAACTTTTGTTTTTGTATCAGTGTGTCTATGTAAAGTAAATCGAAAACATTTGTCTAATTGTCGTCATGTTAAATAATTGACATCATAATTTGTTGTATAATATCAATTCCGGCTAAATTTCGTCATTTATATTGTGTTGTACTTAAAATGTGTGGAATAATATTTTAGTTAAAATTTATTTTATATTTAATATTTTTGACATTAAGGTAAACATCTAGCATGGGCACTCCGTGCGTTGCACGGACTACCGCTTTTACTAGTATTTCTAGAATATGCTTTATATATCACATAGCAAGTATATGTCACATAGCCATATAACATAACATTATGAACATACTTATTATTATCACCATATTAACCTTTCAAAGCCATCACATGGTTATCTTAAATATTTCAACAAGTATCAAAGATCCATTTTCATATAGTTAAACAAGTATCATGTTCATAAACAAGTAGAATCTTATAGATATTATATCTATAACATATAACTAACCTAGATTTTTTTTTTAAATTATCAACTAAGACACAAACATCTTTCATTATTGATGCAAAAACATGATTTCTATTGCAAAAAACCAGAACTTTGCACAGGTTGTTCATACAGAAACATTTACAGATTATTTCAGTTCCAAAATATCACAAACTACAAATGAATAATATTTCAGAAACAAAGTTGTCGTTTAATCGACACACCAGCCTCTCATTGAGATGATGGCTAGCAAGCATATTTGTTCAAAAACATGTTTCTTATCCTATAAAATGTTTGGGAAATTAGGGATAAGGACACAATCTGGAATATTTTTAAGTAACAGAGACGACTATATATTTTTATAGGAGAAGGACAAGCTGCATAATTTTTATAAGCGAGAAGGACAAACAGTGAATCCCGAAAATCGGTGAATCTCCCAGTGAATCTCAAATCGGTGAATTTAACAGAGAATTTCGACAATGAATCCCGAAAATCGGTGAATTTAAAACAATGAATTTTGAAAATCATTGAATTTAACGATGAATTTCGGCAATGAATTTAAGCAGTGAATTTCGAACACAAGTGAATTTCAACAATGAATAAATAGTTTTGTCCTTTATGCAAAATTTTCAAAAGTCTGTCCTTCTACTCAATTGATGAAATATTTTTGTCCTTCTCCCTCATTCCCCCTAAAATGTTTGACTAAGGCACATACCTAATACATTAAAGTTTAGAAAGCAGAAACATAAGCACTTAGCATAAAAATCACCAAAACACATAACTACACATAAAGTGCTATAAAATCTTTGATGCATGAGGACCTTGATAGATAGGGGCAAGATCAGCCAAACTATCTTCTTCCACTAATAAGTACTCCTCTCCTAATATGGATTCAACAAAAACTAACTTACAAGAATGAAAACCCTAACTTAACATAATAGAAAGGCATGCTTAAACTCAATAATAAAAAAATACTTAACTTGATCTGAAAAAAAAATTAAAAAAAAATACTTAACTAGAACTTACAACACTTATGATTGCTGAAAGCTAAGACAGAGACGAGCCAGAAATGATGTAGAGATTCTTTACAACTTGAGAGAAAATGTAGGAAACAAGGTATGAAAGCTAGGGTTTATATAGGCTCAAAACTTAGAGTTTCATTATTGCAACTGATGTTCCATCGAACTCAAAAGGTCAAGAGTTGCCATTAAATTCCCTCATAACTCCAGGTTGAAGAACTTGAAAATACTCTGATCTTTGTCTCAGAGCTGTCGTCTAGACTGTACCAAGACCTGCCGCTGAGACGATTGCTCCCTTCCTTCCAGGGTCCACTTGTTGTATTTCATACGTACTAAAACCAAAATTATACTTTTATCATTTTTTATTTTGTGATATATAACGTATCTTCATAGGCAACTTGACCCAAAAGCGACGCGTCAACAAAATCAAACTTGGGATATCACGTTAATATATTTAAATTAATGTATGCTGTTCAAAAAAAATTGTCTAAATATATCAGAGGATTAACCTCTATTGCGCCCTTTTATGGGTGTAGCCTAGGGCTTTCTATGAAGGTGGTATGTAAGTGTCAAAGTGTGACTTGATCTCTACATTTGGTGGAGCTAAATCTAGGATCAGTTAAGAATGATGGTCTGCTGATCGAGAGTATTAAGGTCAGGGAAGTCAATTGGGTTAAAGTACACACTACAAAAAAAAGATTTTTTTGTGACAAACTTTTGGTGACAAAGAGTAGATTTGTCACAAAGGGTAGTTTCTAGTGACAACAACTATGTTTGTCACAAAGAGTTTTATTGATTAATGACAAAAAGAAAGATTTCTCACCAAAGGTTTAGTGTATTGTCACAAAAATCATGGAATCACTTTCTTATTGTGTATAAATTTTTGGATGAGCCTTTGGTGACAACTATCTTTATCATGAAATCCTCAAACGATCCGAGTCGAGTCAAATATTAAGATTATCGAGTTGAGCGTGTTACGAATTTTACGAACTCGAGCACGAACACGAATTTGACATAGATAACGAATTCAAACTCGACCGCGAGTTTTTTCACTCGAGCTGATTCGATTTCTTTTCACAGGAAAATTCCAGCTGCTTTACAAAAAAGAATTTACATCAGGTGGGGTCGAAGACTTCAAAACAACCGAAAAAAAAGACTTTCGTGAATATGATAAAATAATAAGACTTTCTCGTTTCTCGATTTGTGGAAACCGATAAAGACTTTCTCGTTTCAATAAAAAAATAATCTCTCTGTATTGAAAGTGGAAACCCTCTTCTCCGATGAATGACGATGGAACCCTCAGCCGTCTCCCTCTTTCCTCCTTTGCCCAATCGACGGTGCCGCCGAAGAAAATGATCATTCTCGGTGAATTTTTGTTCGGAATCGCAAACCGTTGCTGGTTGGCCGATGATCAGTCTCGGTTTCTTCTCCTGCAGGCAATCGTTCTCTTAATTTCCTTTCTGTTCAGTTTTCCCAAAATGTTTGATGCACTTAATTAGGAACATGAGACAATGAAGCCAATTCTTGAATATATCTTTGTAATTTAGGCACTGCAATGATGGACAATTATTTGAGTTTTGGTTTATATTGTAGGTTCTTAATGTAATCACTTGTTTTGATTTTACTTTCTCCAAAATTCGCGGCCTTTCAGAATCTTATGGCATTTTTCTGTTTTCAGGTGAACAATCCTGAGTTTCAGTCCCCAAACATGTCCAGGTGTGTCCAGACATTCCCAGGTCAGTCCCAGACATGTCAGTGCGTCAGACATGCTAGAGGTCTGCTGCTGGTGCATGTCCAAATGAAAATTATTCTTTGTATGCTGCCAGTTTGTATGTATATGCTCTTGTGTAGATGGTTTTTAGTTGTTAAAAGGCCCAAATATGGATATGTTAATTTCCTAAATATGGATGCTCGCTTGAATCAGACCTGCTAGAAATTATTGGAATTCTTGTATATGTCATTTATAGATTAACAATGGAAGAATCTGTATGCATCATTAATTATCTAGGGGCTTGAGACTTGATCACCAATGCTTCCAATGCCTTTAATATTCTGCCGCAAAATCAAAGCGGATCCTCTCGGTTTACGCAACAAGTTCTTTGTCCTTCTTAAATTTATTCGTCCCCTTATTTGTCCGGAGTACCACGAATAATCTAAGTGAGATATAAGCAGAGAGTTCTTCCTTTTTGTCTAGGACAAATAGAACAAAAGATAACTTGGAAGTGTTTGTATGTATGTAACTTTTCAAGGATGCTTGCTTATGTTATATCTTTGTTCAATAATGCAAACTTGCTTTTATAGCTTTTAGATATCTGAAAAAGAGCAAAGAGAATCGTCCCTTAAGTAAGAGACACCAAATGAAAAGGTTCCATTTGGTTGTATCCACTTAAAATGACCAAAGGACACCAAAAAATCGCTTTCGGACCACAAAGTGGCGCCAGTAGTCACAAAGGGCGCTTCATATAACCCCAAAACCGAACAAACATCATGTTCAACTTTTGGCCTAGCTGAAGTTCCACAGGCGGGCGCCTGTCACTCTGTTTCACTAAATCCCTGATTTTGGTCCTTTAATTGGTTTTCCGGTCCTTTAAATGACTTTATCAACCTATACTTGCTTATTTTCCATCCGTATACTCATATACACTTATATAAGCGTGCACTCCGCACCTCCAAACTTATTATTAAGTGTTACGAGTATATCCATGTTAAGGGTCAAATTGTATGATTTATAACGATTTATTTTATATAAAATTCCCCCATATTCGTATTATTTTCATAGAAATCGAGCCTTATATTTAAATATTGAGCAAATGATATTTTTAATGAGTTAATTCCAAAACGTAGCGAATTATGTGCATAATTGATGATTTATTATTAATTTGGAATTATATTACATTTTGGTATTATTCATTGATTAATTAGAGCCTACAAGTGTTCAAGATTGGAATGGACAAGTGTCAAGGATAAGATCAAGGAGGATGAGTCATGAATCATCTAGAATATCCAAGAGATAAGGTTTGTTACAAAAGGATAAGGATGGGTTGTTAGAGATATTGGATAAGAATCATCGAACAAGCTCAGAACAGTGGAATCCGGGCGTTCCACAATGGAACTCAGCGTTACGGGATCGAAAACTGGCGCGTTCAAGGCTTGGAAATCAATCTCGAGAGCTCGGAAAAAGCATGGAACTCGAGTTCCAGGATGGAATCATGCGTTCAGAGGCCAAACCGGCGTCCCCACGATGAAACCGGCGTTGAGCTATCTCGCATCCGCTTGCCTATAAATCAAACTGACTCCCAATTCATTTCAGAGATATTAATATAGATCGATTTTCTTCCACACACCAAAAACACAGAGCGGCCGCTCATTCCCTTCAGGCGATCACCCAAGCCTTGTGCTTGGGTGATCCGGGTTAGATTAGGTTTTACTTCTTTTGTTTTCCTTTTCTTGTTCGATCACCATGATGATCTCTCAAGCTTTGAACTTGGAGCGATCATGTAATACTTTTCAGCGGCTTATTTCTTGTCCATGGATGATCTTGTGAGTTTAATTTTAAAGTTGTTTTCTTTCCTTTGATTATGTGTTATGCAATCGATAACGAAAGTTGTATTGCTATTGATGTTTACCGTATGACGAAAGTCGGTGTAAACCTTAGATCACCATAGGAAAGATGAGATTTTTAACCTTGACATAACGAAAAGTTGATAGGTTGAATCTCTAGGTTGTTAGATTGAGAGATCTTGCACCTCGTTTTATGATGTGTTAATCTTTAAAATCGAGAGATAAAAGATTACTTAAGAGAGGTGAACCACAACTTGAATTAAACCATCATAAGATAATCTAGGGAAGAATTAAGGGTTCTTGGATGGTGGATCATGTTTGTTCTATGTTACATTGCTTTAGTCATTATCATGGGTTCGTTAGTTTTATTGTTTTTAGTAGTTGTAGTTTTATTTATTTTGGTTATAATTATTGTTTCACGGCTTTGGATTAATAGTCCTCTGTCGATTTACTTGTCTCTGCTTTTTAGTTCTATTAATAACTAGTAGTAACAATTGGAAAGATTAATGAAATTAGATTCAACATCCCAATTCCTGTGGATCGACCCCTTTACTTATCTCGCTATACTATCAACTACCCGGTGTTTGGCGGTTAGGAGTTAGTTTTGCATCTAAGTTAGGGTTTATAAATTTTCTTTTGTTTAAATGATGCAAAAATCTCTCTCAACAAAAGTGGCGCCGTTGCTCGGGAATCGGTGTTTTGTTGAATCTACTTGAATTAATTCTTCGATTTTGTTACAATTTATCGCTTCAATAAAAGTAGCGTTTAATAAATTGAGAGTTTTTATTTTTGCCATGTTTCGATGACCGTTGGGTTAAGAAGGTGCAAAAAGTTTTTTTACTCAATTTATGAAACGTGAATTATATGTTTAGGTGTAATCTAACCCTCTGTGCTAATTTGATGGGGTTGCGGTGCTGTGATATATGATGTATGTTTAGAGTTTTTGGGACTTGCTGTTATTTTCCTGCATATCTGTTGCATATCTGGTGTGGGACGAGCGTTCAAGGTAAGTGAACGCCCGTCCAGGTTATAATCTACAGGTGGAACGCCCGGTTGAGTTCTGAAACGCCCGTTCAGTGCAAAAATTTTCAGTTGAACGCCCGTCTTGAAAGATGGAGCGACGCGTTCAAATAGTTGGACGGGCGTCAACCCACAATCTGAGTTCCAATTTCTTCTGTCTTGATTTATAACGCTTTATTTGACTTGGATGTTTTTAATATGAGCTTATGTGGCTATTTATTTTTACGTAGATGTTCTGAACTTGTATGTTTACACCTTTCCATCTACGAATCCATGTTAAATAATTGATTTACTTTAATATACTTGATTCATCTATGCAAGTTATAGTGACTGTCGGTTCTCGTAAGCTATAACTGGTCTTATTGTTATTAGTAGCTAATGTCGGTTTCCGTATGCTACATACCATTATGATGAATCTTTTAAGCTTTGAGACTTATGTGCTTTCTTGTTATTTTGTAACTCATATGGGTAGCTACTGCCGGTTTTCCGTATGCTACGTCCGAGGCCATATGAGTTATATCTGCTTAGTATAGCTAATCGTTGGTTTCCATAATGCTATCACTTTTGATGAGTCTTAAGGCGCGTACTAATCTTGCATTGTAATGGACAAAGACTGCATCGTTTATCGTAACCTGTCATTATTTGGTAGACGTTTATTTTATACATGTCATGTTGCAAATTAAGGGGCTAGTTTTCTTCCTTTTATTTTCTTTTATTTGTGCATCTCATTTAGTTGCATGTCATCTAGTTGCATTGTTTTCTTTTCTTTAAGGGCCGTAGTCACTTTGTAGGTTGTCTTCACAACCTTGCTCAAATCGCTGAGCTTGCTTTGCGTTTTCTTTTATTAGGATTACATATCATGTAGTTTGCATTGTAATGTAGTTGCACCTAGCCTACTATTTTGCAATGTCCATGTATATTTTCCATCCTTATCTGAGCTTAATCAAAACATCTCTATGATTTATTTTCCTTGTGTTTTCAATGTATAATTCTTTTTCCCCGTAGACTCTTTTTGCAATTGATCAAGTATGCAGGACACTTTTGATAGGCATTTGTGCGTTTTCACGTCGATGTCGATTACTCTGTGATGCTCCACAAGTCTCTTGATCTATTCAAGCTTACTTGGATCTGTGATGCTCCACACTTCCAAGGATAGTCAAGCAATTTTGGTTCTTGAGGGTTCTTTCCGAGTTGCCGGCTTGGAAATACAATCGACTAAGTTCCTAAACTTTTTATTTCTGCACAACTTGAGGACAAGTTGCAATCTAAGTGTGGGGAAGGGATTAGTATCTACACTCTTTTGCCATATTAGTCATATTTCTATGAAAATGCTAAATTTTTCAAAATTTTTGTTTTGTCCCAAGTGAACAAATGCATATCTTTATTTGAGTCTGTATATCATTGGTGCATTATTTTGCATATTTAGTAACTTTAGATGTTTTACCCAACACTATTTTTCACGTGCCATAGTAAATGATGAGCTATAATTTAAAGCTATGCCCATTTGATTGGAGATTTTTGATGATTATCGCATGATTCTTTGCTTTCATATGAATTTTGAAAATTTTAATAGTTTGTATTTAGAATTAAAAGTATGTCATACTGTGAATATCTTGAAGTTTGAATGTGATAAGGGACACGTAACTATTGTTTTTGGAAAGTTGAGTTAATGAATGAATTAGTTGAGTATGTCGAAAGTTTGGTCGATGATTGGAGTGAGATAGGGCATTATCTCGAAATGTCTATACCACTATGATGACCAAAAGCTCACGACGATCGGGAAGAGCGCCTTTATGATTTGAGTAGGTAGGGGATTATCTCGAAATGTCCTATTCTACTATGAGGGCAATAGCTCATTCGATGTGTGTTTAAATGAGAAATAATTAAATTAACTTAGATGAGAAGTGATATGAATTGAATATAAGACATAGTTATCGTATATCTTATCCAGAGTATAAATGAAAGATATGTTGTGGGATTATCCTCTAAGTATGTCGGAAATATTTTAAATACTCCCTATTATTGTTTTTTTAATTTGTATGTTTTGTGAGGTGCATGTTATAATCGTTTTTATATTTCTAATTTAAATGGGATGTTAGCTAGTTTTGCTTGAATCAATTTCAAGTGCGGTTTTAGTGGAAATTTATTATGGCTATGCACACACACACCTGGGTGAACCTCTAAACGACTTGAATATGTTTTATATTTGCATAAATGTTTATACGTCTCGAGTCTTGATTTTTGTTTTGTTTTGCTCGGGACGAGCAAAAAGCTAAGTATGGGGGAGTTGTTAAGGGTCAAATTGTATGATTTATAACGATTTATTTTATATAAAATTCCCCCATATTCGTATTATTTTCATAGAAATCGAGCCTTATATTTAAATATTGAGCAAATGATATTTTTAATGAGTTAATTCCAAAACGTAGCGAATTATGTGCATAATTGATGATTTATTATTAATTTGGAATTATATTACATTTTGGTATTATTCATTGATTAATTAGGAGCCTACAAGTGTTCAAGATTGGAATGGACAAGTGTCAAGGATAAGATCAAGGAGGATGAGTCATGAATCATCTAGAATATCCAAGAGATAAGGTTTGTTACAAAAGGATAAGGATGGGTTGTTAGAGATATTGGATAAGAATCATCGAACAAGCTCAGGAACAGGTGGAACTGGCGTTCCACAATGGAACCTGGCGTTAGGATCTGGCCATGTTCAAGGCTTGGAAATCAATGCGAGAGCTCGGAAAAGCATGGGCCCGAGTTCGGGATGGAATCAGCGTTCGAGAGGCCAAATCAAGCGTCCCCACAGATGAAACCAGGCGTTCGAGCTATGCGCATCCGCTTGCCTATAAATCTGACTCCCCAATTCATTCAGAGATATTAATATAGATCAGATTTTCTTCCACACACCAAAAACACAGAGCAGCCGCTCCTTCTTGGCTTAGGCGATCACCCAAGCCTTGTGCTTGGGTGATCCGGAGTTAGATTAGGTTTTACTTCTTTTGTTTTCCTTTTCTTGTTCGATCACCATGATGATCTCTCGAAGCTTTGAACTTGGAGCGATCATGTAATACTTTTCAAACTTCTTATTTCTTGTCCATGGATGATCTTGTGAGTTTAATTTTAAAGTTGTTTTCTTTCCTTTGATTATGTGTTATGCAATCGATAACGAAAGTTGTATTGCTATTGATGTTTACCATTATGACGAAAGTCGGTGTAAACCTTAGATCACCATAGGAAAGATGAGATTTTTAACCTTGACATAACGAAAGTTGATAGGTTGAATCTCTAGGTTGTTAGATTGAGAGATCTTGCACCTCGTTTTATGATGTGTTAATCTTTAAAATCGAGAGATAAAAGATTACTTAAGAGAGGTGAACCACAACTTGAATTAAACCATCATAAGATAATCTAGGGAAGAATTAAGGGTTGCGGGATGGTGGATCATGTTTGTTCTATGTTACATTGCTTTAGTCATTATCATGGGTTCGTTAGTTTTACTGTTTTTCGTAGTTGTAGTTTTATTTATTTTGGTTCGCAATTATTGTTTCCTGGCTTTGGATTAATAGTCCTCTGTCCAGTTTACTTGTCTGTTTTAGTTCTATTAATAACTAGTAGTAACAATTGGAAAGATTAATGAAATTAGATTCAACATCCCAATTCCCTGTGGATCGACCCCTTACTTATCTCGCTATACTATCAACTACCCGGTGTTTGGCCGGTTAGGAGTTAGTTTTGCATCTAAGTTAGGGTTTATAAATTTTCTTTTGTTTAAATGATGCAAAAATCCTCTCAACAATCCACCCTTGTACTAAACCCCAATTACCTCAACGGCTTGTGATTATACTTAAATCACCAACATTCCTCCCCCATTTAAGTGTAATCCTTGGTTTAGTAAAACAAAACAGTCACAAAACAAATCAACTCATGATTCAATGAAAATGTCACGAAGATTGAATTTCCACCTAGCATTATTACACGCAAATATTCGAGTATTGGGGTGTGACTAAGCATTGAACCCCTTTACACATTTTGAATACATGTACATAACAACACATATGAATTGAAACTACTCCAAAGTATTATACTTGACACCATTCTTTGTAATCCGGCCTTGTGTCCATATCCATTCATGAGCATTTAGAAAGCCAACCCAACTTTCCTTGAAGCGGCCATACTTCATACTCATATAGGTGAACCTTTAGTTAACCGTGCACCTGCATTAGCACTTTGTAAGATTCATTAAGAAGATTTCACTTCAACCTAGTCTCACAGGTAAACAGCACATACCTTCGGGATTAATACATGTGCTCAAGTTTCCAAAAACAGGCTTACCACATTGAATTTAGCCTAAGGCATTGTACCAAAGGGAAATTGGGCGTCCCATATTCAGAAACTTATACAGGCTGTAAACCCATCCCGACAACCGACTTTTGTAATAAGTCCTTAGCTAATCCTTTCGTCAAATGATCAGCCAAATTTCTTTGAGATCTCACATACACAACCGATATCACCACGTGAGAGATCAACTCACGTACTGCGCTATGTCTAACGCCTAAGTGTCGCGATTTTCCATTATACACTTGACTATATGCTTTAGACAGTGTTGATGAACTATCACAATGGATAGATATTGGTTTAGGCCATAAAGGAATTTCATGAATCAAATTCCTAAGCCATTCTGCCTCTTTACCGGCTGCCGCCAAGGCAATGAACTCCGACTCCATAGTCGAGCTAGATATACATGTCTGTTTCTTAGAAGCCCAAGAAATGGCACCTCCACCTAAAACAAACACCCATCCACTAGTAGAAGAATGATCTTCACATTAGATATCAACTAGCATCGAATATCCTTCAATCACCGAAGGATATGCAACATAAGCCAAACCAAAGTTTTTGGTAGACTTAAGATATCTCAATACACGAACAACCGCTCTCCAATGACAATCACCCGGGTTACTCGTATATCGACTTAGTTTTCCAACCGCATATGCAATATCCGGTCGTGTACTAGTCATTGCATACATTAAACAGCCAATGACTCGTGAATATTCAAGTCGATTCACTGTTTCACCTTTATTAGGTCCAAGCTTCTCATGAGGCTCCATGGGAGAATTTGCCGGAGTACAATTTTCACAATTAAACCTTTTCAACACTTTCTCAATATAATGAGGCGTGTTAGTGAAAATCCTCCCGATTTCTCTTGATTTTAATTCCAAGAATTACATCCGCCTCCCCATGTCTTTCATAGAGAATCTGAAAGATAAGAGTTCTTTACACTTATCAACTTTGATTTTGGTTTGTACCAAAAATCAACATGTAATCGACATATAGACAGATTATCACACGTTACGGTTTCATCAAATCTACTATAAATACACTTGTCCGACTGATTAAGTTTAAATCCACTAGCCAAGACAACCTCATCAAACTTTTGATGCCATTGTTTAGGAGCTTGTTTAAGTCCATACAATGATTTAACAAGTTTACAAACCTTATGCTCGTTACCGGGCATAATAAATCCTTCCGGTTGCTTCATGTATATTTCCTCATCCAAATCTCCATTTAGAAAGGCTGTTTTAACATCCATTTGATGGATCACCAAGTTATGAATTGCGGCTAAGGCAATCAATAACCTGATTGAGGAGATTCTAGCAACGGGAGCATAAGTATCGAAATAATCGATACCTTCATTTTGCCTAAAGCCTTGTATAACTAACCGGGCTTTATAACGATCAACAGTACCGTCGACTCTCATTTTCCTTTTGAAAATCCACTTGCAACCTAACGGTTTGCAGCCTCGTGGTAAATCTGTAAGAATCCACGTATCGTTACCCATTATGGAATCCATCTCGTCATTGATGGCTTCTTTCCAAAATGATACATCCTGAGACCCCATTGCCTCAGAAAATGTCTTTGGATCATCCTCAATATTGTAACAATATGAGTATTGATATCCAATTTCATTTCTCGAACCTTCCACCAAATAAGTAACAAAATCCGGTGGAAAAGTCTTCGCTATTCTAGCCCTCTTACTTCTTCGAAGTTCAGAAGGCTCAACTTGAGAATCTTTATTCTCCCCATTCTCCACTCCAACTATTGTAGGTGCAATATCCTTTGGTCTAGGAATAGAAGTAAACCTATTCTCATCAAAGATAGCATCACGTGATTCTATAACCGAATGTGCAGCCACAGAATCACTAGGTTCTATAACATAAAACCTATAAGCCTTTGAGTGACTTGCATATCCAATGAAAATGCAGTCGATGCCTCTTTCTCCTAAAGTTTTAATTTTAGGATCGGGAAGTCTAACAACCGCCCTGCAGCCCCAAACTTTTAAATAATTCAAGTTTGGTTTCTTTTTGAACCAAAGTTCATACGGGGTAGTAGAATTCCTTTTATTAGGAATTCTGTTTAGTAAATAACAGGCCGTTAATATGGCCTCTCCCAAAATCCACTTTGCTCAATCTGAATAGGATAACATGGAATTTACCATCTCTTTTAAAGTCACGGTTCTTCCTCTCCGCAATGCCATTTTGTTGTATGCGTATCACGGTCTGATAACCGTGTATAATACCACACGACCAAGTAGGTTGGATCATAGTATTCTCCACCTCTATCGGTGCAAAACGTTTGATACTTGAATTTAATTGCAATTCAACTTCACTTTTATAAACTTTAAACTTATCAAGTGCTTCGTCTTTTGTATTAAGTAAATATACATAACAAAAACGAGTACTATCATCTACAAAAGTAATCATATATTTCTTATTTCCCAAAGATGGTGTGGCATTAAAATCACACAAATCACTATGGATAAGTTCTAAAATTGTAGACGATCTTTCAACACCACGAAATGGTTGTCTTACAATTTTATTAAGCATACAAGTAGCACACTTATCCACATTGATATCAAACGGGGGAATTAAAGCATTTTTAGACATAACATGCATACGTTTGTAATGTATGTGTCCTAATCGTGCATGCCACAACTTTGAAATATTAACATCAGAAATATGCATAACTTGATTAACTTTATTATTAACAACATTAAGCATAAACATGTTATTACACAAATAACCAAAACCAACAAATACACCATGTTTTGACAAAATAAACCTATCGGACTCATAAACTTGTTTGTAGCCCGATTTACACAACAAAGCACCCGAAACAAGGTTTTTCCGAATGCATGGCACAAATAAAACATTAAATAGTTTTACAGATTTTCCAGAACTGAAATTTAAAGTAATAGTTCCTACACCACTTATTACAGCCTTCGACTCGTTTCCCATCTTTAAGATAGATCCATCGTTCACTGGTTCAAAGTCTTCAAACCAGCGTCGATCTTTGCATACATGTCTTGTTGCTCCCGAGTCGATCCACCACGTAACATCATCATCCTGCATATAAAAAGCCTCAGAAATTAATGGCACATAATTCATAACCGAATTAACACCATAATTAACATTCTGACCTTGATGATGTGGTGGTCCTTGGTCTTTCGACCCTTGCTCTGGACCCTTGCCATTACCATTCTTTCGAACTCGGCAATCAGCCTTGTAGTGTCCTGTCTTTCCACAAATCCAACAGGCCCCTTTTGGCCTTTTCCCGGATTCTTTGTCATTCGACTTTTTCTTTTTCTTGCCATGGTATTTTCCTTTGTTAGTTTTAGAACTCTCCCCAGCCTCCATCACATGTATGGAAGTGGATTCATCAATCTCCTTGCCCTTGGTTTTAACCCCTCCTCCGCGCCCGAGGATTCCTCAATCTTGCGAGATGGCTACCAAGTTCAACCAAGGAGAGTTCTTCCTTTTGTGCTTTAACATATGTTTAAAATCTTTCCATGATGGTGGTAGTTTGTCAATGATACTAGAAGCAGAAAATGGATTCATCCATTTCCATTTTGTGTTGTGCAAATTGGCCTAAAATGCGTTGTAATTCATTGAATTGTTCCATTCTGAGACCGTGAATCAACCATCATATATTTCATAAAATTACCAACTAAAAACTTTTTAGCAGATGCATCTTCATTTAAATATTTAGTTTCTAGTGCATCCCATAACTCTTTTGCAGAAGCAAAGTTTTGATAAATGTCAAATAATGAATCAGACATACCATTGACAATGTGACCACGACAGATGTAGTCATCATTTTCCCATTTGTTCCGCCTTCGCAATTCCTCCAACGGTGCATCATCATCAACTTCTGGAATTTCTGTGCTAAGAACATACACCACTTTCAATGTTGTGAGAAGGAAATGCATCTTCCTTTGCCACCTCCGGAAATCAACTCCTTCGAACTTGTCTAGTTTCCCGAAATTCATCATCAAATCCTTTGCATTCACCATTGTGATCAACACAATAAATTTAAGAAGATTGTTAATTATCTAGGGGCTTGAGACTTGATCACCAATGCTTCCAATGCCTTTAATATTCCTGCAAAATCTGAAAACGGATCCTCTCGGTTTACGCAACAAGTTCTTCATCCTTCTTAAATTTATTCGTCCCTTTATTTGTCCGGAGTACCACGAATAATCTAAGTGAGATATAAACAGAGAGTTCTTCCTTTTTGTCTAGGACAAATAGAACAAAAAGATAACTTGGAAGTGTTTGTATGTATGTAACTTTTCAAGGATGCTTGCTTATGTTATATCTTTGTTCAATAATGCAAACTTGCTTTTATAGCTTTTAGATATCTGAAAAAGAGCAAAGAGAATCGTCCCTTAAGTAAGAGACACCAAATGAAAAGGTTCCATTTGGTTGTATCCACTTAAAATGACCAAAGGACACCAAAAAAATCGGTTTCGGACCACAGTGGGCGCAGTAGTCACAAAGGGGCGCCTGTTATAACCCCAAAACCGAACAAACATCTGTTCAACTTTTGGCCTAGCTGAAGTTCCACAGTGGGCTTTGTCGATGACAGTGGGCGCTGTCACTCTGCTTCACTAAATCCTGATTTTGGTCCTTTAATTGGTTTTCCGGTCCTTTAAATGACTTTATCAACCTATACTTGCTTATTTTCCATCCGTATACTCATATACACTTATATAAGCGTGCACTCCGCACCTCCAAACTTATTATTAAGTGTTACGAGTATATCCACCCTTGTACTAAACCCCAATTACCTCAACGGCTTGTGATTATACTTAAATCACCAACAGCGACATTGCTGTATCACGAGCTTTTGGTGACATGAGAAAGTATGAGGCAGGAGTTGTGGAGAAAATGTACTCAAAGCAATTGCAAAAAATGTGAGTATTAATTATGCAATCTTATGCACTTTCATTAATTCTACATTTTGATCGTCTAACATTCCTTTTTTATTTTTTAACTAATTAGGGTGGAAGGAAATTGCAAATTTTGATTCCTGAACACTTGGTTCATTTGAGGAACCAAATATAAGGTAATGTCTTAGGGACATTTTACATTTTACTTGCAGTTTTGATTTATGAGGATTCATCTCTTTTTGTGTTTTCAACTTCATTTGTTTCATGGGCTTTTCTTTTATTTTTTTGGTAGTTGTAAGTAGTTTAGTGTTGAAAATTGAGGTTGAATCTCAATTCTTCCTTACACTGCTTTCGGAAATTGTCTGGAATTGGGCGTAAGGGTCATCTTTGTTGGAGATATTCTTGGAGTCGAGTTCAAGGTTGTGTTTGTTTATTATTATATTTGTTATTAATTATTGTGGTTGTAGGATATTATTATTGATTACGACTTATAATGTGTCTGTTTATTGTTATATTTATTATTAATGTTGTTATTATTATTATTATTATTATTATTTTTATTTGAATATTTATTATTATTATTATTATTATTTTTAAAATATGACTTCTAGTGACAAAGCCTTTGTCAATATTAACCATTAATGTAAAATGTGTTTATAACCTTTGGTGACAACAACACTTGAATTAGTGATAAAATGTTTATTATTTTGTGACAAAAGTTTTGTCGCATGAAAAAATTCTGTGAGAAATCTCGAAGTTTGTCATGAAAAGCTTTGGTGACAAAAATATTAGATTTATCGCCACTGAACTCTTTTAATGACTAATTCACTGATCGTCACAATAGGCACCTTTAGCGTCATCTGCTTACGCAACAAACGCCGCGACAAAAATATTTTGTCGCGAAAACTTTTACTGATTTAAAATCAGCACTTTTGGCGACGAATTATTCTGTCACGAAAAGGTCTATTTTTTGTAGTGACATATGAGTTTCATCTGTCAGCAGAGTGAGTCTATTGAGTCTGTTGAATACTGCTTAATTCTACATATGGTCTACTTGGTTACATGTATGGTAACTCAGCTTAGCTGAGTTACATAAGGTGGAGTCAGCTGGAGCTGGGGTCCACATCTGGGGCATTTATGGAAGTTTCGACAAATATCTTATGGCGGCAAGAGTTTAAGGATCTGTGCCTATAAATAGCAACTGGTGTAATCAATGTTGTGTGTGAAAAAACCTTGTAACTTTTGTGTATTGTAAAATATTTCCGTTTTTGTCTTTGGAGTAGTCGGCAAAATGCCGGAATCCAAGTAAAATCACTGTTCTCTTTGTTTCTGTATTTTGCCAATTTCCGTCATACTTTACGTTTGAATTGCTTATGTTTGTTTTTTCTTGGGTAACAAGTTATACGCAATCTGTTTTAACTTTAAGTAATTTCTTGTTTTTAGTTTCTATTTTTGTCGTTTGTGTTTAATAGATTTGAAGTCATCGTTTGTTTTCTTCAACTTGATCTTGGAACAACAAATATTTAGGACATTTGCTAATAGACTATATTTATATTGTCGGGTGGACTGGATTGAAAATATTAACTGTGCTGGACTGATTTATATAAAGGTTTTTGTGTACCGAAAATAAAAATTGGATGAGTTGCGCCACCCTAGCCAATGGCTAGTTCCGTCCCTAAACATTGTTAATGACAGTGCATTCAATTTACTGTTGTAGCATCATAATAAAATTTGATCTCTTCGAATGTATGCACAAAATTCGACTCTAAATTGATTAAAAACAGATTTCGACTTTTTTAAAATCAAAATTTAAATGAAAAGAAGTGTCAGTATGGTGTCTCGTATAGATCGACTGTTATGCGGTTAACAATGTCGATGCACGTGCCCTTCCTTGCACTTCCATTGGAGCAAGTTATTTCCTCTTTTGTCGGTTGAGTTTTAGGTTTGAAGAGGGAGATGTTGGGACCGAGGGGGATGGGATTGGGATAACATTAATAACAATCATTAACTAGAACCGTTATTGACAATTGTTTCACCAAAGTTATCCACCCTAGCTAAATAACACTCCCTCATTTTTTTTTATATCTCAGAGGGAAAATTCACATAAATTAATAAAATAATTAATATATTTAAAATATGGTATTGAAAATGTATTTTTTTATTGAAGATATAAATACTTTATTGATAAAAGAGTTTTTAACATTGGAAATGTATTTTTTATTAGAGATATAAATACTTTATTGGTAAAAAAAGAAAAAAAATAATAAACGATGCATTAAAAAAATAAAATAAAAGATAAATAAAAACAGAATAAATTCTGAAATATGATAGATAAAAGAAAACGGTTGTAGTATTGTTCTATATAGCAATTTCAATGGCCCTCTAATAGGGAAAATTCTATCATGGGAATTTCTACTCTTAGGGAGCTGCTCTACGTCACGCGCAAAGATCCACCATACAATTTCACACACGGGCATTGTGTATTCCACCTCGAAAACCGTGGTCCAGATCCTGCCACGTAAGCAGATTCCTCTGATAAACGACCCTCTAATAGTATTCTTCACCTGTCCAAAAAAACTATGGATAAAGTAGTACACGTTATCCTCCTTATAATAATAAAATACTATCGTCGTCCAAAGGATAACGATGGAGACACAATAATCAAGTATAGCAGGTGAGAGTGTGCTCTTTTATTTTTTTAATTTTTTTCCTTTAAAAAAAAACACTCTCTCTCACACACACACACACACACACACACACATATATATATATATATATATATATATATATATATATATATATATATATATGTTAAAGGTTGTGAATGATAGTTTTAATTTAAAATGATTGAGAAGGACAACATGTAGTAATGTACACATGTAGAAAAATATGTAGTAATGCATATAATAACACACACACACACACACATACATATATATATATATATATATATGACATAATTTTACGTTGAATGTAGTTCGGTTGTCTATTACAGGATTATCATGTGACGATACCGGATATCGTTCGTGTGTATATTGAGTGCTGAATCAAGTAATCGAACGTTTGCATGCATGATGATCAAATAAGCATTTAGAATGAGTCTGCAAAACAAATAAGACATGAGAGGTCCTGAAGTTTGCCTCCGGTGGACACTTCAATACTCAAGTGAATATAATGATAGATAATTTATTTTTTTATGAAGACAATGAGGTCAATATGTAAATAGTAAGTATATCTAACGTACCTGATAAATGAATGGGACGATCCTTTTGTATAGTGTTATATACATTGGGGATGGTGTGTTACGCGTATTAAAGTTGTGAAGCGTATATTTGGTATGCTGCGAGACCATTATGGAGTAGTTATGGCTCGTGTACTAATGCCCGGATTACTCGCTTAATGGAGGTAATGGTTATGCGAGACCGGCGATGATATGCGCCACGTTGGTTATAATAGATCGATCAGCGACACACACCACGGCGGATATAAGGGACCGATTGCGACTGCACCACGGCGGCCAAATAATATATTGTGACGACTTATATACGCCATGTGGAAGACGAGTCTTGTTGATTGAGGACCGATATCAATTTGAGCCCATGTCGGTTTATGTGTTGAGGTTATATTGTATGAAAACCGATTATTGTTGTTGTTGTTATTCTTCGTTGAGTTTGACTATTAGTATATTATTACTAAATATATTACTGTTGTTGTTATTGTAGCTATTATCAAATTAAAAAAAAAAATTTACTATTAGTGACAAAGTGTTTGCCAATATAAAGAGTTCAACTAAAAATGTGTTTCTAAAATATAATAATAATGTTTTTCTACCCTTTGGCGATGAAAACAAATTGTCACGATAAACACCTTATGCTTAGAAATGCAAGGTTGGATCTGGAAAGCTTTGGTGACGAATACTGAAGTTCGTCACGACAGAAACTAATACGGGACGAATATTATGGTTTGTCACAATAGATTCACGAAACAAGATTAACAAATTTTTCGTAGCCTAAACAATAACAATAAATCCCATCTTTCTGCTAAAAAAAAATTGACACAATCTTCTTGTGTCTCCTTAGAACTCAATGTTAGAGAGGTACGAGCCTGTAGAACAGATCATGTTCAAGTAATGTCGTAACACAATCTTCTTTTTATTATATGATATACTAATAAAAACTTAGATAGCAATAAGAAGTCACTAAATATTGTTTTAGAAACAAATTTCAAAAAACAATAATTTTTTTTGCAACCGTGTCATCAAATAAGGAAGGGATAAAATATTATTTGTGTTGTGAAACAGAATGGATCTAAAGAGTATTAGTACTAAAACTAGGTAATGTGGTCCATGTTTCATTTGCCCCGACATGAAGCCACGATAAGAAACATGCACATGCCAATTCATTGTATGTTAATTTTATATTTTTACAAGAATGGTATATTAATTCAGATGCCAATTAATTGCGTGCTGCAGTTGAAATTACGCAATTATTAATGGCGTATTTTAACCCAATATAGAACGTCATTAACCAGAGGGCTAGCCTGCACCTCTGAAAACAGTTCTTAAACTTTAAATCTTCAATAATTAATTCAATGCTTATCCTCCAAAAAAAAATTTTATTAATTCAATGCTGCTAAACTTAATATACTAGTAATTATTTTGATTTGATGGGATAAGACGAGAATTTTGAAAAAGGACAAACAAAGAATACGACCGTAGCTCGATTAAGAATGATGTAAAGCTATACTGGTACTTTAACTTAATCATACAATCCCAATTTGTATACGTTGGGTTTGTTTTCTTGTCAATAATTTAAGGGAGGGCATGGAAATTTTAGTAGAAAATCATTATCAGTAATCATGGAGACATTATAGCAATAATTAAAAAATAAAATTAAAAGATCATGGAGACATCAACCTAATGTATTCTACCTAGGCATTATCCCGGATACAGATTTTTATCCGGAAAATGAGCGTTAACACGCGGCATTTAGAATAAATCACCAAATCTCAAATAATCCTCCTGTCGTATCTGAAAGCGTGGAAGAAGAGAAATAACCAAAAGACTCGGAAACCGACACTAAAGATCTTTCATTAACAAATCTAACTGATTACAACTGCGCGCTGTCAAACTAAATCATAAATAACTACTAACATTAATTAGAACTCAACTTGAATAAACAAGGAAACCGCCCGAGACATAATTAATGAACTTCCTAGCTCCATTCCTAAGCTTGCTCTGCATGCTCATTAATCCAACCCGTCTTTAACCTGCAAATCTTCTTATTCTAAATAAATGAGTGAGCATTGGCCAGTTACTTAGTAGGGAGAAAGAATATCAAAAGAGATATTCATGTATATCGGATGTTGGGGACATAACATGAATCAACTTCATCCAGTTCATAAAACCATTTAAAAGCATAACTTGACAAAGTAGAACACCTTTGAAAACATGTCTTAAAACATAAGAAAAAACGCTTTTAAAACACAACTTGAAGCCCAAAGAGCTTCACTTTAAAACCCAACTTGAAAATTAACTTTAAACCATGCATAACAAACAAGCCTATTAACTATATTCAACTTATCTTGCATTTACTTATTCGTTACATTAATTACTTATTATATTTATCCTGCTAATTAAACTTACGTAAGCTATCTCTTAACCTATACTTAACTTGCCCACTAACTGTAGCATATTCGTGTCTTGACTACCATGTTCTTGTTTCTTTTTTAGATGAGCATATTCTTGTTCTTGTCTTGACTACTCTCTTACACTCGTGGGACTTAAAACCCATGGGACTTAGCATAAGGGCTTGATGCAACAATGGTAAAATGACTAGCCATACATCAAACGATGGTCTGGGTCATGATATCATGCTCGGTACATCGTCTTAGGAATGACATGGGTAATACAACTAGTCATACATCCGACATGGTCCTATGCTCAGTGTATGGCACTCTGCTCAATAATCACATGGTAACTCACTATAAACGCATTGGAGCACATAAAGCACATATATTTCACGAAAGTCCATAACTAACCTACGATAACCTATTAAGGCCATAAAAACATTGAACTCTCATCCTATATCCTCTACTTGTAACCAAAACGCCAAAAACTGTTTTACAAGAAAGTAACTATAAAAGAGAATAATGTTATGAAAACAAAGTTTGGCAAATACCCGACAACGATCATGGCTGGTTTCGTGCAGTTTAACATTGTTGGGAAGTTAGTTTTGATGATGATTGTTTATAATGTAATATTGATGATGATCAAACCAGCTGTAATAGAAGCATGTGAGGTTAGACCTGAATTCTAAATAGGATTTATTAGAGTCTCGTTATTGTATAAGTTAAATTAGACAAGCATTGTAATAGAAATGTTATAGGTCTTTACAATGGAATCGGAGAATAAATCTAGAAGAAGCGAAGGCTGAGGAACCCGAATCATTTGTAGATATTGAAGATCAGAAGACTGAGGGTTCAGACTCAGGTTTGAAGAACCTACAAGTCGAGTAATAAATTTATTTTCAATTAGGTTTGTGATGGCTTGAAATAACTTTATGATACTTGTTGTGATGGGAAAAGAAATATATAGTAGTCGATCTAACTATATAAATATTAGAGATATGAAAAATCATATTCAAAGATAGTCAGATTTGATATGGAGAGAAATGATAAATCAGAAGCAAATTGATAATCAGAGTGGATGGACAAAATAGACGCAGAAAAGTAGACTTGATCGATAGTTACATATCAGATGTGAAGGTTTTCCTTATCGAAAGACAGAAAGCTCACAAGCATTTATTGCGGTATAAAATGATAGATAAAAGACAAAGAAGCAACATTCAAACATCAGAACAACATCTATATTATGTGATATGCCAACGGCTATATTTGAAATACTTGAAGATCTACAACGGACAAATTATCGGCTCAACAATTGTGAAGATTCAGATTTGAAGAAGCAGTTTGATCAAAGCCGATTCAGTATACTTCCTACCTATAAATACAAGATTTAAACAATATGAAAAAGACGAATTTGTTAAGAACTGAGCATAACTTTGAAAAGTGATGGCCTTTTAGTAGTGACCAAAATCACCAGCAGTGTACCGGGTCAATTCTACCACGGGTTGGCGAGCAATGTCGTATCCCACGAGGAATCTAGTTAAGTACCGAAGAAGTCATCTTCATTCTTAGTTTAGGTCAATCAAACTTTGGAAGATGTGATTTGGTACGATTACTAGTTCTATCCGCTATTGTGCAAAGAGTAAAAGTGTGATATAAAAGATATTAAGGGATATAGCCAAGTTACGATTCAACTAACTACTTTCTCACCCTAGTCGATATCTGAAAGTGAATGTCACCTACCAACCTACCATGTATGTTCTTGATATGTTTAATGGCGCAATCTCCAAAAATAGCTAACTAGACACTGACACCATAATCTAGCACACTATGTTAGATTCAACAGTCCACTTCCGGGATTTAACTGACCTAGCATGCATAACCTCTACATGAGGGCGATCAACTTTCATTGAAAACCTCACTCGGAAACAAGACACGAACAACTTGACTCGTTTTACGTGGCGATCCTATAACCCCTTTTCTCATATTATCACGCAAAATACATATATAAAGATAATGTGTGCGATAAATCATTGATTCACGAATTCAACAAAGGCATAAAGAATATGTTCTTCCATTAATCAACAAAGGTTTGATTTCGTGAATATTGACATAACTTGGCTATAAATAACTTAGCTACTCACAACTACAACTACAAAGCATACAAATAAAATGATCAAAGCCATAAAAATATATAAATACAAAAGGTATATATATATATATATATATATATATTGTGTGTGTGTGTGTGTGATGAAGAAAATCGTATCTCGTACAAAATCCCATCGATTATGTGTCGAGAAATCTTCGTAATGATTCAAGTTACAAAGATTCTTCAACTAAAAGTGACTAAAACTAATCCTAAGAGCAAAATATTTAAGGAAGAGAGAAAAATAGGCTTGGAGGTAGTTGGGGAAGATGATAATCATGAAATAAATTGGGAGAAAATATATATACCCCCTTCAAAAGATGTCCTAAAATAATTACAAAGCTGTCATTTCGGGTCAGAGGTGTGCAGCTCAGCCCAGAGGCGTGGGCCTCTATCCAAAATACCTTCATCTTGCAGGCAGCTAGAGGTGTGCTCCTCAGGATATAAACGTGGGCCTCGAGAGCAACGGCATAAAAATTTGGAAAACCAGAAGCTAGAGGTGTGCATCTCTCCTTGTTGGCATGGGCCTCTAGCAAGGAGCAATACAGACTCCAAAAAACAAGGAGCAAAAGTGTGCACCTTTTCCCAGAGGCGTGGGCATCTACCAGAAAATCACCAAAACTTTGTTTTCTCATTGTTTCATCCCCGATCTTCGGCTAAACTTCGTTCTCGACTTATAACTCGCCTCCGGCCATCGAAACCACCTAAAATCCTACACATCACAACTAAAAAACCACGTACAATTCCTGCAAGACAAGATAGCTCCGAAATATGCACTAATTCACCCAAAAGTATGAAATTTTCGGACTATGGCATCCTAGACCTCAAAATACGTAGCATGGCGAATATGCAACTAAAACCAACTGTAAATTCCAGGAAACATGCTAAATGAACATTAAACATGGGTAAACACACAAGTAAAGTGATAGCAAGATTGACTCTCATCAAAAAGCTATATAGTAAGAAAGAAATGGGGAATATACTGAGATATCATTGTGCTTACAGACTACATCTAGAGAGGTTCAAGAAGTTGCAAACACTTAGGCAACAAATTCAAATCAAGCAGCAACTCTTGAAACAAGTTGTGCACATACTAAAGCTACGTCAACATATCCAGCAAGTCTAAACTCTTTGAATTCACCATCTACTCCAACTTGATTACTCAAAAATGCGTGAACTGTGAAGTCGTGCAAGCGATCAATGACAGAAGTTCGATAAAGAATCTCTCGGTGTAAAATGATGATGTAGTTGAAGCGGAAAATCATCAAAGCTGTGTGTTTCGGTGGAGCTATAGTAGAAGCAATCATACCTTCAAAGGAACAAGAGAGTTGGATCGGTGAAGCACCAAAAAGTTGATAAAGACAGATAGCTCAAAAAGTGAAGCATCTGCGGGGTGTCAATGATTTTCATCGCCGATGATGACAAGAGTCTAAGAAAATTAGCGATTTCCTCAACATCACGGGAGAAGCGGTGACTAAGGGATTACTCCACCTGAACACCGATAACAAAATCTCGTGTCATTTACTTTCAAAGACTTTAAATTCGATCTTTACTTTACGCAAGTTTACAACAACATTTACCAAATCAAATTTAAAAACAAATGCTTAAAAGGCTTTACTTCGCAATGCTTTGAATCACTAGTGTTTTACACCTAAAGAAAAAGTTTTATAAAAGCGAGAACAAGTTAGTTCAACACCCCCCGAACTTGTTTAAGCCTTTACATTGGACCAACAAACATCAAACGTTATATATTCAAATAACTTAAAAGCACAATGTTTAAACTAAAAACGGAACATTTTGATATGAAAAACTTTTTACCTTAAAGACGAACCAAGCTACGAGCCGAACAACAAAAGTTACTCTGATCATAGGCGGATCTACCCTTTTCTAAAGGGGGTCCGCGGACCTGTTAAGTATAAGAAAACTCTACATTTTATGTGTAAAAAATATTTCGGATCCAGTGAAAAATAAAATTTACTCTGAAAAAAAGTTACGCACCCCGCTGAATAATATTTTTGGATCCGCCACTGACCTTGATCTACGAATGTCCTTTCAAACCCCGGATGACGGATTATTGTTCCCCTCTTCGTGTTCTTCAAATTGATTACCGGATCGAAATTCCTTTTTTGACCCTCCGTCAATCGCATATAAACCCTAATAATTAAACTCATAATCTTTAACCTAAAATCTAGAATTTACACTCTTAAAAGACAACCCGTAAACCAATTGTAAGCGGATTGAAAAATGGTATACCGAACGGTGATCGGATTATGTTTTCTTTTCTTTTTCCTTCTTGCTTTCCTGTTGCCGTAGCCTAGCTTCTCCCGTAGCATTGGCAGCTCTTTTTTTTTATTTTTTTTGGTTTATTTGATATAATGTGTCTTTCTTTTTCTCCAAATAATTATTTATTACTTGTGTCAATTTAATATCAATCAAAATTCTAATTTTAGGAGAATATCCTTAATTAACGGATCATCTAACATCTCTTCATAAATTTTCCTTTAAATTAAAAGATTCACAATTCCGAGCAAACATATATTTTTTTGTGATTTACTAAATCAAAAAAATTATTATTTATAAAAGGACAACAATACCGTTAATTAAAAATTCGGGGTTTACAACCTTACATTCACCTTTTAAAAAATGCCATTTTTGTTTTATTACACATATTAAAAAAATTAATGTGGTCTGTTATTACTATAATATTAACACATATTAAAATTGTTTTATTAATTATAAATAAAAACTGAACTCATAAAAGAGTAATAACATTACATATCTCAATTAAAACTGATCCAAAACTAAATAAAGTATATGCAGAAAATAACGGAAAAGAAATCAAATAAAGACGAGTGTAATTACTCTTTCCTTAAAACAATATTGCGATGATCTTGTGCCCACAGTTGCAGCAACTGTCTCCCAAATACAATGACTTTACTTCTCGAGTTTAGTGTGGCACGACTCGATGACTATGAATGAAGCATTTTCGCAATGGAGAAGATGAGAAATTCGATGATTGAAGTGGATGAGGTGAGGTGAAACCGCGTTTTCCTGTCCTTCAAGATAAGAAAATTAAGCCGCCAAACCGAACCCGAACCGGCAGCAACGCACGTGTGGTGAACCAAGAGTTATCTAGGTCCTTTCTCCCGCACAATAGTGTTATTGCCCCTTGGGGCACATCCTAACAAGCTAAACATGCTCTTAAATGCAGAGACAAATCCCATCAATCTTTTCAATGTGGGATTGAGGAGTTGATTCTTCTTGAACTCATTTTTCCTCACATTTTCTTCAACTTTAGGCACTGACTTATCATTCACATGGTATATGAATCGAGTGATCCAAACTCCAAATATCAACTACGTAGATATCATTAACTCTCGATAATACACATCGAAACCTATCCAAAACCACCGCTAGGGTTGACTGATTCATCCCTCATTTTTCGGCAACAAAACAACATCATATCGTTATAATACAACAACAAATAAAACCGTACTGGCCCTCGCTTACCCACGTCGGTCCGCCCTTTGATTTACAATCATAATGTGACACTTACTACTTCAACACATAATGACCCGAACCTCCTCGGCCATTAGCTAGTGTTGATATTGACGAAAGATGTTCATGGTGTGTCGGGGTGATACATATGTCAAAGGAAGGACACTAAAAGATTAGGTGGTCTAAATTGGGCTTTGTTAGAAAGCTAGTGGTAGAAGATAAGAATATAATTTCTTTCACCATACGGAGAGGGGATGATGAGTAAAATGTACGTAAACTTTTCGTTCCAACCATAAATCTTAGGATTCTTCTACCGTGTCCTTACTGTGTAGTATTTCGTAACTGTAATCATAGTTTTTTATTAGGGAAATGATATTGAATATACTGCTAAAAAAAAATAGTTTTTTTTATACACTCTACTTTTTAAATCTTTAATTTATATACACCGGCTAAAATAACATAATACCGTCATATGTTGCCTGAAACCGTGCTATTGTATTGCGGAAAACCGGTATATTTAACACGGTATCGTGTTATTATTAACGCGATACCGTGCTTTTTGACAAGAAAAACAGATTGAAGGCAACCCGAACCATCGACATTCTTCTCCACCCACCATCGACTCTCTTCTCCACTCATCAGCCTCCTCCTCTCCAAAAATCAGTCTTTTCTTTTTAAGAAATCATCATTTCTTCTTTACAAATTCAGGGATGAATTGTTAGGCAATCTCCTTCAACATTTTGGGCTAGATGTCGGGTGACGATACCGGGTTACGCACCTCGAAATATCATCATCGAGTGGGATACGTGGGTCAAATATTTACTAAGGCACATGAGCCAGATAAGGCATACAAGTCGGAATATCGACCTAGAAGCCTTGACACGCATGTCGATCCTCGCGCTGAAATATGGCTAGGGACTCAAGTCACAACCATCGACTTCTGAGGCGGTGCAGGGACGTGAGTTCGAGAGTCGATCATCCCGTCGGATAGATCGATATCGAGAACAGTGGTCCACACCACTACGTCGGCCCAATATCCACAGGATAACTTGGGCGAGGTAAAAGCCCAATTAAGGGTAAATATGACAATAGCTACGAACCGACTCGGATTAGGGTTAGGTCATGCATTGTCCTTATAAATACAACGTTCGGGAACTACGTAGGGCTTGATTCCTGGAAGAATAACAGATACGTAGGCACTCTAAGAATCCCACTTAGACTCGGCCGTAAAAGCATAAAACCCTCTCGCTGCTTACGGGCATTAGGGTTCTTGATTGTTCATCAATAATATAAGGAAAAGCCCGGATCTTTAAGGTGACATAATTTGTCATCGTCATTGGCGCTAGAAGGAGGCCCTTCTTTTGTTTGAATACATCAAGATCATCATGCCTCCGAAGGAAAAGACCGCCGAAAAAAACCACTCTAAAAACGTGGATCCGCGAAATCCACGGACAAGTGTGAGCGAGTGCAAAGCGGATCCTCGGGGGAAAAGATCCACTTTAGAGACCGTCCATGAAAATCCGCCACAACAAACTCGGGGCCTTGCCCCGAGTATCAAGCCATGGTGGATCACCAAGTGGCGGCGGCATCATAATGCCCTGAGAAAGATAATGGCGGAAGCCTTTAATCGGCTGCGAGACAAAACAATAACAGGCGAAGGCGGCCTGAAAACGCCGCCAATAATCCTAAGCCAGATCAATTTGAAGAGGTCAGTGCTTCCTCAAGTTCGGTCGAACGGAGGAAGCGAGAAATACAACAGAAGCACATACGCATCGATGAAGATAGCGTTAGGCAGGAGTTAGATGTAATCCTGGGAAAAACCCAGGGCCCGTTGTGGTTAGAGTCTCCTTTCATCAAGGAGATTGAAGACTATCCTAAACCCAAGGGGTTTAAAATACCTAAGATAGACCCGTATGATGGCACCACCGACCCGGAGGACCATCTTCACAGGTATCTATCCCAGATGAGGCTAGAATGTGCCCCTGACGAGATGCGATGCCGGGCATTCGAGACTCTACTTGTAGGACGAGCAAGAGAGTGGTTTACCAAGTTGAAACCAGGATCCATCTCCGCTTCACCATGCTCGCTTGAAAAATTCGAGACGCCTTCATCGTCAACAAAAAGTTTCGATTGAGTGAGACGCACCTCACAAACGTGAGGCAAGATATAGAGGCAGTCGGTATTAGATTATCTCAAGAGGTTTAACCTTGAGGCCATGCAGTGAAGGATCCTCGGGATCGAGTCTTGATCACTTCATTCGTAGGGGGATCACGCAACACAAAGTTGTGCGAGAAGTTAAGCGGGAACCTCCTCAAACATGGATGAATGTGTGAATGTCGTACATCGATTTTGCCAAGGCGAAGAGGCGCGTAGGCACACCCAAGCCGAGTGGATGGACAAACTCGAGGAAAGAAGGTCGAGGAGGAAATAAGAATCACCTCGGCGACCAAGAGGTAGAGAAAAACGTCTGCTTGGGATCGCATCGGCGCCTCCCTCGGGCGGTCGAGAAAAAGGGGTAGAAAGGATAAAGATTTTACTCCTCAACCGGTCCCGCATGTGAGGTCTTATCAATCATGGTCTCTAAGAATTTGGCCAAGAGGCCACCTCCGATCAAAAACCTCGAGAAAAGCGCGAAGGTCGACAAAGTATTGTGAATTCCACGAGGACACGAGTCACTCGACGAGGGATGTTTCGATTTAAAGAAAGACATCGAGGCTCGCATCCGGGAGGGAAAGCTGGATGAGGTTGTAGACCGATCGAGTTATAATGAGCCCAGGGCGGGAGACTTCAAAGAAGAAATCGACCAGGATAGAGGTCGAAGTCGAGAGAATCAAAGAAGAAAAGATCGATCCCTGAGACGAGACCGATCTCCACGATAACAATAGGGGGACTACTATGGTCGGATCGCTATGATGATAATCGCCCAAACAATTATGTGAATATGATATTTGGGCCGGGAGAGTGAGAAGGAACGAGCCGGTCGAGGACCAGGCATTTACTTCGAGGCGCGTAAGCGATCAAGATTAACTACGGAAGTCGGTGCGGCCCCAGAGCGACGTTCCTAAGTTGACAAGTCACGGTGAGGGTTAGTGATTGAAGCAGTTATAAGTCGCGCCAGAGTGTCGAGGGTATGCGTCGATAATGGTAGCGCTGTGAATATCTTATACTACTCGGCATTCCAGGGAATGAAACTCAAAGAGAAAGACTTAGCACCCATAGCCTCTCCACTATTCGGCTTCACAGGTCAGGCAGTCCATCCCATGGGTTCCATAAAGCTACTAACGACAATAGGTGATGGGGAAAGAGGGAGGACGCTAGAGCTAAACTACGTGGTCGTTAAAGCTCCCTCCGCGTATAATGTTATTTTGGGTAGACCAGCCCTTTTCGAGTTACGAGCTATAGTTTCGACGTTCCATAATAGCATGAAATTCCCGACTCGAAATGGTTCCCACGAAGTAAAAGGGGATATTGAAATCGCCAGAAGCTGCAATTCGATAGTGATGAACGGTAAGATGGCGGTACAACAAGTCCTCATCGAGGAGCTCATTCCGGAGGATGAGGAAGAGAAGTGTTGGGCTTCGAGTGAAGCAGTTGAAAATGTCAGCTTATGGGAAGACGGAACTGATCAGAGTGTCCAAGTCGGGGTTTGGATCCCGACTCAGGAAAAGCGATTCTTGATCGATTTCTTTGAAAAGAGTTCAAGGGCGTTTTACGCCTGGAAGGCGTCCGATATGCCAGGCCTACCGACAAACATCGCCATCCATAAACTTCGAGATTGACCAGGCGAAAAGCCAAAGCGAAGAAGCGAAATTTCGCGCAAGATCGATTGGAAGCTATCGAGTGCGAAGTCGGAAGTTTCTTGTCGGCAAATATAGTAAAAGAAGTGCTCTATCGAATGGCTTGCCAATCCAAAGTGTTAGTGAAGAAACCGGATGGCGGTTGGCGCGTGTGTGTAGATTTCACGCATTTGAATAAGGTGTGCCCCAAAGATTCTATCCGCTACCTAAGATCGACGAGTTAGTTGATTCGACCATCGGTTTTGAGGTATTCGCGTTCCTTGATGCATATAAGGGGTACCACCAAATTCTTATGGATCCTCGAGACGCCGGAGAAGACGCGTTTATCACGAGTTTGGCACCTTTTGTTATGTTACCATGCCATTCGGACTAAAGAACGCTGGAGCTACATACCAAAGGGCAGTCAACAGAATTTTCGCGAAGCAGATTGGTAGAAATATGGAAGTCTATGTGGACGATCTACTCATCAAAAGCCGATCGATGAAGCAATTTCTGGTAGACGCCAGGGAAGTATTTGGAGTACTAAGAGATACTGACATGAAACTTAATCCAAAAAAGTGCACCTTCGGGGTGAGGACAGGCAAATTTCTAGGGTATATGGTGTCGAGAGACGGGATTCGAGCCAACCCTGACAAGATCGACACACTAAAGAACATGCCTGCACCTCGAAACATGAAAGAGGTTCAGAGACTCACCGGTCGGATGGCAGCACTGAATAGGTTTTTATCTCGGTCAGCCCAGCGTGCGCTACCGTTCTTTAAAGTTCTTCGAAAACCCAGCCCTTTCCACTGGAACAACGAATGTCAGACGGCCTTCGAGGAACTAAAAGCATATCTTTCAGAACTACCTACTCTCACCTCCCCTCGAGAGGGGGAAAGGTTGCTAGTTTATTTATCAGTCTGCGAGGAAGCAGTGAGTTCGGTCTTGGTTCGAGAGGGAGAAAAGGGTCAGGTGCCCATATATTTTGTCAGTAAAGCTCTGCACGGCCCCGAAACCCGATACTCACCAGCTGAGAAACTCGCACTAGCGTTGGTACACGCATCAAGAAAGCTTAGGCCATACTTTCAAGCCCATCCTATAGTGGTAGTCACAGACCAACCACTCAAGCAAATTCTTGCGAAGCCCGACACGTCCGGTCGACTCGCGAAGTGGGTAATCGAGATGGCTCAATACGACATCGAGTTCGTGCGCGTGCATCGCAATCAAGGCTCAAGCTTTAGCGGACTTCTTAGCCGAAGGTATATCGATGCAACTTGAGCAAGAAAAGCAAAGTCACGAAGAACGATGGATGCTCCATGCCGATGGGGCCTCGAGCAAAGAAGAGGAAGCGGTGCGAGCCTCCTATTAGTCACCCCGGGGGGAGGAGTTTCCATCGCCCTCGATTCGATTTTAAGGCAACTAATAATGAGGCGGAATATGAAGCAATTATCAACGGTCCAAGCTCGCTCAAAGCTGAAATTCGAAAATCTCAACGTTCTGATGACTCGCAATTGGTTGTTAATCACATCAAAGGGAATATGAGGCTAAGGAAGAGACTATGAAGAAGTATTTGGCGAGTAGTCAAGGCCTTAAGCCGAAATTCAACTCGATTCAATTCGAACAGTACCTCGAACTCGAACAAGAGGGCCGACGCTCTGTCGTCCAAGTTAGCATCGAATTTCGTCTCTAGTAAAAAGGTGTTAGTAGAATCGCTATGAGAGAGAAGCTATGAAGAGATAGAAGCCCGGCCGATATCTCGGCGAAAGCTACATGGATGGATCCAATTGTCCTTTACTTAAGGGACGGAATATTACCCAATGATAAGGCATGGTCAAAGAAAGGTCCGACTTGATCGGCTCGATACGCATTCTTCAACGACATACTTTATCGGAGGTCGTTCACAAGTCCATGGTTGAGATGATGCATCCGAGACAGAGGAGAATATCTTCTCGAAGAAATCCATAGGGAGCTTGTGGGAATCATCACTGCGGGGCTAGAATGCTAGCTCGGAAATGCAAGCTCATTGGATACTTCTGGCCGTCAATGCAACGAGATGCGATCAAATTAGTGCGAGAGATGCAATTCTTGCCAAATGCACGATAACATCTCTCATCAACAGCACAAGAAATGAATGTCATCTCGTCGGCATGGCCTTTCGATGTGTGGGGAGTCGATATTGTAGGACCCCTACTCGAGCTCCAGGGAATAATAAGTTTGTTAGTAGTTGCAGTAGATTATTTCACTAAGTGGGTAGAAGCCAAAGCTTTACCCGACATCAAAGCGGCTACAATCAAGAAATTCCTATGGGTCGATATTTTATGCGGTATGGTATTCGAAGGCTTTAATCTCGGACAACGGCACTCAATTCGAAGACCGAAGAGTCAGAGAGTGGTTAGCCGAATATCATATTGATCAGCACTTCACTTCAGTCGCGCATCCTCAAGCAAATGGTCAAGTCGAGCAAACAAATCGATAGATTAAACTCGGACTGAAAAAGAGGCTCGAAGCTGAAGGACGAGACTGGGCGTTGCAACTCCCGAGCATCCTGTGGTCATACAGAACAGCTCCAAACGCATCAACGGGTGAAACACCTTTCTCCTGGACCTATGGGTGCGAGGCGTTTATCCCCCGGAGATCGGCGTCCCTTCCTCGAGTGTTAGCGTATAGTATTGAGACGAATGATCCCGATATCCGACAAGAGAAGGATAATCTCGAGGAGCGGAGAGAAATGGCCTCAACCAGAATGGCAAGGTACAAGCAGAAGATCTCTCAATATTACAACGCGAGGTAAAATACCAGATATTTCAAAGTCGGAGACCTAGTTTTGAGAAAGAACGAAGCAAGTCGGCAAAAGGAGATCGGGGCCTCTCCCCCAGAATCAGGGAAGGCCCGTGTCGGATCCTAAAAGTCCACCCTAAAGGTTCATATCAACTAGGTCGAAGCAGACGGAACTACGATCCTCGACAATGGCACGCGAATAATTTGAGGAAATTTTACGTCTAGGCCTTAGTCGATCGCTTTGTTTCTACTTATTTTACAAGATTTGTAATCAGTCCATGTGACAATTCTATCTTTATTATAATAAATGATGATTCCTTTTCTACTATTCATTAAGTATTTTTGTAATATTCTAAGTCCAAAAGGACACGAAGTTACAATCGACAAAGAGTGGAGCAATCCAAAGTCGGAACTCTCGACAGTATACACAAGCATATAATGCGAAGGCAAAAGAAGACTCGCAAGGTCGGGTCGAAAGTCCAAGTCAAAAGCCTAACGAGCCTAAGGGTCGAATAAGGCAAGACAAAGGGCGGTTCGCATGGTCGGGCCAAGCGTCCAAGTCGGAAGTCTAACTAGACCCAAGGCGCTGGACCGAGACAAGGGCGATTCGCAATGTCGGACTAACTCGGAGATCTAGCAAGCTTATAAGGCTAAAAAGCCAAGGCAAATAGATCGACCTAAAAGCCATATAGAGCCCAAGCGCATTATGAATCAAGTTCATAAAACACTTGGGGAAAGGGCAATATTACATCGATAAGGCGAGCGAAACAGAGCGAGGCTCGACAAGCAAGAAAGCCAAAGACAATAATAAATGAGTAAGTAAATAATAACAAACAGAGAGACAAAAGGGCAGAAATTTCAAAACAAATTAAGGCCAGGTCGAAAAGACCAGCCATTGTAAATGGAACATTCACCCAAGTCGATTCAAAGTCAAGAAAATGTACAAATAGTTACAAGAGTTAAAACTCAGAATATTAAAGTCCCAAGGAGGTCAGATAATTAAATAGAAGCATCAGGAGTCGGAGTCGTGTTATCGGGAGCCGGGTTTGCAGTGGGACCACCATACTTCTGGGCAAGGGACACACCCTGCTGAAATTCATCGAAGTATTGGTCGTCGTGCTACGCCTCCCGAGTCGTGGTCATAGCAGCCAGGCTCTTCAAGCTTGTCGATCTCGACATCCGGATAAACCTTTCTTACTTGGTCCACCGCCTTGGTGAATCCTCCAAGTATGGCTGTCTGCATGATGACATCGAGATCCATGCCCAACTCTTCAGACTTCCGATACTCGAGAACCGTAGCAGCCCTTGCCTCTTCAAGCTGCCTAGGGACCTGATCCAGTTCGGACTTCAGCAGATCTCTCTCCTTGGCGGTGGCCACTCCCCGAGCAAGTTCTTGTTCGAGAGCCCCGTTTAGAGCAGCCTCCCTCCCCTCGGCCGCAGCCAGATCTCTCCTCAGCTCGGTAATGATAGCCTCCCGCTCCCCCTTGACCTTCTCTATCTCAGCAGCAGCTTCTTCCTTGAAAACGTTAAGCTGCGATTCCAGACCAGTGACACTAGCTGACTCGATAGCAAGCCTGTCATTCAACCTCCGGATTTGTGTCTTCAACTCTTCCTCAGTTTCAGACGGCGTATTCATACGTCGGGAAGCTTCTCGACTCATAAAGTAATGCTGCAAGGAGGAAAAGCTAGGTTAAGATATACACATCCAGGGATATAAAAAAGAAATCGACAAGAGTTAGTGCATACCACGCGACCCAGCTCTCGGAGAGAAGAGGCCAGGACCTGGTCGTCCAGCCTCTTGACATCGTCGGCCGACATCTCTCCCGAGGCGGCAAGATCGAGAGAAGGCTTGATAAGTTTGGCCTTTTTCGCCTGTTTTTGCTGATCTCTCACTAGCTCCTCGAGGGCCGACCTCTTCTTTTGCAACCGGGTTGCTTCAGAGCCGGAGGCTTCTTCACTCCCTCCAACAGTAAAGTCGGTAAGGTCGTCCTCTTCACGTATCGACCGGTGCTCATGGGTGAGTCCCTCCGAGGTAGAAGCCGGAGTTGGTTGTATGACAAGGGTAGTTGACTCGACACCCTCAGTCGACCCACCGACTTGAGCAGATCTTTCCTCGGACGCCGGAGGAGTAACTCTCGATCTGGAGGCGGCGACAGCAGCAGCCACAGCAGAAGCCTTCGGAACAGCAACCTTCGAGAATCTGCCCACTACACAAGTGAAAAAGTCGAGATCAAAAATAGCAAAAATACAACTTCAAAAAGAATTAAGACTTGATAATAAAATAACCAAGGTTCATACAATTTTCTGATCGACAGGATGAAGCGCTATGCATGGTACGGGGCCCGCCTCCTCGAGGCGGGCGAGGTCATAAAGGAGACTCAGGTCCTGTGTAACCACCTCGAAGGTAAATCTCTCGAGAGTAAGAGCCTCGTTAGGTGCGGCTTCACGACCCAGTTTGTCATCTCTTCCCTCTCTCGACCTCCATAGTCCGACATAGGGGTTATCCGACCCGTGTCGAAGGAAGAAGAACCTAGGCTTCCAATTCGAATGAGATGAAGGTCCTTTTGACACGAACTCATGACGATTGGCACGCTTCTGAAATGTGTACCACCCCGAGTCTGGCATCGCGGAGATCTTGTGCCACCATCGAAATAAAGGGGACGGTGAAACCGATACCGCGACTCGGCAGGCAATCAAGAAGCCCATCAGAGTTCGGATGGCATTCGGGCCCAGCTGAGATACACTAATCTCGTAATGTCGAAGAATAGCTAGAACTGCCGGACATAGTGGGAACCTTAGCCCCATTGATAATTGGGCCTCATAGACGCATCTGAAACCTTTCCGGGGCTCATCGGCAAATTGATGTTGGCCGGAGGAAGGCGAGCTACCGCTGAGGCTAGATAGCCCATATCTCCGCCGCAGCTTGGTCGAGATCATCCATGGTTAGACAAGAAGTGCACCCTTAGGCCCTTTCCATCCATTCTAGTGGATAGTTTCTTGGGCTCCTCGATGATGCCAAAGGGCTCCCAGGATTTGGGTTACTGGGTTGATCGGAAGAAGCGGATATAGGGGTTTGGTCGCGGAACGGGACTCTCTATCCTATCGAGATTGTAGCACTACTAGACATGGACAGATTTAAGCAAGAACGGTAGAAGCGATGAAAAAGATGGTAGCGTAAATGAAGCTTACTTGTGTTTTACGGAGAGAAAATGGAGAAATTGATAAGCGATTGATTCACCGTCTGGACTCCTCTCCTTTTTTTATGTGTTGATAGGTGCGAATGACGGTGAAAAGACGTGATTTGGGGAGTTACTAGTAGTTATAACTCCCCACAAATCGCGAAGATCAAGAGATGACATCATTTATGGCGTAAGACGAAGCGATAGTGCGTTCGACGCGTCAAAATGACGGCCACGATTGGCTAGAAGCAGTGGCGATTTAAACGGTTACACCATTTCCGCCCAAGTTTTAGTCCAACTCGAAGATGATTTCAAAATTGGCGGATCGACCTCGGACGGTGAAGTCGCCTCTCAGTCCAGGGGCTTATGGCGATACCGGGTTACGCACCTCGAAATATCATCATCGAGTGGGATACGTGGGTCAAATATTTACTAAGGCACATGAGCGGATAAGGCATACAAGTCGAATATCGACCTAGAAGCCTTGACACGCATGTCGATCCTCGCGCTGAAATATGGCTAGGGACTCGAAGTCACAACCATCGACTTCACGGGCGATCAAGGGGCGTGAGTTCGAGAGTCGATCATCCCAGGTCGGATAGATCGATATCGAGAACAGGTCCACACTCAAACTCGTCGGCCCAATATCCACAGGATAACTTGGGCGAGGGTAAAGCCCAATTAAGGGTAAATATGACAATAGCTACGAACCGACTCAGTTAGGGTTAGGTCATGCATTGTCCTTATAAATACAACGTTCCAGGAACTACGTGGGCTTGATTCTGGAAGAATAACAGATACGTAGGCACTCTAAGAATCCCACTTAGACTCGGCCGTAAAAGCATAAAACCCTCTCATGCTTACGGGCATTAGGGTTCTTGATTGTTCATCAATAATATAAGGAAAAGCCCGGATCTTTAAGGTGACATAATTTGTCATCGTCATCGGGCAATCAACATTCCGGGTAGAGAAGTCGGGAATTTCCGGCAAGAATAATAACTCAAAAATCAACTCTTGGATTTGTTAACCGCCGTTTGTTGTTGCATCAATTGTCGGTAACTTTTTCTATTTGATTTACCTTCAATTTCAGAGTTTATTTATAAACCCATTATGAATGGGTTTTTTTACCTTCAATTTCTTCAGGCCTTTGTTGATTTTGGGATGAACCCTTTTGAATCTATGTCGTATGTCGTATGTTTGTAAGGGTGATTTATTAGCCAAGGAAAAAATCAAGATACTTTTGAATTTATTACTTGCACTGTGATGTTTCGGGCTATAAATTAACACACACAGATCTTCCCTTTAGGATACTAAATTTCACGAGTCTCAAATGGTTTGGAATAAAATTGGTCATAGTGTATATGCTTCTTACCCGTAAAATCTTATTCCCAATCTTATTTACTTCTTTGAACTCAAACGCTTCTCATGATTATTTTTCGGTGCTTGTTGAATGTTACGTCACATGCTTATCGAATTGAAAATGCTTGCATTTGTAGATGGCGAGAATCATTGGTGATTGGATCATACGTCCGAGAGAATAGATCGTTGTGGAACACAAACTACGGGGTGGGAAAACTCAATTTGAAACCCTTGATACGAAATTAAGTAGTTTTCGAAGCATGGTTTGGTTGACGGATAAGAAGTTCCCGTTGGGTGACATGTATGATGCAATGAGCTACTTTCAAGATGCGGTTATGCTCTTCCATACCATTTGGTTGGTCTAATCTGTTTACGGACAAAGATGATGAGTCGCTAATTAGACTCGGTGATACCACATGCCGTTTTGGGAGGACGAGTTTGCGTTAATGACGTATTAAAGCGGAGGACACTTTCTCATCGGGTTAGTTATGTTAAATTCATTGGCTATAGGTACCTATGATGAACTAGGTTCAAAGTATTGAGATTGAGAAATAGAACACAACTCCACTTGCTTACTTGCTTGTGTCACTAGATTTATCTAGATTTCTTCAAGTAGTTTGTCTCGAGTTACGGTGCCAAAGTTGCCTTGTGGAAGTTGTTGCAAATATTCTTGAGTGCTTTCACTGTTTGCTTTAAACAAAATTGGCTATAGGTATGAAAAATTAAAATATGCTGGTGTTGCTATTAACTTTTTTATTTTGTTTACCATATGCGAGAAACGACGATATGTGGAATTTGCCACTTCAATGGCAGGAAGGTCGCTTCCCCATCCCGCATTGTCTGCACATGTTCGGAACCTGTTTTCAAAATAGACTTACTTCATGATCTCAAACTTCCACAAATGAAAGGAAGGTGCGTAAAGCAATACTTTGAATCCCTTCGGTCCATAAGTAAAAAAATAAATTATAATAAAAGGCCGCTTACTTTTAAGTAATTTATTGTTGCGAAGCAGTCTCTTTGTTTATGCCTTGAAATACATTGAGGACATGGTAGCTGTAGGCCACTTATGAGGTGTCTCCGGCGAAGACATGATGGGGTTCGAGAGATTCTGCAGATTTGTATTGCCAATGCTATGGCAATTATGGGTCATGTTGATGTGTAGGAACAATTGTATTAGTATAAACAGATTATCGTCTTTCACCTTTGTGTCCATGTCGTATTGTCACATCTATCATGCTTTTTCAAACTTGCCATCCAACGATTAAGAAGCAAATACTATCATGATTTTGCAAACTTGTCCGCCATTGAATAATTTGAAATCATTCACATATCGATCACAAAGCGGTTAACAACACGATGATAACATTTCAAGGACACGACATGAATATCCATAGTTAATGGTTTGGATTTACTTGAGCTATTCTCCATCTATTTTACGATTATGATTTTTGTTGTAAATCTTCCAAATTTCTTTTATATACCACATTGATTGTTTTGATACATTGAATTAAATTGTCAATTGGTCACTTAATATACCACATTAGTGTATGTTATGTGCAATGTTTATGCATTCCTCTGTAAAATCATACATTCAAACTCAACAGGATGAGATTACACTCTTTATTGGCTTTGTTAAAAAAAATTAAAAAAAATTAAACACTTAAAATTACATTGCTTAATCATACACAATATTTGGCTTCGACATAAAAATGACCAATAAATCATGCAATTAATCATATCCATATGCAAAAACTACACTGTATAAACTAAAAAATTTCATAGGATAGGACAAAAACTTCCATGACAAAAGGCCTTTATAAATAAACACAAAATGATGTCAACACAAGTTACACTATAAATCCATAATCTTATGAAAGATGTCAACACACATCTTGTCTCTGAATACGTCCATGTTTTCTTGTGTTACATCCTTCAAATCAACGTGCTTCAATAGTAGGTGCTCTATATACTTTACAGTAAAAACTCCACAGTCCCCCCTGTAAATCAGAAAAAGATTACACATGATTAAATCTTTATATGAAATGTTCTAATGACATTTGCAGAAATGGTGTTAAAACATACACTCCTTCCATATGCTATCTCTAAAACGAAATCTGAGCTCGTCATTTCTATCTGAATATACTGATCTAATAAGCAACTGATGCACAACCGTGGATGAGTAATTAAAGTTCTCCATAGCTTTGTATATGTCCCCTAATGGGGATTTCAATATTTGGTCAATCAAGTTAGCATCTTTATGAGAGATAAGTGCAGCTTTGAGTTTTTTGAACCGCTCTTTTCCGCCCCTGTAATCGTATGTTATTGTGTATCTATCCTCCGGACGAATAACCCATGCACCGGGAGGCCCCGCCATCTATACATGAAATCACATTAACCACGGTATAACAACAACAACAACAACAACAATAATTAATCATGATGATTACAAAAAATGACATTCACCGTCTAAATTTAACAATAACAACAACAATGATGATGATGATTACAAAGATGACATTCACCGTCTAAATTTTAAGATGTAATCTTTACTCACTAGAATTCACTTACAGAGACTTTCTTTGAATTCACTTACACAAGGAGACTAAGAACTCGTCATGTATAATCAACTCATACAATCATAGATAAAAGATTATTATTCATAAATGACCTTCCAAGTCTCTAGACTTCAGCTTTATGTATCTTTCTTTGATCCCCCCACCCTCCAAGTTAACTGATACTACTGGGGGGTTATCAAATTAAATAGCATCCTTTTAGCTACAATATGCAACTTAAGTAAATATAACAAAAGTCCAACTAAGAAATGAGTGAAATAAGGTTTCTCACATGTTCGTTGAACAGCTAAGCATCTCATACAGGTGCCACAAAAGGATTTAGCTTGTTCTAACGTGCCAGATGGAGTAGACGACCAAATGCCATTTTGTACTTTTATTACAAAAAACATATGCAGAAAGAATGAATCCAAGCTTCAAAATTGAATTTAAAAAATCCAAGAATAGATTCAGAAGGGTTCGTCCCAAAAATCAATAAAATCGAAGGTAATAAAACTGAGGTAAATCGAATAGAAAAAAACCCAATTCATAAAATCGAAGGTAAATCGAATAGAAAAAACTGACCGATAGCAAATTCAACAGCAAACGGTGTTTAACTAATCCAATAGTTGATTTTTTAGGTTAATCTTCTTGCCGGAAATTGCCCGACACCTATATCCGGAGAGGTTGAAGAAGATTGCCCACAACATTTCATCCCCGAAATGGTGAAAAGAAAGATGATTTCTATACCTGTAAAATGTGAAGAAGAAGAAAAGGCTTATTTTTGGAGGATGAGTGGTTCCGGAGCGAGTGGTGCCGGAGCTCGGAGGAGAGGAACGCGGTTCTTGAAGGTGGGTTGAAGGTTTTGAGAGAAGTGGAGAAAGGGTTGTTTGAGCTACCGTGTATAATCTTATTTTGTGAAATAGAACGGTACCGTGTTCTACCGTGTGAAATATAACGGTATTCCGTAAAAACTAGCACGGTTTGAGCTTATAAATAGCACGGTATGAGGTGAAATAGCACGGTATCGCATTATTTTGGACGGTGTATATAGATTATAGATTGAAAAAGTGGGGTGTATGAAACAAACTATTTTTTTTTACATGTATTTTAAAGGAGTTACCCCTTTTTATTATTCGTCTAAATGGAGATGACTATTTTCCATTTTTCACTTTAACCATTTTGGCGTAACGTAAATATTGATCGTCCGAATGTCGACGTATAATTGGTTTATTACAAGTGAGACAATTGACTAAAAAGGACTCCAAAAAAAAAAAAAAAAAAAAACATATACTACAGTTTATTTGTTTAATACTATACGTTTTTCCTTTGGAAGAATGATGAACTATAAACCATAAATAAAAAATACTCCTATATGTGCTATATTTATCAAAAAAAATTATGTACAAATATAAACCATGAATCAAAGGAAAAAAAAAAACAACATGAATGAAAATCACTCCTATATGTGTTATATTTGTCTGTTGAAAAAAAAAAGGGAAAATACATATATATCAAAAACAACAACAACAAAAAAAAAAAAAAAAAAAAAAAAAGGGATTCTCAAAAAAGAAAAGAAAAGGAAAATACATATCAAACAAAGTGGACCTCCGCACCCGGCCCACCCATCACCCCCTCCTTGTGAAAAAATATTTCAAAATTCACTCTCCCCCCCCCCCCCCAGTACCCCCCCACTTCCTTTCCCAAAAAATTTAACCCCGTCTTATCGATCCTTCTAACATCCTGACTATTCCCGTGACAAAGCTACATATTTTCTTTGTAATAAAGTTTTGTTTATGAATTTTCTTATGTTATCTCTGTCTTGAAGTTTTATGATGAACTTTCTTTGTGGGTTCTTTTAAAAACATCTTACATGTTCCTGCTATCACCAAAAATCTCTTAAGTATATCCAAACCGACTTTTGACAAACTTGTATATCTTGAATTTCATGCCAATTCTTGTTTTGTGAAGGATCTAGCTACAAGGTGAACCCTGGTTGAAGGAACCCTTAAGAATGACCAATATCAGCTGCATATTCCACCCAACTTGAGCTCTCTTCAATCCAATGTTTCAAGAGACTAGTCTGCCTCTCCACTTTTACCTACCAAGTTGTCTGAAATCTAGTCTAGTTCTGTTTCCAATAAGCTAGGTCATGAGACCTTAGTAAGTGTTTTGTCCAATACTTGTACTCCCAAGTTTGGCATAAAAGGTTAGGGCAACCTTTAGAGAGGGTCATGAAACAAGTCTTGAAATCTTGTAATGTCTCTTTGATGTTTAATGAAATATGTCTTTTGTGAAGCCTGTCATTTTGGAAAGCAACATGCTATTCCTTATCCTATTTCTCTTACCAAACTAGTGCTCTTTTTGAATTAATACACTCTTATTTGTAGGGACCTTTCCATGTGCATTCTACTTCTGGCTATGCTTACTACATACATTTCATTGATGATTTTACTGTTAGGAAATCAACGCGGGAACGCAGCGGAATTCAAAATTTTGATTTCTTTTTCCCAAGATCGACTTCGTTTAAACAACAAGCATAAAAGAAGTAGACAAAAATTACCTTGCTTGATTCAATTGGATCGACGCTTTGTCTACGGTTGTAGTTTTTGCACGAAGCCGCCCAAGTGTTCGTTCTCTACCGGTGATCTACACGAACACCTCGCCGGAATCCCGTCGTGGATTGCTACCAGAAACAATCGGCTACTAGACCGACTTTTTCTCTCTCTAAAATCTCTCTCTAAGAAGCTCTCTATTTTTCACAGGAACTATTAGCTCTTGAAATTGTGTTGTACAAAAGAGCTAGTCAACCCCTCCTTTAAATAGAGTGTGTCGCACCCCAACTATAACCACATTTTAATCCGACTTGATATTCTTATATGTGTGACCCGATAGGCTTCCGAATATGTTGGTCGTAGACACAAAGTGCAAATTATGAAAATGCCTTTCATGCCTAATGATCACGGGTTAGTGTCTAGCAACACACCGTGACCCCCAATCATCGGAAGAGTCAAATGCAATGACCACTACCTTTCATGTGAAACAGTTACCGTGTAACTTACAATCTTATCATTGTAATAATATCTATACTGTCGTCCGTCGAGTGTCAAAACATCAACGACCGTATCTTATAATCTGGATATCAAGCTCTCTCGAAGTAACTCATTTACTCCCACTTTGCAAAGATTCACGAGAGTAAGACATTCCTTATAATAAGGCCCTTTTGGATATTCACCCCTATTGATAGGGTACGCGATTCCCAGACGACCAAACATGTATACTCCGCATGCTTCAATGTCACACCCAATCACTACCGCATCGCCCCATGGCTAGGGAAAACCTCGATAGTGTCAAAACATGACAATCCACACCGTGATGCCATGAAGACTCCGGTCTTAAGGATAATTACACAACTGCCACATAGTGTGACACTTAACAGTGTAAGTGGTGTTGGAAGTAGCGCCCGAAAGACAATTTATGTAATTATTTTTAGAATTAATAAATGACAGATTTATTCTCATCTTATTACTTGCTTCGTGCTTGTAAGAAATACACTACTGAAAACCTTAAGTCGTATCATATGTAGCCATATAACTTCCTGAAGTGATTGCATATTCCTACTGGTTTCAGGATAGGGTTTGATGTGTTCGTTAAGGATCGCTAAAAGGCGCGGTCCGAATCACTTTCACGTTGGCACTATTCGGAATCGGTGAGAAGTGTGTGTCTCACAGATATGTAATCCATTCCTTCCTGCGGGAAGCAGAAAGACAATCCCCTTATTTGTTGATCCTAGAAACTGATCGATCCGCGGAGTTCGTATTGGTTATGAACTAATTGATCACTAGTGGGGGGTTAATGGTAAATAAGGATAAGACGTATTGAAGAAGGTTTACGGAAATAATCCCGCTTCATTACGGATAGTCTATGGAAGGTTAGTCTGTACGTAATGATTATATCAATGGACACTTATCGACTCGACTCGACGTTTTGAGAAAAAGTTATATCTATAATCGATAGAGTTCAGTTTCGGATTTATGGTGGCGTAATTCCGGAATTAATGAGTTGAGTAGAAATATTCTGTTTGATGAATATTTTATTCAATTTATTGTAGCTACTGATTAAAGGTCCATGGTCCCCGGGTTGGCTCCTAACACGCGAGTGTTTTCTCGTTTTATGGAACCTCGAGAATAAATTAAATAGTTGGTTTATTCAATGAATATGCAATATTATTATTTGGTAAATAATATGTAAAATAAAAAAGACATTTTCTATTAAAATGGCTAAAAAGTGGCGCCTATTTTGTGGATAATTAGGGAAAGAAATTTTTCTAGATTATGTCACATGTGTAATTATTTAATTATCTATTTGTTGGATAATTAATGGAAAAATAAGAGATTGATTTTTTTGGGAATTATCTCTTTTCTTTTGGCAAATATCTTTTCCTTGTGGGAATAGGTAATTTTGGTGTGAAAATGATAACTCTCTTGACTAGTTATTTTCCTATATAACGAGAGTTCCTCCTAACACAATTTCACAATACAAATTGACGTCCACCAGTCGTCGCTAGGAGATACAATCCGGAAGACTGCGGCATCTCCCTTGGTCGATTGCTTCTCTCTCCGGTTTGGGTAAATCTACTAACTTTCATGTAGTTATTAATTAATCATGCGAATCGAATCGTGGTATTATCGCATGCGAATTCGTAGCTTCCGCTGTGAAAGATCGAGTGTCTCGATCGGTACTGTGAATCAGATCTGACGATCCAATTATGGATCGGATCCGGATTCGGGTTTCTATATATCCAACAAGTGGGTCAGTCTAACGTACACATTCTCTAATACACGTCCACGTACAGTCCAAGTGTCTCAACACTTCGATAGACGAGATCTATCCCTACCCTTAAAGACAGACGACATCTAATACGTGCTAGCCTGTTTGTACTATCAATGCCCTGTTTAATAGTACATCAGCCTAAAGACATTTAAGTATCAAACTTATTAAAGTGATTAGAGATCTCATCAACCATAATTGCCTATCATGGTTCCTCTATCACAGTTTAATACTAAGGACGTTATCATATAACAATTCACAATTGGTTCTTTAAAAGAACAAATATATGACAACAGAAAAGCCATTTAATATATGTACAAACATAAAGAAATAGTAGAAATGATCTAACCCGGTCGGATCCGGTCCAACCCGATTGGGTTTAGGACACTATTTCAACATTTACCTGGGTTTTTCCTTTAAAACTGAAGTCCGATGCTCTTGGAACCTTCATTCAGTTTAAGAAGCAAGTTGAAAATCAGTTTGATATGAAAATTAAGTGTTTACAGCAGACTGGGGAGGTAGGTTTACATCTTTTGACAGTTTTCTTAAAAAGCCTAGTATTCAATTCAGACATCCATGTCCACATGTCCATGCTCAAAATGGGAAAGCTTAAAGGAAGCGTAGGTCTATTGTATAAATGAGATTGACTCTAATGGCCTAGGACTCTCTGTCTTATAGGTTTGGCCAGTGATTTTTTTCTACATTCTGCAGTCTGATTAACTATTTGCCTACCCCAATTCTAGACCATAAGTTTTCTTTTGAGAGTTTGTTTGGGAAACTTCCTGATTATAGTATGATCAAAATGTTGAGGTGTGTATGTTATCCAAATCTCATACCTTTTCAAAATAGAAAGTTTCAGTTGTCAAAGATGTGTGCATTTGGGACTTAGTTCACATCATAAAGGTAATGTGCGTCTTGAACCTACTTGCAGATTCTATCTTTCTAGAGAGGTTACCTTTGATGTATCCATATTTTCTTATAATTTCACCTCTCGCTAGTCATCCATCAAATTCTTCTAATGACACAACTTTCTCATATAATCCTAGTATGTCCTTACACATTCATTCTTTTGTGTTTCTTAATCCGCACTCCTCCGCCCCATCTCACCGACCTAATCGAATCCCACTTCTAATTCTAGTTCATCACATTCACCTTCTTCTTCCATTTCAATTTCATCCTTTGATTCTATATATCTTTTATCTTCACATCGACACCAATCATTCATGTCATTCATTATGTTCCTAGTTCGGTTTCATACCCACCACATCAACCTATACCTATATCTCTGTAGTCTTAGTTTCTTCTCATGATCCTATGTCTCACTCCTCATCATCCTTAAGATCTGTTTATACTACTCAATCTTTTGTTTCTATCCTCATATTGTTAATCATCATCGTTTGCAAACAAAAGCCAAAAGTGGCATCTTCAAACCCAAGACTTACTCTTATCTTGCCACATTTCATCCTTTTATTCTCTCATATGAACCTACCAATCTATCAGAAGCTCTCAGCGATCCTAAGCGGAAGAAAGATATGGAGGAATAATACAATGCCCTTATGAGAAACCATAAAAGGGAATTGGTTCCTAAATCGCATGCTCATAATCTGGTTGATAATAGATGGGTGTTTAAACCAAAAATTAAATCCTAATGGAATCTGTTAATAAGCGCAAGGCAAGATTAGAGGAAAAGTCTTTTATCAAACATCTGGGAAGATTATTCAAAGACCTTTAGTCATGTTGCTAGAGCATCCACTATTATAATCATACTTGCCTTAGCAAAGGCTCTTAATTGACCTATTAAACAGTGGATATTTGATTGCGTGTAAGTCATTCATACTAACAAAAGGATCAATCAATCGCAAAATAGCAAGGCGAGTCATGGTCGATCCATGATAAGTAAGATTTCGCAATCCGGCTCGATCAAATACAATTTATATAAACTCAAAACCTTAGGCAAAACTCACTTTCTAACCGCGCGTGGACCCGGCGAAAAAGGCGCTATCGAATCCCGTAATGTACCTCGTGGAAGCGCCACCCGAATCCCTATATCAAAGTAAATGAAACAACGCAAAGCATGCATGGGACATGGTCCTCGTGCCAACATATCGAATAGGGATAAGGGGTGTGACAGTAATAAGGCCCTGTCACGTCAGAAAACTCGATATGCAATATGTAACGCACAAAATGGATTGCTATAGATGGATAAGAATCCTTACGGAAAAACACAAAACATCCAAGCGAATAGACAAGCCACAGAGGCACAAGATCATATAAAACATCAACGTGCGTAGGCATACATCATCAAAGGCGAGTACAAGTAGTGCATACTCAAAAACCCCTAGATCACCTTTTATTCAAACAAGATATTATTATGGCAGTGGTCGCCTCCCCAAGCGCTTTGTTTTACGTCGTTGGCTCGACTAAGTGGCACTTAATGGACTTTGACTTTGATTTTTTTTTTTTTTTTTTTTTTTTTTTGAAAAATAGGGCACTAATAATAACAATAAAGTTATTATTTTTATTACACACACGATATTTTAAACTCCTCAAAAAGTCATGGTAGCCGAAGGTCCTAAGCCCCAGTTCTAGCCCGACTTACATGATATCAACCTCCTAAGAGACTAAGTACCAAAGTCGTATTCAATTCGAGTTCAAGACAATATCACTTCAGCATCCCATGGCATCGAAATCTAAATAAAAATAGATGATAAAAACCTAGGCCCAAATTCTAGGACAACCTACAAGATATCAACCTCCGAAGAGGCTAAGTACCAAAATTGCATTCAAACCTAGTCTAAGCAAATAATGTTTTTGTTTTGTTTTTTTCTCTTGACCTAACACAATTTTTGATATTGACTTTTAAACAATCTCCCGGCAACAAATACCAAAATTGATAAGTAAGATTTACGCAATCCGGCTCGATCAAATACAATTTATAAAAACTCAAACCTTAGGCAAAACTCACTTTCTAACCGGCAAAGGACCGGGTCGATCGTAGGTAATGCGTTCAGAGTCCGAGGTCGATTCCACAGGGAGATTGAATCTAATATAAAACTTGTGTTAAAATCAGAGGGCAAAGAGTATATGAACAACACAAAAGATCGAAGCTTTTACTATTTCACGGCATAAACAAGGATCTGAATTAGGACTTTTATGAGTAAATTTCATCAAACTAATGATCTACACAATCAAAACCATATCGAGAGAAAACAAATCGAAATCAGAAACTCACAATAATGACGATCAAAACATTGTAGATCAAGACTTTTGAATCCCAAATCAAAGAAAAGATATCAACCTTTAATTCATACAATGACCCCCTGGCACAAACTCCACCAAGCTATCGATCAAATATCGTATTCTACTCTATATACAAAAATCTACACTAAGAAATTGAAATACGGAGCCTAGTCCAGAGCTCTAATCCGACTATTTAGATGTCAACCTGTCATGACAACCGCCTAAGAGGCTGGGTTGAACACCTAAGCCGACTTCAAACTCAGTCTAAACCAATAAAAATCAGAATATATGTTTTATTAGGTTTAGATGCTCTTAAATAGGCAAAAATCGCGACTTTGACCTAGTTGGGCCGACCAACTCGGCCCATTTGACTTGTCTTCGATGAAATCAGTAATAACTTTCTGTGTAGAGCTCCGATTTGAACGATTCAAGATGCGTTGGAAAGCTCGTTCAATTCCATACAACTTTTGTGAAGATGACTTGACCAGAAAATGCCTCCAAGATGGGTCAAAGTAAAGATTAATAGATAGGTGCGGTGAATCTCTGCTTGTCGGGGCCAAACGAAGCGTTGCTCTCAAGGTGGACGCTTCGTGCTGGAGATCTGATTCTTGATTAGGGTTTCTCCTTCCATGAACGAGCGTCTAGCCTGCCATGAATGCTAGTTTGTCTTGTATGAGCTTTCTTGATTCGGGCTGAACCCATCCAAACGTGCGTTTGGGGGTGATCTGGACGCTCGTCCATCTAAAACTCTAACTTTCAGTATCATGAGTTAATTCTATGAACGCCCGTTTGAATTTTCCAAACGCCAATTTGGGTAGAGCTTGATTCAAACGCCACTTTGGGGTAGAGCAAACGCCAGTTTGCCTTGATTTTGCTCCAAACCTGATTTTCCTCCACTTTCATGCTACTCTCGTGCCACGAGCATGTTTCTCATTCTAAAACATCGCCTTCCGGGTCCTTGAGTCACCTAAGTCATGCAATAACATGTACGAACAAACACCACGCGTAATTCCGCAAGACAAAAGTGCTCGGAAAAGAGCTAAATATCGCTAAAAAGGCGGAGTTTACTATCGATGAGATAGTTTAACTCCCCGTGCGTACAACCCTTGATATGTCTCTTAAACAGGCCTAGAACTACCCAAAACACGTCAATAAAGTGATAAACGGGGGTTAAACTGCACACCAAAGTACAGTAAAGTTGACTCCCATCAATCCACGGAGACTATTATTTAATTATGTTAAAAAACCACAAATTTATAGGTTAAACAAAAGGGTGGTCTTTAACCAAAATAATGCGGAAAAGTAAATAGAAGAGAACCAAGAACAATGCAAGTAAACCAAGAATCAATCAAGTATTGAAAAGGCATTAACCTAACTATTCACAAATAATCTCCCCCTAATCTATAATTATATCTAATTCAACAATCACCATACAAGTCCTAATTTATTGTAGCTACGAGTGCGATTCCCTAAATTGGTTACTATTTATTTTGTGAGACGATTGCCAATGTTCGGTTAAGTGTCTATCGTGGATGGGATAGAACGTATTAATTAAACATGCATAAAGAACTAGGAACACCGGAATAAACTGTAAACCTCATCTAAGTAACCACCGTGGATGGGCTAGTTATATAAGATGATATAATTATCTTGGTCCTACTTAATTCTTCAACCGAAGTTCTTAAAATGAAGTTACGATAACATGCAATAAATTGATTAGGTTTACGACATGTAAATTAAAACAGACAACAGACGTAGCTGACGCCAAACGCACAGATTCATGATCTATATGTTTCCACGCCGCAAATGTGGCGGCGTAGATCCCGAATCGCGTTTCTCTTGCTTAACTAAGCGTATAATAATCGAGGATTAGGGTTTTCTTAAAGCCTACATATTTTTGTTAATTACGAGTTTAGTTTAGATCCATCACAATAAATTAAGGTTACGAAATTTAAACATTAATATAAAAATACGTTACCCGTGACGAAAAACGATTTTCTGCCTCCTCAATTTTCTCCATCACCGGAGATTCAAATTGATACGTGATGAACGCAGAGCAAACACAATTCAATAATGAAAGATTGATGATTTAATTGTAAGAAAAGAAAAGAAAATTTTATTGCTAAGAGACTATTTTATCTCGAGAGTGGTATATGATATGGTATATTATGTAAAATTCGGACTTAATGAACTTATGTAGAGTGTATTGACAAATTAATGAAAAACTTAATACTTGTAAGACATGAAAACGCCAAATCGGCTAAATTTTGATCTTTGGGCCATTTATAGCGCACACATGGGCTAGTTGCAACGAGCATACTGGTATGTGTTTCGATATTTAGATCATTACTTTAATTCTTTAACTTTAATTTGGGTCATTTGAAATGCGTTGAAAATCTTGTTTTGAGCCCGACAACCTTAACGGAAGAGTACAAGCCTAATTTGACATTTAAGACCTTATAAATTATGTTGCAAGTTCACCAATCAGATTTTCAAGTCCAATCTTGTCTCAAACACTTCAACATTCAGCTCCAATTCACTTATTTATCCGTTTAACTCCAATATTTAGCCCCAATATTTCTCCTCAAGTAAAAATATACACATATAGTAGCTTCTATTTTCGACAAATAACGCATAAAATACGCATTAAACCATATTAAGTCAACCAAATCATGAATAATCACTTTTAGCTAAATTACCCCATGATTTCATACATATTATAACCATAAACACAAAAATTTGAGGTAAATTTAAGGTAAAATATGGCATAAATTTGATTGTCATCAATATTAATAATGTATTTCTTAATGAAACTTTGGACGAATCAGTGTTCACGAGTCAACCAAATGCCTTTGAAGATCCTACCAAACCTGGTTATGTGTGTCACTTGAAGAAAAATGTTTAAGGTTTATAGCTGGCCCCTTGAGCCTGGTTTGATAAGCTGAAACATCAGTTGTTGAATTGGCAGTTCATGCAATCCAGAGTTTATACGTCATTATTTATATTTCATTATGGCAAACTACTTTCATATGTACTTGTATATATGGATGAACCTTTATTACAGGTAATGATCCTACTAAGATTCAGCAGTTTAAAAGTGATTTGAATTCCATATTTTCTCTCAAATATCTGGGAGATTTTCATCATTTTTTGGGCATCCAAGCAATTAGGGATTAGTCTGGTCTCCATTTATTTCAACATGTGTATGCTCAACAGCTGTTAACAAAGCTAGGATTCAAGAATTTGAAGCCATGCTCTAATCCTATGGTTGGGTCTCCAAAGACACCACCATCTGCTGCTCATATGACTAATCCAACTCGCTGCGAAGCACAATAAAAGCCTTGCAATACCTTACTCTTTTTAGACCAGATTTGGCATTTGATGCGAATTCTCTGAGTCGATCAGCATATGCAGTCACCAACTATGGGTCATTGGTAGCTTGTTAAACATCTCCTAAGATATATGATGAGAGTCAACTTTTCTTGAATTTCTTACATGATTTTACTCCCGTTTATGACTCATTTGATGCACTTTCGGGGTAGTTATTGATTCATGATGCATTTTTATCATTACACTCACTATGAGGTCAAGGGCAAATAGTCCCAAAATCTCATCATTTTTGGTGAATTAATGCATATTTAATCGCCTATGTTATCTTGCGGGAGTTAAGCGCGGTATTTTTTTTATTTGTAGGATATAGGTTTATTGTGATCCCTAAATGAGAGGCGTTGATGATGGAATGTTTATTTTGAGAGGTAGAATCATGTGACAGAAGCTAACAAGGTGGAACGAATTGAGAATCTTTGGTGTTTTTACCCTACCTCAATTTCATCTGCAATTTGGACCGTGTTTCAGGCATTTTATTGGCTTATTGTCTTCATACAAGTTGTGTGAAATTGAATAAGGCTTTCAATGCTTTTGAATAACTCAATTTAGAGTTCTACGCACAAAGATATCGTCGAATTACAGAAGGTGTTCCAATGTTGCAGTGGATCAGAGAATGCATGCGCAAGCATGCCTAATACCATGCACACGCATGATGATGTAAATGGACGAAGGAGGCGGTAATAAAGCCCATGCGTAGGCATGGAATCAGAGTGGAAATATTTTGACATTCAGAGAATGCATGCGCATGCACGCCCCTTTCCGTGCACGAGCATAGAACCGTTTTTTTTTAATTGACTGGCTTATTTATGTCGGTTCTGAAGCAACAAAAACCCCGAGGGGTTGAATTTTACATCATACTTTCATACCACAGAGTTTTATTTTTCAGTTTTTAGCAGCAAAATTTAGGGTTTTAATTGTTCCTTCAAGTATTGCGACTCCTAGCATATTTTCTTTAGCTTTTCATGATTGGAACGCAAAGATTTGACGATTTCTTGGTTTTGGATTGCTACATCGATTCAATTGGTAATTTATTTTCAATCTTTATCATGCCTTTTATTTTTTATTATGAATTCTCATGATTTAGACTTAATCATGAGTAGCTAAATTATGTGACGGTTTGTCAAAATTGATGCTCGAATGATGATCTAGAGATGAGTAGTGCGTAAAAGTTACAAATTTGGATTGTTTGTGTTCTAAAACTTGAACTTAATGCTTTCAGTGGAGTCGCGGACCATTCTTTATAAATGTATTTTGTGACGGAGTGTGTGAACTAAGGTTTCAGTATTGTCATGCACGAACTGCTCGAGTGTTCCATCCTGTTCCTTGGTAAGGTTTTTCTAGTGAAGCTGTGAATTTGGTGGATACGGATCATCTCTTAGTTCTTAATTATATTAGGTTAATTAAATACCGATTAGGGGATTCTTGAACCGAATATAGGATACTTGGGTTGTGCTAGTAGTGCCTATGGACCATTTTAGGAGATTGCACCCACAAACACATGCATTAGTTTACAATTGGTTGGTTGGTCGGTTGAAGTTTATTCTTAGTGATTCAATAGAGGTTTCGAGAGTAGTTTACTTGATCATAATTTGGCTATTGCTTTATCATCATATTAAATCCGTTTTCAGTATTATTCATAACTATTATCCACCATTATTGTGAGCCTAAACTAAAAACAAATGTGACTGTGATACTTAATTAATTCCTCGTGGGATACGACATTGCTCGCCATTGTAGTACAACTGGCCCGACACCCTAACGGTGAAAGTTGACCTCTATGATTTGACCATCAATATATCAAGGGTACTTTGTACCATGGATCGCATTTCAATCCTTCACAACCTCTATATTCGGGGATTTAGTGAGTGATGTAGACTCAAGTTGTGATAAGATTGACAAGAGATCATAGGCTTTTATTGCAACTACCTAGTCGATTCATTGGTGTCTTAGTCTTCTAAGAAACAAGTGGTCTCTATATCTAGAACAAATTCTACGATAGGGCACCCGCTAATCTGCAATAGAGAGATAGTGGTTGCTAAACGTGTTGTCTGAGTTACATATCACCCCAACAGCTAAACCTATCCTATGGTGTGATAATTTGGGAAATGGATCTTTGGCACATTATCATGTTTTTCATTATAGGGTAAAGCACATTAAACTTGATGCACATTTTGTCGGACAATGTCATGCAAGGTGTCATGATTGTTCAACATGTTCCTTCTTTTGAGCTAGTGGTTGACACTTCGACTAAGACTTTGGATCATACCATTTTTAACTACTTCAATGATAAAGTAAAAGTGGTGTCTACCTCATTTAGTTAGAGGGGGTGTTAGAGTATGAGGACTAATGTGTAGTTTACATTAGTTTAGGGTTAATGTTGAACTATCATCTCTCCCAAAACCTTAAACTGATGGAGAGACAGATAATTAACATGTTTGATGATACGGGGATTTACTCCTCCACGTGGAATTATCTAGTCGGTCCACCTGGCATGTGGAAAAGTCCGTGTTGGCCATCTACATCGGATCGGTACGAGACGCACCAGTAAAGGCCGCTGTTTAGGGGAGATTCTACAAGTGTCCGAACTCGATTTCCCACGTCGGTGTTTATCGACCCGATACCATGGACTTCAGTCCAGGCTCCTAGGCCCACCATCCAGCAGGTTACTTGGGCAAGAGGGCAAGGCCCATTTAAGGGTAATTATGTCAATAGACCAAACCGCCCCAAATTTAGGGCAGAGAAGGACATGTGCCTATAAATACATCATTCCAGGAACTACGTAAGGCTTGATTCCTGGACATTATACAGGATACGTAGGCAATCCAAGATACATTCTTGGACTCAGCCATAAAACACCAAAATCACCCCCAAAATCATCATTGATTCGATCATCCCTAGATTAAATTGACCCGAAATTATACATGACAAAATCCAGCATCGTCATTGGCGCTAGAAGGAGGGTCTTCTATCGGTGATGGATCAAGGAGTGGTGGTTCGTGATCAATTTAATGCCAAAAACGCAGTCAGATCCGAGGTTGATTGCCGGAAATTGAACCGTTGAAACAAGATTTTCACCGTTCAGATTCAAGGATAAGGAGGGACGAACAACCCCTCCAAATTTCGTGACGATCGGAGTCCGTTTAAATAGCCGATCGTCGCCGGAAAGTTGCTGCTGTAACAGCAAAAACGCAGCACCCAAAAATGCAGCGAGATCGGCGGCTGATTTATGGAGTTTGAACCGTTGGAATGAAAATCCCACCGTTCAGAGTGAAGAATATCGAGGGACGAACAAACCCTCAAAATTTCGTGCCGATCGGAGTCCGGTTACATGCCCGGCCGTCGCCAAGAAGTTGCTGCTGTATCAAAAATGCAGCAGCCCAAAAAGCGGTCGGATAGATGGATTATTTCTGGAGTTTCAACCGGTGGAACAAGATTTCCACTGTTCAGATCCAAGGTTTAGGAGGGACGAACAAGACCTCCAAATTTCATACCGATCGGAGTTGTTTTGAGTGCCCGATCGTCTCAAAGAAGTTGCGGCTGCATAAAAAACGCAGCAGAACCCTAATTGGGAGCAGACAAGTCGGCTGAATATTCCCGACAATTGAACCGTTGGAACAAGATTTCCACCGGTCAGATTCAAGAATTATGAGGACCGAACAAGCCCTCAAAATTTTAGGCCGATCGGAGTTCGTTTGATTTCTCGATCGTGGCAAGGAAGTTACTGCAGGCACCAGAAACGCAGCAGGATTCTGGACAGCAGCTGCCAGATCGGCGGCTTATTCCCGGAGATTGAGCCATCGAAAGAAAATTTCCACCGGTCACATCGAAGGAAAGTGAAGGAAGAATGATCCCTCCAAATTTCGTGCCGATCGGAATCCGTTTCGAGGTCTGATTGCCACCGGAAAGACACTGTTGTGGCGCCCCAGAAAGCTGCGAGTTATCTACCGTATCTGGCTATCCACGAAGCGAGTTCTCGAGCTCCAAAGAGCGAGCCGAGCTCTTTAGTTCTCCAGGTTCTTACAATTGTTATTTTAAATTCTTATATACTTTGTAAGTCTTTATTATATGTGTAATGTTTTTTATCACAATCACATTGCACCACAAAGACTCGAGATATCGAGCACCGGCATTCGAGCTCTACGGACTCGTCTTGCCCAAAACCCGAGCTCGACTCGGAGTCGTATTTGGAGCTCACCGATGGGCAAATCTTTTATAAGACCGAGCTCACCTCGGCATCATATTTGGAGCTCGGCTCGGCGTTATCTTTTATAAGACCGAGCCCGGCTCGGCGTCATCTTTTGTAAGACCGAGCTCGGCCTCGGCATCATATTTGGAGCTCTCTCGAGCGTATCTTTTATAAGACCGAGCTCGGCCTCGGCATCATATTTGGAGCTCGGCTCGGCGTTATCTTTTATAAGACCGAGCTCGCCTCGGCATCATATTTGGAGCTCTCTTGAGCGTATCTTTTATAAGTCCGAGCTCGCCTCGACATCATATTTGGAGCTTTCTCGAGCGTATCTTTTATAAGTCCGAGCTCGGCCTCGGCATCATATTTGGAGCTCTCTCGAGCGTATCTTTTATAAGTCCGAGCTCGGCCTCGGCATCATATTTGGAGCTCTCTCGAGCGTATCTTTTATAAGACCGACCTTGCCTCGGCATCATATTTGGAGCTCTCTCGAGCGTATCTTTGATAAGACCGAGCTTGGCTCGGCGTCATCTTTTATAAGACCGAGCTTGGCCTCGGCATCATATTTGGAGCTCTCTCGAGCGCATCTTTAATAAGACCAAGCTCGCCTCAGCATAATATTCGGAGCTCGAAGGCAATCTTATGTAAGTCCGCCTGCCATCTAAGCATGATACCAACAGACTACACCAAATAAGCTAAGCCTTATCTCAATTAACTTCTGTTTTTACATTTTTATGTCTTGTAATAAGTCCATGTGAGAATTTCATAAATATTCTACTAAGCATGTCTTTCCTCGAGACGCTTTTGTGTTTGTTATGATTTACAGCCCCTTCACATTGCAAATCTACCACGATACAAAATGGCAAAGGCAAAAATTCGACCAGCCTTAAAGCAAAAGAAGTCCATGTGATTAAAAGATAAAAGAGGCAAAAGTCAACCACAACTACAAATCCTCGACACGATGAAGTCGGAATAATATGGTGAATAAAGCCAAGTCACTGACAGTGCTTATATCACCTCGACACGATGCAGTAGAAATAAAACAGTGAAAAAAGCCAAGTCACTGACAGAGCTTATATCACTCCCGACCTGCCAGTAAGCCACGATGCTAAGCAGTTGGAAGATCCCACGATGGATACCCTATTCGACCAGTTCAGAAGCACCACGAAGTGCGACAGTCGAGTAGGGATTTTTCAATTCGACCATGTCAGAAGCCCGACGAGGCAAGACAGTCGATTCGAGCTCCGACCAGATAGCCAAGTCAAGCCGATAAGGCGATGCAGATGCTAGTCGACTCATATCCAAGTGTACCATGAGTCATGTACTCATACTACACTTTGAGGGGCCACAGGGAATTAAGTCCAAAGGACTACACCCCATGGCGCGACTTTTGCAAGGGAATTAAGTCCAAAGGACTACACCCTAGGCAAATATTCAACAACACAAACAACATTCAAAGGAAAGGTCAGAATTCAAAATTCATAATTCAAAAGTCCCAGGGATCGAATCGTGAAAGACAGACAAAAAAAAAAAAGCGACAAGCAACATACTGCAAAAATTGAAGCAAAATAAAACTAGGCGTCATATTTGGAGCTCACCGATGAGTGAATCTGTAATAAGTCCGAGTTCGACTCGGCATCTTACCTCGGAGCTATATTATTTTAGAACTCACCCTACCGAATCAAGCGGGTCGAGCTATCTTATTTTGGAACTCACCTACCGAATCGGCGGGTCGAGCTATTTTTTTTTGGAACTCTCTGGCCGAGCATGGCGGGACGAGCCTTCTTATTTCGGGACTATCCCTATGGTTATTGCGACTTTTTGACTAGTGCTGGCGTATCTCGAGGATCCACTCCGTAAAGGATCTACTCAACGGTCTCACGAGGATCCGCAAGTCGGATGCCTTCGATGTCGACGATCCGCGTTTACAAGTCCTAATAGGGCCCAAACGCAATGGCGGCGAAGTCCGAGTCGGCGGCGCGTAATCGACTCCCAAGAGAGAGAATTTACTAGGGCATCGAGGCCGGGCAACATGATCATTTCGATCGACGGCCAAATGAAGCTAAAAGTTCCATGGAACCAAAAGGCTAAGGCATCGAGTTCGGACCAAGTCCAAAACTCTCGGCGATCATGTGTCATGAGTCATGAACGACAAAGAAACACCACGACACCGAGATCCAGATCGACATTTACGTATTACCGGTCTTATTAGGCGGTAAGTACTAGGACATCGTGAGCGGAAATATCTATCGACAAAAAAGAGCATCGATTCCGACAAACGAAATGAGACATCCAGGGCATCTCTTCTACCACGCAACAACAAAGAAAAGTCCAAAAATGCTAAAGCATGGAAGACAAGTTACATATGGTCGACAAATGGAACTCACCGAAAGTATAACGAAGATGATGAATCTGCATTATACTTTGGAGGCAACAACGAGTCGACATTGAATACTCGAGAAAAAGCGAGCAAAGGAATGGGAATCGACATGCAACAAAAGTGTTTGACACCAAATACTTGTAAAAATTTCAAAGATTTATAACAAAAAGCCTAGTCACAAAGAGCGGCCAAATATGATCCAAACCTAAGGTTCTCATGATACTTGGAGGCGGATATCGACATATATGCATCGACATGAGAGAGGCCGATGTGCAAATAAGGCCAAAGGCATGAATAAAGCAAGATGGTCTACTTCAAAGACAAAAGAAAAGAAGGAAAAAAACGTGATGCTTTTTCAAGGAAAAAAATAAGCCAAGTCCAAATGACCGGCTAAATGTTTATCTGAGATGGAAGCCAAAGACAACGTTTGGTTAAAAGGGCAAAGCCTAAGAAGAAGCATCATCTCTGGCGCTAAGGCAAAGTCTCAAGATCGTTAGGCGACGACATTCGAGATCCGAATCTTTGTACTCAAAAGTCGAGGCAAGTCAAATTCTTGAGAAGTCGACCTCGACGAGGCAGTCCCAAGTTGGACATCTCATCATTCCTTCGACAGCTACGGCATCGAAGTCGATGTCAACTTATCCACACGTTATAAGTCCCAGGGGACGAGATAATGCTAAGATAAAAAAGTTTGCAAAGCGAGACATGGAAAGGCCGTATGTCGGACTCCACAGAAGTAAGTCTGCATGGCGATTTAAATTGAGCATTGGATGACGATGGCGAGATACACTTTTGATGGATCGGACTGACCTCAAGAGCTCGAGGCGATCTCTGGGCTTATGATGATACGAGGATTTACTCCTCCACGTGGAATTATCTAGTCGGTCCACCTGGCATGTGGAAAAGTCCGTGTTGGCCATCTACATCGGATCGATGCAGAGACGCACCAAAGAAAAGGCATTTGTTTGGGGAGATTCTACAAGTGTCCGAACTCGATTTCCCACGTCGGTGTTTATCGACCCGATACCATGGACTTGATCCAGCTCCTGAGCCCACCATCCAAAGAGTTACTTGGCGAAGAAAGCAAGGCCCATTTAAGGGTAATTATGTCAATAGACCAAACCGCCCCAAATTTAGCTCTAGGCGAGAAGGACATGTGCCTATAAATACATCATTCCGAGAACTACGTAAGGCTTGATTCCTGGACATTATACAGAGATACGTAGGCAATCAAGATACATTCTTGGACTCGACCATAAAACACCAAAATCACCCCAAAATCATCATTGATTCGATCATCCCTGCATTAAATTGACCAAATTATACATTTATTAAATCCAAAGATCGCCAATGTTATATATTTTAACAGTAAAATTGTTATTATATCTTGACGATACACTTTGCATCATAGAGTGAGGTTGTTACATTTCTATTAGATTTGGGGTATTAGTGCGTATTGATGATCACTACAATCAATACAATGGATTTGGCATTATCATTGTTGTGACAAACTATGAACTCTATCTTTATACAGGGTGGAAAAGAAAATTCTAATATTATAAGAAAATCTCTAAATTGTAAACTTTATTAGAAACTAAATTACTTGCTCCACTAAATTACCTAAGGAAAATAAATATAAAATCAAATCTCGTCAAAATATTCTCCACTAATTATTCTGCTAAATAATAAAATCTTATAAATAAAAAAAATTTCATCATTAAATCTAATTTATTTTTCTTTATTCTATTTTTACGATATTTTTCTGAATATTCGTCCCTCATCATTCCCTCCATCACCAAAACAACTCGTCTTCGGGTTGTCATCAATGCTAAGAGAATGTTCGTCTCTAGTCGCCGCCTATCTCGAAAATACTTGTTTAGCAATTTTGTCTTGATCCCTATAAATACATTTTCTTCTTCTATGCACACGTCCCATGGATTTACGAATCCGTCATTTGATTACTGATTAGGGAGAAAATTAGGCCCTTGTGGTCGATTAAGCAGAAAGAGTTGACTTCCCTCTTCTTTAATAAGCTATAACAAATATCTAGAAAACAAGTTTGGGTCAACTTCAATTATATATTGTCGATCAACCATTAGTGAAAGTTAAGAGAGAAATTAAGAAGAGTAAAAGGCAATCAATCAAAGAATGAATCCAAACAGCAGCGCCATGGTAATCGGAATAATTGGAGCGGCAATAACACTATCAGCTTACTCCCAAACCCTGGTTTCTTCTACACAATGCATCGGGGCTGGTTTCTTTGTTCTCGTCTTTGGTCTACTTGTCAAAGAAGGTTTCATCAATATTTAGCTTCATGGTTTCATCTTTCTGTTTTATAATTATATATATTATGAATCTGGGATTCTGTCTGTTTCAAAAGCTTTGGGTTTTTTTTTTTTTTTCGTGGCTTTTAGATTTCATGTTGTTCAATGGATCAATAAATTCCCTTTGTTGTAGTCAATGGTCTGTACGTGGATTGAAAATTTGGGCCTGTTACTATTGATGTATCGAAGATGGGTATTGTAATTTTTTTTTCTTCTATATATGCGAAGTAACAGAAGATGGGTATATTTTTTCTTTTTTTACCTTTCAAATGGTCAAACGCTGAATTAGTGATGAAATGGGTTGATGGGCCGAAAAACCGTCGAGCATTAATTTCTTATTCATCTGATGTCTAGACCGAGTGACATATAACGTATCATAATCCACGTCTAACTTCATAAATTATGACGAGGTATGTCCGAAATTAACCCCGAAGTAGTCCGGCTCGATCAACTGGGCAATAGTCCCAATTTCTCCAACATGCTCATCTAAGTTTGTGATCATGATGTAATCGGGTCGGGTCAAGTCGAGTCAATACTCTATAGGTTTGAGCTCGACTCAAATTTTAAAACTCGAGCTCAAAACTCGACTCGTACTCGATCGAGTTATAAAAGGCTAGATCAAGCTCGATCTATTCATCACTCAAAATAACTCAGCTCGATCCGGAAAGGAAAGCTCAAGAGTCTTATTAAAATTTATTGGACTTTGATTGAATATTAAAATGCCGAATTTGACTCGTTTCACAATCGAAACAACTAGACTCAACTCGTAATTAATTATATGTATAAACAAGCAATTCATAATAAGTTATATATATATATATATATATACACACACACATACATAATTTTTAAATAAAACTCAATTAGCACGCTGAGCTACTTGGTTACTATATATATTTGAAACCTTGAGGCCCGCTCAAATTATTGTCCGAGTAGCTACACTCAAGCTCAAACTCAATATATATATATATATATATATATATATATATATATATATATATATATATATATATATTAGTATTTAGTATCACACCACTCGAATACAAGTAACCCATGAATTACGTGGTTCGCTTACAACCCTATTGGTGATGCTTGATGATTAACATTGGATGTGTAATATCCTATTGACGATGACAAATTATGTCACCTTGATGATTTGGGCCCAATTTAATCTAGTGATGAACACACAAGAACCCTAATGCCAAAAAGAGGAATGAGGGGTGGATTTTATGTATCTTGGTGAGTCCAAGATCAGATATCTTGGATTGCCTACGTATCTGTTAAATTCCGGAATCAAGCCTTACGTAGTTCCCGGAATGGGGTATTTATAGTGATCATACTTGCCTAAACCCCAAGGTTAAGTCGGCTTGTATTATTGTCACCTTTACCCTTAAATGGGCCTTGACCCTTGCCCAAGCTATCGGCAGTAGGTGGGCTGGACGGTGGTGTGGACCCTGTCCTCGAGTCGATACTTCCGACTGTGGTGATCGACTCTGACTCGTTATCCCGCATTCTTGCTGGTGGGTGTGGACTCTATCCTTATGGACTTGTCATCTCACACCGCTCGGTCGTCGACGATCGATAGTCGTAGCCTGGCTTTTATATGATGGCCTTGGCCTCGAGCCTGGGCATCGACATGGATATACTGGAGTTATTTTATAATGTGAGGACCAACCGATAGACGACACGTGGATGGAGTGAAACCCTGTACCGTCATAAGCCCCCCAGACTTGAGAGAGGCGACTTCCGTTGTCCGAGGTCAGGTCTGTCATTTGAATCATCTTCGAGTTGGGTGTTTCTTTGGGCGGGAGAAAGCCCGCCTTTTCACAACCCTAACTGCCTAGCATCCACATGGAGCGGTTTCTAGCCCACGAAACGCTTCGAATCCCGCAAAAGACGCGTCATTGCCTTGATAACCGCGATTTTCAGTGGTTATAACCCCCATAACTCACGTCTCTTCAAATCATTTGCAAACTTTTGCTTTCATATATAAAAGGAGGTAGGATAGACGTTGCTGCCAAACTGCTTGCTATTTTCTTCCCACAATCTCCAAATCTTCAAACGCAAAAAGTAAGCTTCTTTTTCTTTTCTGTGTTGTTCTCTTTTCTGTGATTTTGTTCATGTCTAGTAGTAGCGCAACTGAATCAGATAGGGGTAGTGACACACCCATTCATAGCCAATCTCCTGCACCTGTCATCTCCGATCTTCTTCTCCGGGGAGACTCCGGTGAGCCTGTAGCTTCCCCTCCTCCTGTCCCCAACCAGCCTAAAAAGCTAGTAATTAGGATGGACGGAAAGGGTGCAAAAGGGTGTCTTAGTACACTTACTCCAGAGGATATTGTTGAAATCTGTGGGAAGTATAGCATAGTTCATTCTCCGTTTGAATATCGACTCCCGTCAGGCCTGCATCGATTCGCGGATGAGCCCCCTGAGGGATTTTGCACTGTTTATGAAAATCAATCGGCGAGTGGACTAAGGTTTCCACTTTGTCCAAATTGCTCGCCATCCTTCACCATTATGAGATAAGCGTCTCCCAACTCGCCCGAATGGCGTCGAACTCTGATGGGGTTCATCATAGCGTGTCGAGTGGCCCAGGTATGCTTTTCGGTGCCCGTGTTCCGATACTACTACAAGATTGCTGCCACACCCGACAAGTTGTGGTATTCCTTTCAAAGAAGGGCTAATCGGCATGAGTTCATAACCAAGGGGCCTTCTTCTCACGGGGAGTGGAAGCCTCGATTCTTTTTTCTCCGTCATGGTTTGGACAACCCTTACATCGGACAGTGGAGGTCAAGAGAGGGGAAACAAGACAAGCTTGGGAAGGAACCGGCTCCTCACGAGGCTCGACTCTTGAGTGGACACAATTTCGAGGTGTGTACTCGAGACCTGAGTCTCCTATATCACCTGGCCCATTTGGAGGAAGCTGGGCCGATGCCATATGTGGGTCTGAATGTTCCTGATCACGAGAATCGTAGGATGCTTTACTTGCTTTTACACACTAGCTGCTTTTTAAGTCGATAACTTGTTGTTTGTCGGTGAAAAACTAACTTGTCTTTTTTCTGTATTGCAGTGGGCAAATTCTCCAGGGTCACCAACCCCCAGCGCATTCCTGAGTCGACGGTCGTGGCGGCTCCACCTCTCGGGGGTCAGGCTTCCGCCGACTTGCCGATGGTGAGATCGACATGCCTTCCTTCTTCTCGAGGGTGGGCGTCCCTCCACCTAGAATCAACAACTTTGCGATCGAGTCGCCTGCGGTGGATCGATCGAAGTTCCTCGACCACCGGCGAGTTAACTGTCCGATTCGGCTCTCTTCAAGATGAAGACGAGGAGGAGCCTATCGATCTGACCTCGAATGTCGAGGTTAATGTTGAAAGAGCCGGCGGTGCAAACAAAGAAAAGACCATCTGTTGCCGGTGGTGGTGAGAGCGACGAGAGGCGAAGAGGAAGAAGGTTCTTTGAGACCGCCGAGTCGAGGATCGGTGCGGATTGGGTTCTTGATGATTACTCGGCGTGGATGACAAGAACACATCGCCCTTCGTTGCGAAAAAATTAAATCGTCTTGTAAGTCGATCCTTCTTTTTCTATTAACCTCTCTCGAAGCCTATGCCTTGCTTATTTACTAACTCGTTCTTTTATTTTGTAGCATACTCTTGTTGGTCGAGAGGCTGCTCGTCGGCTGGCTAGAACAGGAGAGTCGGCGAACGAAATTAAGAAGGAGAACGGCGAGTTACTCCAAGACAACATTGCAAAAGCGCCGCACTCTGCCGTGGAGCAACAATATAACGAGTTGAAGCAACGATGGTCGTTGAGCTCGAGAAGCTGCAAGGTAAGTTGGTGGGCTCAGCCACAAAGCCGCCACTACCGAGAGCGAGCTAGACCGATTGCGAGATGAAAGGCAAGATCGTGGTCGAGAGCCGCTCAAGGCGGCTCAAGACTATGAAAGCTGCAGCAGATGTCGAAAAGGCTGCAGACGAAGAAGCTAGGAAGGCTCGCCAAGATCGAGACGCGCTTCTGGTGAAACTATATCGAGCGCATCGCGCAGTCGAGAGAGGCTAAGATCGAGGCCATCATGGAGTATCGCAAGTCATCCAACCTTGAAGATGATCTAGAAGTGATTATGCGGGCTTCGATGATGGGTGGATATACCCTGGCCGTGGATCAAATGAAGGAGGTCACTCCGAGCTTCGACATGTCGAATCTCCGGGACGCCTATGTTCTATAATCCCGACTCGGAGAAGTTTGTATGATCGAGATTTGAGGAGTTTCAAAGCAGGAGAGTCCTTGGCCATAAAGTATGCTCCTCCTCGCTCGCCCCCTCTTGCCAATCCGACCGTCGCGATCCGACACCGCCACAACCGAGCCGACTCGGAAGCGACCCACGATCTTGATGTTTTTTATATCTTTTGTTGATTTGTAATTCAAACTTGAAGTTTTGTAATAGTATTATTTTGACAATCGACTTGGGCTGGTTTTTCGACATGGCCGTGTTCTTATGCTTCAAAATTTTTTATTTGACTTTGCAATTTGTTTTTTATTTTCTTTCTTATTGCTTTGCTCGTCCTCTTGATGTGTTGTAGTCTTGATGTCTTCTCGATACTCGCTACTCGCTTTATTTGCTGTATTTGTTGTTGATATTGTGTTGCCCCCCAAGTGTATTATGAACCTTTGGTTCTTATTACACTTGATATTGATGTGCTTGCCTTAGTCTTTTGCCCTTTAGGCTTAGTTGACCTTTGGTGAGCATTTTAGTGTAAATCGCCCCCCGATCTTTGGTCTTTTTCGCTACTCGAGCTCTTTTGACCATCGATCGGACAGGTGGCCCGACTATCTGCGAACCGCCCTTTGTCTAGGCCTTTTTCGCCTCCGGGCTCGTTTGGCTTTCGACTTGGACAGGTGCCCCGACTATGCGAACCGCCCTTTGCTTAAGCCTTGTTTGCCTCTTGGGCTCGTTCGCTTTTAGCTTGGACCTTTGGCCCGACCATGCGAACCGTCTTTATGCCTTTGCATTCGTCGCCCCTTAGGCTAACTTTGCTTTGGCTTGTCTAGATTTCCGACCATGGATTTCTCTTCGTTGTTGATTATTTTGCCTTTAACTTTTCTCGTCACATTGGACTTGTATCGTTTTGGCTATAAATCCTAACAAACACAGAAAACATCTCGAGAAAGCATACTTTTATTAGAATATCATAGATTGTCACATGGACTTATTACAAGATTTAAAAGTAAATAAAAGTTCATAAAAGCTTATCTCAGACATAATACTTCTTCAGATTGTTGGCATGCCAATGTCGAGAACAAGAGTCCCATCCGCCCGACCAAGTTGATAAGACCTTTGGGGTGGACTTTCGAATCTGATAAGGTCCTTCCCACCCGGTTTAACTTTCCGGCCGCCTCTTGTCGACTTGCTTCATTCTTCCTCAGAACCAGATCTCCAACCTTGAAGTATCGATGTCTGACCTTCGAGTTGTAATACTGAGAGATCTTCTGCTTATACCTTGCCATTCTGGCTGAGGCTATCTCTCTTCGTTCCTCGACACTGTCCCTTTCCTGTCGGAGTTCGGGATTGTTAGTCTCAACATTGTATGCCAGAACTCGAGGGGAGGGAACTCCGATCTCGGCGGGTATCACCGCTTCACAACTATATACTAAAGAGAAATGAGCTTCCCCTGTTGATGAATTAGGAGCTGTCCTATACGACCATAGGATGCTCGGAAGTTGAACTGCCCAATCTCGACCTTCTGCCTCTAGCCTCTTTTTTAATCCTAGCTTGATCTGTCGATTAGTTTGCTCAACTTGACCGTTTGCCTGTGGATGAGCTACAGAGGTGAATCGTTGATCGATATGATATTCACTGCACCATTCTCTAACTTTTCGATCTTCGAACTGGGTACCATTATCCGAGATCGGAGCCTTAGGGATCCCATACCTGCATAAAATGTCGACCCACAAGAACTTTTTGATGGTTGCGCTTTGATGTCGGGTATAGCCTTGGCTTCCACCCACTTCGTGAAGTAATCTACACCACGACCACATATTTAAGATTTCCGGGGCTCGAGGTAGGGTCCAACGATATCGACTCCCCACTGATCAAATGGCCATGCTGACGAGATGACATTCATATCTTGCGCTTGTTGATGGGAGATATTATCATGAATCTGACAAGTGTTGCATTTTTGGACAAGATTATTCGCATCTCGTTGCATCGACGGCCAAAAATACCCAGCTAACTTGCATTTTCGAGCTAACATTCTAGCCCCGCAGTGGTTTCCACATACTCCTCTATGAATTTCTTCCAAGAGATATTCACCTCGGTCTCGAGATACACATCTTAACCATGGACTCACAAAAGATTTCCGATAGAGGATGTCGTCGAAAACGCATATCGAGTGGATTGCGCAAATGAACTTTTCTAGATTGTACCTTATCACCGGTAGTATTCCGTCTTTAAGATAAAGAGCGATCGAGTCCATCCATGTGGCTCTTTGAGTAATCGGTTTGGGCCTCTGTCTCGATGTAACTCCTATCGGTCATAACTCGACTAGAACTTTCTTACTTGACATGAAGTTTGAGGCCAACTTGGAGAGCGATCGCTCTCTTGTTCGACTTCGGGAACTCCTTTCCGAATTGAACCGTTTTGAATTTTGGTATGAGGCTTTGGACAATCGCTAAGTAATTCTTCATGGTTTCTTCCTTAGCCTCATACTCCCCTTTAACATGATTGACCACTAGCTGTGAGTCACTGTAAACCGACAAATCTTCGACACCCAGCTTCAAAGCGAGCTTTAAGCCAGTGATCATAGCCTCATATTCGGCCTCGTTGTTCGTTGCTTTGAAGTCGAATCGAAGGCGCGTGTGGGAATTCCTCGCCTTTAGGGCTTACCGAAGGAGCCACCCCTGCTCCTGCCCCCTCCTTACTCGATGTTCCATCAACCTGAAGAGTCCATTTCTCCTCTGGGCTTTGCTTTTCTTGATCGAGTTGGACGGAGATCCCTTCAGCTAAAAAATCCGCCAAGGCCTGTGCTTTTATCGCAGTTTCAAGAACGAACTCGATGTCGTACTGGGCCATTTCAATCACCCATTTTGCCAATCGACCTGAGGTGTCGGGTTTTGCCATATTTGCTTTAGTGGTTGGTCAGTGACTACCACAATGGGATGGGCTTGAAAATAGGGCCTCAACTTTCTCGAGGCATGAACAAGACATAATGCTAACTTCTCGGCTGGCGAATATCGGACCTCGGGGCCATGCAAAACCTTGCTGACGAAGTAGATTGGCACTTGGCCATGTACCCCTTTGACGGACCTTTTCTAGGCTATACAGATCCTAACCGGCAGTGTACCGGGTCAAATCGTAGTTCTAGTCTGGTGAGTCAGAGTATCGTATCCACAGGGAAAACATGGTAATTCTTTTAAGTGGGGTTAAACACCAAGAAGCTATTATTAACTCGATCTAAGTCGCAGGTTTATCATTTTCCTGGGTTAGATTATGTTAGATAAGTTAGATGTTAGAGTTAGATGTTAGTAGTGCATAAAGTAAAATAAGTAAATAAATACTAATATAATATATATATTTTTGGAATCTAGCCAAGAATTATGTCACTCAATCAATATATCTTTTAGTAGAAATAAATGGAGATGCATCTTCCTTTATTCAAGGTATAATCAATTATAAACGAACCGGTGTACTCTGCTTAGACAACTCCTCCTCACACGAGCGTATGAAATTGTCATATGTCCATTGTCATCACCCAAGGTCCACAATCATTACGGTTTTTCGAGCGTGTCCCGAGTACAAATCTACCTTTTAATAAAAGGAGTCACTCCGTTTAACAAACGGTCAATTTTATTTAAAAGGCTCCGGTTGTCAAAGCCGGACGATTCAACTTTCCGGTTTAAGTTTCAATTAAACTGTGATTTAACATTATTACGATCTCGAGTACAAATTTCAATAAGATTCATTTTTCCAGACAAATCCGCCGGGTAGGAATATAGATTCCGCTTGTTGCACAAACGGCCATTTTTACCCTCCGGTCTTTCTATTACGATCTCGTATTCTAATCGCGTTGTCAATTCATTAGATTACGTTCAAATAGAAAGAGATTCATTATAATCAGTTTTAATCATTATTACCAGAGTCGATCATTCATTTTACCAAAAGATTAACTAATTCAGATTCATATCTTGGCTAGATATATTTTTAGTTTAATATCATATATAAATAGAAATAGAAATAATAAACATAACAATTTTAGAATATATTACCTAGGTTATGACTATCGAATCGAAATTCGTTTCCACGGATCTAACATGCCAAAGCTTCAAATCAACAATCTTCGATAATTATTATTAATTACAACGATCTATTATAACCATTTTATTTATATATGTGAAAAATATATATACATACATACATAGACATATATATATATATATACGCCCCAAAATAAAATAAAAGAAGAAACAAGATGAAATAGAAATCTAGATCTAGATATATATATATATATCATATATATATTCATACATAGAACATACATATATATATATATATGTATATAAGATCTACAAAATAAAAATAAAAAGAAAGAGGATGGACGAGAAGAAAGAACAGAGAGCAAAGAAAGAAAGGGGCGGCTTCATCTGTTGTGCACTGCTCTCCTATATAGAAATTTCTTGGAGCCGGACCGGGCGGGAAAGTGGCGGATCGGTCCGAATCATCATGAGTGTAACAACTCATCACATTCTGATCCTTCGATTGTTTATTTATTGTAATAAAACATCTAAAATTCATATCTTGAGTTGTAGACTTCCAAAATTATGATTTCAAACGTCAAAATTAAGCTCTCGAAAAATTCTTCAACTTTCATGAAGGACTCTTCTTCGAAAACGCCTTTTGATAAGCAAATTCATACTCCGAACGTTTTGCGGATTTTTACGAAATTGAATCAATTAGCCACTGACCACCATTTGAGTTGTAGAAGTCCGATTGACTTGATTCAGAATCCATTGGAAATCTTTCTTGAAGATATACAACTTTTATTAAGGAAACTTCTTCGAAAATGTCGTTTTGATGAGCCATTCGTATGTCGAGTCTTTTACGGGATTTCTACTAATCCGAATCGATTGGTCACTTGACCATAACTTGAGTTGTAGAACTCCAATTGACGTAATTCAAAGTGCGTTGGAAAGCTTATGTGAAGATCTACAACTTTCATTAAGAAGTCATCCCCTGAAAATGCCTCTAAGCTGGGTCAAATCTCCGTCGAAAATATGTAACGATTTAAGTACTTAGAAAATTTGCTCCGTTGAACTTATAAACTTGTGGCACCTTCTTCTAATCCTCTAAACACATCTTTTAGACTCAAAACATGTCGTTACGTGGGATCTTGGTCAATATATAATCCCGCAATGAACCACCAAAATACCAAACGAATCCGACCACGACACTCCGATTACTAAACCGGTACAAAAACTAAAAAACTTATAAAAATACGATAATTTATATAATAACTACTACTTATACATTTGAATAAAACTTAGTAATTTTGACTTGATTTGATACAATAATGCTCAAAATGGTATCAATATTAGGGGTAAAATGTCAGTAATAATGATCATAAATTTATCTCTCATCACAACCCCTACTACTTAGTTTTGGTGGTCGCCCTCGATCAAAACAAGCGATAAAACAAAATGAATGAGAGATAAATTCATGAAGATAGAAGATATAAGGAACAACTAGATAATACAACCATTAGAATTACAACCAGGCGTTAACCTCAATATAAATGTATAACAGAGTGTGTGTGTGACAAGCCTTTTCAATTTCTACTATCCTCTCTTGAATAATTCAAGCAACCTAACAAATATCCATTCAGATAAAACCTAATGACTTTCCTAGGTATAGGCGATAGAATAGCCCCACACAAAGTTCTCCCGTGTACTTATTAGGATAATCCCTAAAGCATATCATTCAGTTTATACTGGGGATAGTCAGAAGATAACTAAGTTTTCAACCATGCTCTGTTCTTATTATTTTTTTCATAGAATACTAACATATCCGAACTTATTGCCAAAATCGACTATCTTGCAAGCGTCATGAGGTGAGATCGAATACATTAATACCTATCTAACTTTTTTTTTTTTTTTTTTTTTTTTTTTTTTTTTTTTTTTTTTGTAGCATATGCCCTCATTCCCAAAGAATAGGGCGTTTAGTGATAACACCCTAGCCGGACTACTATCATCAGGCGATCGGGAGCTTTTAAACCTCATAGTGATATATAGACGCGTTTAGTGATAACGCCTCATCGCACTCAAATCATTGGTAGCTACAACCAACATATAGATAGTTCATCTTTATTTATTTATTTATTTAAATTTTTTTATTTTTTTTTAAAACTTAACTTATATCATTTCTATCACATTCAAACCTTCAGATATTCACAGTACACATTCAAAAGTTAGGTACTAAGTTCTTGCAATTATCTATAGAATAACCACTAGGATAATGAATGGATCAGATTTAAAATTTTCGCTTCAATATCAAAGGCTTACGTGAACAATGAATTCATGTTACACAAATATATTTGGAATTACCATGCACTTACGGTTCACATTGGTTATACACATCCAAATTGATCATTATATCTTCAAATCCATGAAATATATACCTTATACAATTTATTTTAATCAACTAAATAATGCTCGAAAAAATCAAAAACTAAGGGATTTATTGATACAAAATAAACATTAATTCCATTGCTTAGACCAACGACTCCACTCCCACTTACGAACTTACATTGTCCTCAATGTAAAGTGAGTGTAAATAAGTTGTTGGGAAAGCAATGGTGCACTAAAACAAGTCAAAACAAACTCGGATGATAAAAGGGTGGGTGGGTGGGTCAAAGTTATGACCTCCACAATTCCATAGTATTTGAACTAATACATGTCACACGTTATTTGAAATTTAAAATGCAGACTAGATCATGATATGAAATATGTGACAAGTATTAACTCTGAGTCTTTTATACCCGGATCCTCAAGGGTTATTTCAAATCGTTCTAACAATCTAAGTCCAAGAAATGATGCATTTGAATTTTCTCTTTTTTCCATCAGATTTTCGGATAACCACCTAATCATTCCCGCTTAATGTCATTCAAACATTCATCCTAAGACTTGGTGAAACAAAATGAAAATCAATCCGGTATATTACCAAAGTATCATCCAAAGTATGAGTAATTATTATATTTAACATTTTTACGGGCGCCTCCGGTAGCGCTTTTAGTTAACGCTGTTTGCTCGACCAAAATGATAAGGATTAACTAATATAATATACTAAACAAAACGGGATACTTCTAACAATTACTCACAAAAGCACGTAACAATTAAGCACATAATCCACTAAAAATAAATGCTTAAGGAGTAAAAGGAAGGATAGTACCCGTCATTGACTACATTTATAGTCTATAGCCGACTTTTACCGTTCTTCGCTTTTAAGGCACCGGTGTGTGGTCATCCTCACGCATCGCATCCGTCTTTTTATCAATATCGCTTTCCAACATATGTTAGACGAATGCCGTCCGAATCCAACGGTTCTTGACCTTTTCCTTTGATTTTCGAGCTTTGGGTTTACGAGCTTTCACCTTATTACTGGAGTCATCTTCTCCAGTTACCTGCGTGTTAGTACGATCCACAACAAGGGAACACAAAGTGTCTACACAAGAACTAGATTCTAGTGTAATGTATGGATATTTCAATGAATTGTAAATGTTGAAGATAACGCGCTCATCATTCACTCCCAAACTAAGCTCTCCCTTACAAACATCGATGAAAGGGGTATTAATAGTTAAGTGCCGAAAAGTGTCAAGAAAACATGCATACTTATTATCCAACTTCATCTTTTTCATTTCATTTCTTGGGGAATGGGGGAGTAATTCAAGATCAATAGGGTTAGAATTTATACCTCCCTTACCCGTGTCGTTAGACGAAGATGGTAAAGCTTCCTTGAATGATTGTGCCTTTTGAAGACATAGTGTGTCATCATTCAGTACCTTTTTCTTCAAAATATGCAGTGGATGTGGTGATGCCCTTCCAGGTTGAACCGATGTGAATTTAGGTTGAGTCGGAAGAGTCAAATGCAATGACTTCTACTTTTCATTTGAAACAATTACCGTGTAAATAGAATCATATCGTTGTAATAATATCCATACAGTCGTACGTCAAGTGTCTATATATCAAAGACCGTATCTTATAATCTGGATTCACTCTCTCTCGAAGTAACTCATTTACTCCCACTTTGCAAAAATTCACGAGAGTAAGATAATCTTCATAAGAATGCCCTTTCGGATATTTACTCCTATTCATAGGATACGCGATTTCCGGACGAACAACATGAATCCTATGCATGCTTCAGTACCACACCCAATCACTACCGCATGATCGCCCCATGGATAGGAGAAACCTCAATAGTGTCTAAGTATGACAATCCACACCGCGATGTCATAAAGACTCCGGTCTCAGGATAATTACACAACCACCACATAGTGCGACACTTAATAAAGTAAGTGGGTCAGTCTAACGTACGTATTCTCTAATACACGTCCACGTACGACGAGATCTATCCATGTCTTCAATAAGATAGAAGATATCTAATACGTGTTAGTTTAATCGTACTATTAATTTCCTGTTTAATAGCACATACGACTAGAGACATTTAAGTATCAAACATTTTAAAGTGAATCGAGATCTTATCAACCATAATCACTATTATGATTTCTCTTTCACGGTTCACACAAGGGACGTTATCATATAATAATATCGTAATTGGTCCGCTTAACGAACAAATATATAATAATAGAAAAACCATTTATCATATGTATAAACATAAAGAAGTAGTAGAAAATGATCCGACCCAGTCGGATACGGTCCAACCCGATTGGGTTTAGGACACTATTTCAACACTATCTTCATGGTGGATATTCATCATGCGTAGTGTCATTGAGTGCTGATGTAACAAAGATAAGCTAAGCTAGATACCAATAGTCATGACATGTTGATGAGTATGAAGGGAACCCTAGAGTTTGAGTCGGTCTCACGAAGACAACTTAATACTAATAACGTAAACATTTCCGTTGTAGAACTTAGTTATACATTAGCTTCCCACTCTTGCTAAGTACTTTGTACTTACCTCCTTTGCATTTTGTTTTGTATGCATTGTGGGGTGAGAAGATGAACATGTTGAACTTGAGTTCGATGAGGAGTTTGATAATGATATGTGATGATGATGCCTTGTTGATGCTTGGATGACGTTTCGCCATTTTTTATGATGTACTAGACCATGTTGTACTTTTGTTTCATGTTTGTATGTCAAGTGTTGTGCATTTCTTTTAGACATCGTACGTTGTAACTTTTGGATCTTTCGTTGTTGTAAGTTAAACAATTCAGCTATAGTCGGTTTGTATTCTATTCATAGAAGCATTTATGTTTTTATTCGAGTCTTTTGGGATTCCGTTGCTTTATTTTGATACGACGGCCTAGAGGATGACGCAAATAGTTGAATTTAATTAGCCTAGTTATTAATTTTTCACAAAAAAATATTCTAAATTAAATTTACTTTTTTTATAATATATCACTCAAACAACATCAGTTGTATAAATATTTAACGTGCTTATTCCTATAAAAATAGTCGTGTAGCATAGTGGTAAATTGTAGATTATCGAGCACTTAGAATCTCCGTTTGCTTTGACCTGAATTTGGATTCATTTGAGTCATGAGAGAAAAAATAAAATAAAATAATGTAAAGTAATGATTATAAGGTTGAAAATGTTGTATTAAAGTTTGTGTTGATGAAGAAATGATTGGTGAAATGATTGATGAGAGAAATATTATATTGATAAAGTAATGGTTGAATAGTGTAGAGCGTGAATAAAATGAATTGATTAATATTATTTTATTTGTTGATGGTGAAATGATTGGTGAAATGATTGTAAAATAATAGTAAATAAGATAGTGGGTGAATAAAATATTAAGTTGGATCCAAATGGATCCAGTCAGTCCGAAACCAAACGGAGCCTAGGGAGTTGTGTTCAAGACTATGTAGAAAAAGTAGTAAGTAAAGAAAAAGAAGGGGAAAAAAAAAAACACGGAAAAAGCACTTTAATGGAGGTTAAATTTGTCTTTGATCATTTTTTTTAGATTTTCCTTTTCTTATAAATGGAGGTTAAATTTGTATTTTGTGTGTTTAAGAGCATTTATAGGAGAATCCTTATACGATGCCCTATTCCTAAAATAAAGATAAAGAGAAGAATTTTTCCGATCCCTATTTTAGGGTCAATGAACAGTGTATCCTCATTTGTGGAGCACTATCCCTATTTTAAAGCATTATCTCTATTGAGCACTATCTCTATTTTAAAGCATTATCTCCATTTTAATGGTTAAAGATGAGGATAGAGATGTTGTTGTGGAGTGTTCTGAATTGAGATGTTGTAAAATAGGAATATGTATTATTTTAATCGTCAAAGATATGGATAGAAATGCTGTTATAGACTGTTCTGAATTGAGATGTTGTAAAATAGGAATATGTATTATTTTAAGGAGATGTTATAAAATAAAAATATATATTATCTTAGAGATAAAAAATAGAGTTTCTAGCGTGAATGACCTAAAACTCTCAAATTATTAAGTTTAGAGAAATTTGAACATATTATCTCTTGAGAGTTGAGTTATGTTTATTTGGTCATTCGGCCATAAATATATGCATCTTTATCGAGTTCCCTCGTCCAAAAAAAAAAAAAAAAAAAAAAAATTTTTATCGAGTTCCGCTAAACCTTTTTCTCAGCTTATCTTCAGTTTTCTTTCTCTAGAAGAAACTATCTTTAATTTATTAGCACAAAAATCCTCCAAATTCCTTTAAAAAAGAAAATAAAAATAAACCCTCCAGATTGCAGTTCTGCAAAACCCTAACGTAGCAATGCCAAACCCGGGTGCACAGCAGTTCCGGTATGCTCAAACGCCGTCAAAGGTGCTGCATTTTCGCAACCTGCCATGGGAGTGTACCGATGAAGAGCTAATTGAACTCTGCAAACCCTTCGGCAGGATCGTCAACACCAAGTGCAATGTCGGCTCCAATGGCAATCAAGCCTTCGTTGAATTTGTAAGTTTGTCTAGCTTTCTAGGAAATTGCATTAGCTCTTTTTGTTTGTAATTTTATGATTCAATTATCGTAGCTTACATAATGATTTCATCTAATTTGGCCTCAATTTTAGCACTGATAACAAAAACTAGGACCAAAGGACTACAGTGCATTATTTTGTGGCATTGGTTTTTGGTTCATGACTTTCTCTGAAAGACCTTGGCAAATTTCAATGCGATTTCGTGTAGGGTATTTCTGTTGTCAGTCAGGCGTTGGACTTTGGACTAAATATGTTCGTTATTCATTTTGTAAATGTGTGCTCTTGCATCTTCTGTGCAGGTGGACCTTAATCAAGCAATTAGTATGGCCTCCTATTATGCCTCATCTTCAGATCCTGCAAAAATACGGGGCAAGTCCGTGTACATTCAATATTCAAATAGGCAAGAAGTTGTCAATCACAAGGGTCTGGGAGATGTTCCTGGTAATGTCTTGCTTGTAACAATGGGAGGTGTTGAACCCAATGATATAAGCATTGACGTCATTCATTTGGTGAGTGCTTTCCGTCCACTGGATTACTGCTCCTACTGTGATGTCATTGTTATTGTTTGCGCAGTTGGAGTGTGAGAGATTTTATGAGAACTAATACTTTCTGGCTTCTACATTGGCTGTTCAGTTTTAATTCTCCCAGAAGCATGCGATTCTCTATATTGCATCACAAAGTAAAAAAGAAAAAAATATTTTTATTTTTTTGGCAAAAGCTGGGAATATCTCCTTATTATGTATTATTTTAACTGTCATAATGTCTGGTTTCCTTTCTTTCCTGGCAGATCTTTTAAGTAAGTGTGTGTGTGTACACGTACATGTATATATTACACGTACCTTTAAAATGAGGATGTCAATTTCCCTCTCCACTTTTAATTTCTTCTTTGATCGCTCATGTGCAAAAGCCAATCAGCCTATGGTGTTGCATCCTGGTATGCCGAGAACGAATGTCACTTGGTTTTACTAAACAAATTGAAGTGTGGTGACTGTTAATCTTTAGAAACTTCTGTATGTTAAACTCCCGACTGTGTTTAATCTTGTTGGCCCTGACATTGATTGGTTTAATCACCGAAGGTACTTGTTTGAATCTTTTGTTGGACTTGGAGACAATGTTAATATGCTTTCATGTATCTCATACTCTTTTATATGGTCTATCTTCACTCATTCAATGCAGGTCTTCTCGTGCACTTTGTTCTGAAATGCTGCAGTTTTGCCCGTTCGCTTCACTGTTTACAACTATCATTTAATATGGTGTACCCATTATCACTATGATTGTGTATCTTTTAATAGATTTGCCCAAAATCGCTCAGCTTTATGTAAATTTGATCCAGGTTTTCTCAGCTTTTGGCTTTGTGCACAAGATTGCTACTTTTGAAAAGGCTGCTGGTTTTCAAGTAGGTGCTAATCATAAGTCTCTATGCATTCTTTAACATTTTCTTCATTCTGGTCAAGAGTTTTATGTATTTGCCTATAACTGAAATCTTTGCAGGCATTGATTCAATACAGCGATGCTGAGACTGCTTATACAGCTAAGGAGTCGTTAGATGGAAGAAGTATACCTAGGCATGCTCCCTATTTTCTGCTGCCTGCGTTTTTGGTTATATAAAGCTGGTTCTATTTTGAGTTCAAAGTTCAACGCCATTGGCTTAGTGCTCAACTCTGATTGTCCATTTGCAGGTACCTGCTTCCAGAACATGTTAAGGAATGCCTCTTACGTATCTCATACTCTGCACATACAGATTTAACTATCAAGTTCCAATCTAACAGGAGCAGGTAATGCCATCAATTTTTTGGCCTCTTTGTTGATGTTTCTCTCCATGTAGTGTTAATAGAAATGGTTGATTAGTCTTTCTCCTTTCTAGTTGTTGAAGCTCTAGGTGATGCTAAGGTGGATAGTGGTCGGCTAAGGCTTGTTGCCTTGTCAACGCCATGATAGCTAAAACCGTCAAGCATGTTAGCGTGATGTCCACATCATGTCATGACAAGTTGATAGCCTTGTGATAATATATTTGGGCACCCTTTATTTCAATCATACCAAATCTACGTGTTCACCACAATTGCTTAGGCACCAAACCACACAAATCAAAACTCACCACGGCACCACATTATGATGAATATTTATGTATCGTTTATTTGCACCCCCTTTTTAATTTCAGGTTTGTCATTTCTACTAATACACTACAATCATTATGTCCACACTTAATTTTTTTTCATTTCATGTTGGTCATCGAATTTTATCTTTACTCAACCCACGGCACCTATATCATTACACTGCATTTTTTCCCTCCAAAATTTATTTTCATCATCATCTTCCCTCTCATATTTTAATCTTCATCTCCCCACTTATATTTTCGTCTTCTTCCTCTTTCTCCTCCATCTTCTTCATCTTCCTCCATCTCCTTCATTTATTATCTTCATCTTCTTCTTCATCTTCAACTACATTCGACTTCCTGATGGTTGATTGTGCACAATCGACCTTGAAGAAGTTGATTTTAGTACAATCGACTTTAAGGAAGTCGATTCTACTATACTTGTATCGACCTTATAAAGTCGATTGTTCTACATTCTACCATCCAAAAGTCGATTGTAGTGCAATAGACCGTTGTAAAGTCGATTGAACTTGGATAATCTCAAATCTTGATATTTTTCAAAAAATGAAGAAAAAAAAGTTGAAACAAGAGAAAACTAGAAAAGATGAAAAATTAACCATTTGAAATGAAATGAAAGTCTTCTCAAAAAAAAAAAAAAAAAAAAAAATGAAATGAAAGAAGAATAGATGAAATGATTACAAATGGAAAATTATTAGATGAAAGGAGGAAGAAGAAATACAATGAAAAAGGAAAATGAAGAAGAAAGGTTGAAGAATGAAAATGAGGAAAAGAGGGGAATGGGTCCCTCATTATAAAGAGTGTGGTGCCCAATAAGATGTGATTTTTTTTAGATTGTATGGGGTGCCACGGTAGAAATACCGTGGTGTAAATAAAGGGTCCCTAAATTTGAAAGCATGTCATAACAAGTTTTTAGGCTTAAGTTAGAAAATATAAAAGTAAACACACTCTTAACGATTTGTCAAAACTGTTGCTATGCCTCGAGTACTTGTAGTTAAGACGCCTCGCATTTGTTAACGTAAACCATAGCAATTTATTAAGGGTTGCATCAAAAGCCGACAAAAATGGTCCTCAAGCCATTAGACCATCGCCTTTACCCTAACGTCGTCTGAGTGTGGCTTTGACAAGCATGCTTAAGATGCCCTCTCATTTGTGGACTTACCACGCATGCATAACTTTTTTTTTTTATGAGCGCAGCATAAATGAGCGCAGCAAGATTCAATCTTTTGATGTGATAAATTACTATTTCATTCTCATTTAAAAGCTTAAGCTCTCAAAAAAATGTGCAATTTATAATTTATAAAATTGAAGAAGGTCAATTTTTTATGCGCAATTTTGAGATTATGAAATAAATCGCTGAATTTCTGCAAAGCCAGTTTGATAAGTTGACATTTACCTACTTCTGATTATTTGATTCCCATCACAGAATAATAGCTTAACATACTCATTTACTTTTTGTGACCTACCTCTGCAGGGATTACACCAATCCTTATCTTCCTGTAAATTCCACTGTTATGGGAGGATTTGTTCAGGTAATGCTTCTAGTTTAATATACTTTCACTACTCTGCGCATATGGAAGAACTTAAGCAGCTGTTTTTATAGTCTGTTGTAGGACAAAATGTGCCTATTGTAGCTCCCCAGAGTAATGTACTTCTTGCAACAATTGAGAACATGCAATATGCTGTTACTGTTGATGTGCTTCATACGGTAAGTAAACCATGTTGCCTTTCTTTATCCCTCTGTTTAATTGTGAAAGCAAGTTTTTGTTGTATGACAAATCTTCCATCTTTATTAAGGTATTTTCATCATATGGTACCGTGCAAAAGATAGCTATTTTTGACAAGAATGGCGGAACTCAGGCTTTCATACAGTATCCTGGTACTTTCACCTTTGCTTCCACATGGTTTTGTGTGATCAGATTGCAAAGAGCAAATCATGATGTGTGTTTGAAGTGAGATCTCTGACGTGCTTTTTATATGCACAGATGTAACAACAGCTGCTATAGCAAAAGATGCTCTCCAAGGTCACTGCATTTATGATGGTGGCTATTGTAAGCTTCATCTTACATACTCTCATCATACTGATCTCAATGTGAAGGTATTGTTGTGGTGGTACTGAATTATCTTCCTTAAACAGATCGTTATGCAAGATAACTCATCCTTATGAGGGGAAAAGATCTCATCTTAAATGTCTGCCCTTGGAACTTCTTTTTGGACTTGCAGTTTGTTGGAATTCTTGATTTTTAACATCTTATAAATTGATTTGCGTTGTTGTCTTAATAAACAGGCTAGTGACAGGAGTCGAGATTATACAGTTCCATTTTTCGGTCTCCCTGCTACTACTGGTACTACTACAGCAACAGCTTGGCAGAATCCTAATGTATATCCTTGGGATCCCTCGATGCAGCAGCAGGCGGAGAGCACGAGTTTTATGCCTGGTCCCACCATGCCGCCTAGTGGTGGTCAGCCATATGTTGTTCCGGCAACTGCATATGCAACCGGTGCAACTCCTACTACTACTGCCTCATCTCCTCATGCTAACATAGCTCTTCAGAATAATCCAGTCGGAGTTGCTCAGCCTAACTTAGTACCTGGTGCTGTTTTGCCTCCTGGTCTTTGATGATGTATGCCTCCACATGATTATTTATACAGTATATGTTGTGTGTGTGGGTGGGTTTGGGGGTTGGGTGAGGGGGTAGGGGGTTAGTGTGGTGGTACCGAAAAATGCTTAGAAGCTTTGTAATGCTGAAGTTAATATTTCTGTCTTGATTTGTAGAGCCGACTGTGGAAATTGGGACAATTCGACAAAGTTATTATTACAGTATTTTGTGTTTTTCTTTTTTTTTTTTAAGATTTATATGTTGTGTTTAAAATCGTAAGATTTATCACGTTTAATATTTTTGGGTTTAGGGCATGTTTAGTTGTATAATTATATGACCTTGCAAATATTTTTCCGGCTTACATTTACTTCTTTTACTGTGGCGTTATGTGTGATTTCACTTTTTCATTCATTCGTAACAGCATGTACAGAAAAACCTGTTATATTATACGTGTATTAATTTTGTGAATGTAAAAGTTGTCGATTAGACGTTTCTTTAGGTATAGTTATTGGAAAGGCAGACTCTCTCAATAATATGGGTAAGTTCTTCATTCCTTGCAAAATTCAAGGCAATAATAATAATAATAATAATAATAATAATAATAATAATAATAAATGTTGGATCATATAAGCATACATCTTAGTAATACAACTCTCATATCATTTATTCTTCCTTCTAACCACAACATTAATGGACAAAACTAGTAAAGGCAAAGGGAAAAAAAAAGAAAAAAAAGGTTAATGATCATTATGATAATGGGGGTATCGGTTGAGGAATAGGTAACTCAGTATGATTATTATTGTTAGGTCCAGTGTGATAATCATTGTTTTCCTCCATCTCCATCCTCCTCCAGTATTTCATCTGTCAAAACATACATACATACATACATATAGTTACAATTAACCAGGAAAAAAAAAAATCTGACATGATCAACGATGTGCCTGTAGCATTACTTTTTTTTTCAAAAAGAGAACAAAACCTGTAAAGAAGACACAGTGGCAGATTCTTCGATCTCTGGCAAAATTTTCATTATTTTGCGTACAGATCCTGTTACGTATAGAGAGGAAATAATTAACACACATACATTATCGTTAATAAACTATATCTCAGCGGCCAAAAGCTTTAGCTAAGACAAAAATAAAATATATATAATATAATTAACATTTTATACATTTCAACATCTACGAAACGATAATAAAATTTTGCAAAATTACCAGTAGAGAAAGCAAAGAAGAGGAGAATGAAAACAAGAAGCAGTGCTTGTTGTTGCCTGGCCATGATTATTTTTGGGAGTTTGGGATATTTTAAGATCTCCGATTTATTTATTTATATATACTCCTATAAAGTGAAGTGATCGATGTGAAAGTGGTTTAAATCAATCTTAAATCTCGGCAACTCCCCGATCGTGCAGGATTCAGTTACAGTTGCTCTCCACGAGACTCTCTTCAAGATGTGACAACTTGATATTTTTTGCCGTTTCAAAACAAAATAGAAAATTATTCAAAAAATCGATTATCAACACCTTTCAAATGTTTATTATCTTTAAAGGTTTTTTTTTTTTTTTTAAAGAAAAAATTGTATTTTAAATAATGCAATTACAATATGAAATGAGAAATGGGAAACGATAGGGCCAATACATTGTGTTGTGTAATTTTGTGTTATATAAAGTTGAGTTATTATAAACTTTTGTAACTAAATAATGATCTAATGTGATTTTTTTCTTTTTCTTTTTAAATAAAAGAGGTTTTTATTAAGACAAATTCGCAAGGTGACAGCCCTCAATCAACATGTCCCAAAGATATAAATCATCTCCACATAACAAATTAGCTGGCATATTATCGGTATGTTTAACCAACGAAAACCGGTTTTAGTAAATGACGGCACAAGAGATAAACAGTTATTATTCCTAACATTATACAAACAAACATAACGACAAATATTGATCAAAAATATCCAAACATTGGTCCCAAAACAAAATCATCCCCAACTATCCAAACATACTTCAACATCTAATACAATGAATTTAAATGTTCAAAACCAAAAGTAATAAGTTATAATCCCCACATCCTACAAGTTATAAAAATAGATTTGAAATCTATTAATCCTCACTTCCAACACGATATGATCTCTTGTCGGCCGATCAACGAGTTCAAAGGTACATCTATCTTCAACTTCGAGATCATTGTCCGTCAAGAAAACGCTTAATCTGTGATGCGAGCTTGTCGATGGGTTCGCACACGCTACAAGTCTAGCCGGCCATGAATCCCCTGTGGCATTTCGCAGCTCCACAGTCTTGCATCGCAGCATGTCGTGAGTCGTAGCAAATTGTAGTGGAATATACTACCAATCACAACAAATTTAAATAGTGTTAGAAAATGCAACGAGGAAAAATCATAAAACAAGAAAATAACTAAGATGTAGTGAAAATAACTAAGATTTTTTAGAATATCTCACCACATAACCATGTGAAAAGGCCGAGTTTGTCAACGTCGTCTCAAAATGGGGATCTTGGTTACCATTGTTGTTGTCCCCACCTACATCATCATTTGCATCCTCTTCTTCACTCTCGGACTCAGAAAAAGTCTGCTCATAGGAAGTTTGATCCATCATAATAGTGTTGAAAATGAAATCCCCCATGTGTTCAAAAAATACGAACTACCCCTGATTCGAGTCATGAGCGGCCACATACTCTTGCCACTTGTCCCTAAAGAAACATAGGTTTTGATTGTCTGTCAGTTCAACACTCACTTCCCATGTCCCTATTCGGCTTTTGAGAACAGCCCTATTCAGGTTCCGCAATGTGTCGTCCAAGTTCTTAACATATGCTGGAGGTAGTGTCTATGAAAAAAAACATATCACGTTAGTTCAATCATAATATAAGCGATAAAATGTAAGTTAATTTAAAACGACATACCAAACTTGTTGAGAAATCGCCAACAAGAACTTTGAAGAAACAATTATTATCCATTATCTCCAATGTAGATTAAAAAGGAATGCGAAATTAGAATTTGCATTACAATCTGTCCGCATGCCATTCCAAAACACGACAACATAGACTCAAGCCAAACATAACCAATCACTCAGTACCTTAATCCATACATACATGAACTTCTTGTACGATCAAGAGGTGTTGTTTGTTTTAATACATGAACTTCTTCTTGTGTGAGTTCTTTTAATTATTGAATGTGAGGGGGACATCAGGCTTTTTTACGTAGATAATGGCTAGCATGAATAAATTTATTAAGAAATGGATATCTTTGGCATATCTACTTATGGAAGATATTAGCAAATGGATACCCTTAGGTCATTTCTTAATGGAGCTTATTCAGGTAAGCCAGTCTACAAAAAAACAAAGAGATCTCAAGGTTTTGTAAGCGGGTGACAATCTATTAAAGCAAAGAGATCCCATGGCTTTACATTATCGGGTCCAAAAAACACACGTAATGGAAAAAACAGAGCTAAGTATACATTTAACTAACACGCTTACATTGCAATGAAACACATCTAAGTATACTCTTAACTAACACACTTTTCATTTTAGCTCACTTACATGGCCAAAATTCATAGTTGGAAATTTATTTACAATGTGAAGAAATACACTAATTCATAGTTGGGAGTATACTAATTCATTGGTGGATAGTTGTTTACAAAGTTGTTTACAATGTCAAGAAACACATTAATTCAAAGTTGATATGTGCACATTAATGATGCCAATAAAAAAAATCAGCATATAATGTCAGCAGGGTTGATATTACATTGAGACAGTAACGTCAGACTCACTGACGTCCTATTCAACGTCAGCCATGTCAACGTTCTGAAGCAATGTTAACGTAACCTACACTGGCGATTGGGTAACCCTAGTGGACTTTTATAATCTAAACGCCAACCTAATTGACGTTATATTTTCACCAAAACGTTAGTATATGCGACGTTTCAAGAACCAGTCATCTTCCCTACCCCTCCGATCGGAAACGACTGGGTTATCGAAAAAGAGCCAAATAACCTCCGATTTCAACCTTATTTCCATCCGATTTCAACCAAAAATAAATACACATTACAATGAAACAAACATCCGATTAAAACGGAGCATTACATAAGAAAACAACCTTAAAGCCACTCCATAAAAACTGTAATATTCTGATTTTCGAGAAAGGGCAGAAGTGTCATTTATATCCTTTATTTATTTTATTTTATGGTAATTAAGGGTAATGAAGGAAATGGGGAATAATCGAGAAATTATATTTAAGGAAAAAAAAATACATTCATTATTCCCATTACCTAAAAACTATTCAGAACATTTGCTCTACGTTCTCTGCGTCCCTTGAGAGCAAAAGAAAAGTGGCTTCTGAGAGTTCTCCGGATATCTAAGGTGGTTCTCAACCATTTTCGATTGGAGTAGAGATTTAGAATCTTCGTGAAGAGGACAACGCTTGGAGATCAAGCCTTTGGAGTTGTTGCGCTTTTCGAGGTTTTGGTTTTGGAGTTGCTTGCAAACACGTAAGAGACTCTTCCTATGAATTTGATTATGGTTTATAAGGTTTAGATCCATGTTTTAAGGTGTTTAGATGTCGGAAATTGCGCGCTTTTTCGTTGCTTAGGGATCATGAGATGATATGGTTTGATAAAGATGTGTTTTTCTATGATTTTCTCGTGTTTAAATCGATGTTAATTGTGTTGGGATCAGATGAGAAATCTCTAAGGGGCAAAAAATCGAGTTTAGGGTTTAGATGTTGAATTCGCACGCATTCAATAGAAGGCGCGCATTCCTATTACAAGATTATATGGTTTTGTTTCTGCAGGTCGATGACCACTGCGCACGCATTAGACCCAGTTTTGGCAAAAGTGATGTTTAAGCTATGTGTTGAGTTTTAAACCTTGATTTATGATCTAATAACATTGTATAAGCATGAACAAGCCTGGATTGAGCTTCTGGTGTGTTTAGCTCCGGCACCGAATGTGCTCTTCAAGGGAGTTGAAGTTCGGGACCGTCAGAAGAGCATGATAGGCTTGTGCGTTGACGAGTTAGCATTCATCAATGGCTGGGTAAATGCTAGGTCTTGTCTATGTCTAGTGGTCTAGGGAATATAGTAGTATGTGTGAGGAGATTTATTTGAAAACACTTAGGTGTCTAGTAACCGCTTAATAAAAAATACATACTTGGCTAGTAAAAGATTAAACAACATGCCACTCTTGGATATGCACTGCACAATATCGCATGTAATGCGGGAGTGCAGATAAAGCAAACAACGCTGCTGGCCTATAAATGGCTAAATGGAAGTGGAGGAACTTCGCCGTACGTGTGCACCATCAGAGCCTACCAGACTAGGATTTTGGGGCTATTGGTGTGATCCACCAATAGGTTACAATCGATATCTCTTAGTGGATTTTCATTAGGTGTAGTGCCCTTGAGTGCGTTTGTAACAGAGATAAGTTAAGCTAGAAACGTATAGTCATGACATGTTGATGGACATGAAGTGAAGCCTAGATTGAGTCGGTCATATAAAAATAACTAAACAATAAAGTATATTTTCTTTATAAATCGTAATTGATATCATAGCTTCTCTATCTTACTAAGTACGTTGTACTTACCTCAAGTGCATGTTTTTCTATGTGTTTGGGGGTGAGAAGATGAACAGGTTGATCCAAGTTTCGAGTAGGATTTCGATGACGACGTTTGAGGACGCCTTCTTTGGAGCTTTATATTTATTGTTCTTTCATATGACTGTTTAGACTGGACTTTCATTTGTTCTTTTGGAGTTTGTTTTGGCCCTTTGAGACTTGTAGTTCTTTTCTTTTCTTTTGGAGGTTTCGTACGTTTCACGTTTTGTTGGTTCTTTCAATGTAACAAACGTTACATTTCTACCTTTAGATTTTTTTTGTTTCTATTCTTGGATGCTTGAGAAAAATTATACCCGAGTCTTTTGCTTCCGTTTGCTTAACTCGATACGACGTAGTAGAGGCTTACGTGTAAAGTGAAATTTATTTTATTTTATACGTGCCGAACGCTTCTTTTCCGGATAAGGACACAAAGTCCGGGAATGGGGCGTTATAGCTTGGTATCGAGAGAAAGCGCCTATTAGGCTTCCTTCCTTTTAAGATAAATCTTAGTAACGTTACGTTTTCTTTGATCACCAGGATGGTGACCACGAATCGGAACTCATGGCAAAAGACCATGGGAGCAAGAGCAAACAATCCGACACCGTTAGAACCCAACCCCACGACCGCAGCAGAGCCCCACACCACGACCTCAACCAAGGTATACCTACATGTACCGTGAACCAGGGGAAGCACCTATATGCGTAACTGTGATAGGGGATATTCCACCGGTTTATGTACCCCCAGCAACCAACATCGATCCGCCACCAGTAAGCCATCCCTCACCACCAGTGTTCCATCACCAACAACATCAGACTTTCTATCCACCCCTTTTAGGTCACACCCCTCGACCTACCATACCACCTTCACCGCATTTTGATCACCAGCAAGGCACATGATACTCACCCTATGGTTTCCACCAACCTCATCATACCCCACAACATCACCAAAGTTATCACCCTTACTAGACTGAACCTCAAGTGATCCCACCGCTACGACCACAACCGCCACCACATTCTCAACAACAATCGTATCAGCAACAAGCACCTTTTGAGTATCCACCTGTTTACACACTAGCCCAACCGGTTAGACCACCACCGAATTTTGAGCAAGCACCACCAGTAGATTGATATAGAGGCTGAGAAGGAGTCGGGTTCAAGACTTTTATGGGAATGTGGAATCATTGAAGGCTGAAGAGTGGTTAAGGAGTTTTGAAAAGGCTTGTAGAAACATAAATGTCCCCGAGTCTGAGATGGTGCAGTTGGCAGTCGGTTTCCTTCTAGGCACGGCTGAATCATGGATTGATGCCATTGAGAGCAGCAATGGTAAAGTGACAGATTGAGAAGGATTTAAGACCATGTTTACAACGAGTACTTCCCGCGCATAAAGGCAGGCTAATAAAGCGAATCGGCTTCACGCCTCAAGCAAGGCGTGTATATGATGAGCTTCTCAATACACCAACAAATTTAACGAGTTGGGTAGGTTCTACCCAAGAAAAATCATGAGGTTGAAGAGAAGAAGATGGCGCCACTTAATGAAGGTTTGGCCCGTGAGATTGGCCCGTGAGATTCATGCGAGGATGTTAGGATTTACGCCAAGAATATGGCCGAATGTTGAATAAGGCCTTGGAGGTCGAGACTTTTAAATACACCTTCGGTCGTTGTCGGTGTTAATAGAAATTTCGTGACTAGTCGGGGCCACGCTTTGGAGCACCGCAATGTAACGTTAAGAAAACGACAACTCCTTCGGCAAATAAAACCCCAAACAAGGCACCGCTTTGCCCTAAGTGCAAAAGGAATCATTCAAGTGAGTGCAAAGCTAGTGCGGCGGCTTCTATCTCTCAAGAGAACCAGGGCACTTTGCAAGAGCATGTCCAACTAAATGGAACAAGGGAAGTTGAAGCCAAGGAAACGGAAAGGAGAGATTCACGCCGACCGATTCGAGTTTTTTTTGGCGTGGATGCTTGGGTATGTTGAACCGTGATGACGATGTTATCTTAGGTACCTTATTGTTGGTTTAATTTATTAAAGTATTTTTATAGCGCGTTTATTCATGCTGTAATTGTATTTAAATAAATGAATATGCATCTTAGGTACAATAATTTTATATAACCTAGCAAATACAAACCTTGTTTGATACGGGAGCGTCCTAACACATTTGTGTCAACTAAGATAGCTAAAAAGTTAATCTACCATCGAACCCTTAAGAAACACCTTGGAGATAACCACACCATTAGGAAAGGTAACAAAGGTAACTAGGACGATACCTCAAGTGGAAGTTTGAGTTGGAGCTTATCGATGCAAAAGTGACTTCACAATTTTGGACTTCTCGATTTCGATGTGATTCTTGGGATAGATTGGCTATCCGAGAATTATGTTCACTTGGATTGTCGGGAAAAGTGAGTGACCTTTAAAGTACTGGAAATCGATAAGACTTATCGTGGTAATGTTTACAAGCCAAGTAAGAAACATCACCCTATAATATCAGCAGTTAAGGCCATAAGAGCTTGTCAGAAGGGATGTGAAGGTTACTTGTTATACGCAATGGATGTGGAACAAGTGAATCCAAAGTTAGAGGAAACCCCTGTAGTAAAGGAGTACCCTGAAGTGTTTCCGGAAGAGTTACCGAGAAACATGCCGGATAGAGAAATATAGTTTGAGATCAAGCTAGTACCCGGAGCGGCACCTGTTGCTAAGTCACTCTATAGAATGGCACCGGCTGAATTGAAAGATTTGAAGGCTCAACTTAAAGATATGCTCGAAAGGAATATAATTCAGCCTAGTACCTCGCCTTGGGGAGCCCCTGTTCTGTTTGTGAAGAAGAAAGATGGCAGTATGAGGATGTGTATCGACTACGAGCCCTAAATAATCTCACCATCAAAAATAAGTATCCACTACCGAGGATTGATGACATGTTTAATCAGTTACGAGGCAAGAAGTGTTCTCTAAGATTGATCTTAGGTCCGATTATGACCAGTTGAATATCAAAGTAGCAAATATACCTAAGACGGCTTTTAGTACGAGGTATGGACATTATGAGTTCCTGGTTATGCCCTTTGACTCACCAATGCTCCATTTACATTTATGGATTTAATACAACAAGTTTTTATGCCTTACCTGGATAAGTTTGTGATAGTGTTTATAGGCGACATTCTAGTTTACTCAAGGAATGAGAAAGAGCATGAAGAACACTTAAGGATAGTGTTGGATACCTTGAAGAAGAACCACTTGTATGCTAAGTTCTCACAGTGTGACTTTTCGTTGGACCAAGTAAGTTTCTTGGGTCATGTCATTTCGGAGATGGCATTAAAGTTGATCCGTGAAGGTTGAAGCAATTGAGAAATGTCCTGAACCGACTACGAGCTTTAGAGGTGAGAAGTTTTCTCGGTTTGGCTGGCTATTATAGGAAGTTTGTACAAGACTTCTCAAAGATAGCTACACCGCTCACCAAGCTTACACAGAAGAATGTGAAGTTTGAATGGACTAGCGAGTGTGAATCAGCTTTTCAAACCTTGAAGCATAAGTTGACTACAGCCCCAGTGTTGGCCGTTCCGGAGATCTTTGCTAACTACGATGTCTACACGGATGCTTCGGGACATAGTTTAGGTTGTGTGTTGTGTTAGGTGTAATGCCCGAAAGACAATTTTGTAATTGTTTTATTTAATAAATGAAATGATGTTATTATTCATATTTATTATTCTCATATTCACCGATGTGACAATAGTATTTACACTACGTAAAACCCTAAAGTATATCGTTTATGTAATCACTTAACTCAAAGTGTAATGGGATATACACGGGAGGATTGAGTTAAGAAAGATGTACTTAAAATACAATTAGCCCATAGTGAAGTTAATCGAGAGTATCGGGTCTCTCCTTTAACGTGCTATTAATGCGCCTAACACAATAGGTGATTGTCTTATCCGGACTTTCGGTTAAGAGAACCTAGTGGGGGCATTTATATGTGATAGATATATCATATGTATTTGGACCGATTTGATTAGAGTTCACGATATAATTCCGTAATCGAGAAGTCTTATCGAATCAATCGATGATCATATTTATGGATATATCTTAATCTGAGGTGATCACACGATCCAGCTTGAGTCGATTATGAGGTTTGACTTGACGGTTAAGGATTACACCGAGTCTGCGGATCCGAATTACCACATCTTGGCATTGTATCGATTGAGTGAGTATTCGTGTTATCACGAATACGGAATCCATTCCTTCTATTTCCGGAAGTAGATAGTATTCCCTCTTATTTGTTAATCCTAGAAACCGATCGATCCATGGAGTTCATATTACACTGATTAGCTACCAGCGAGTTGTATGAATTAATTGATCACTAGGGGTTAATGGTAAATAAGGATAAGAGGTTCTAAAAAGGGTTAACGGTAACTTCCCGATTTAGAATGAACAGTCTATGGAGGATTAATCCATATGCAATGATTATATCAATGGACGCTTATTATCATTCTCGTGAGGAGATAAATATAATCTTATAATCGGAGGAGTGCAGTCACGGGATTATGGTGGCATATTCTTGTGATTGATTTATCGAATATAATTATTCTCGTTCGTAAGATAATTATTTATTTGATTTATCGGAGTCACGATTATTAGTCCATGGTCCCCGACGTGCCTCCAATATAGCATAGCTATTCTCGGACGTCGAATCCTAATAATATTAATTTAGTTCTTATTAGAATTTAATTAAAACGATATGTGAATTAATTGTTTAGTGGACTATTAAATTAGTTGGGCTAAATAATTAAATATGTGAAAAGGATATTTTTCATAATCTTGGCCTAAAAAAGTGTGTTGTGGTTAAAATTATTGTGACTAGGTCACAAGGAATAAAATTCGCCAAGGCAATGTCTTAGGCAACAAGGAATTAGTTTTCTTGTGGATTAATAAGACATGCTGCACAAAATATTTATTGGATAAATATTTATGGTAAGAAATAAAGATAAATATTATTCTAGATTTGTTCTAGAATATTATGGGATTATCTTTTATTTATTGGATTTATTTATTTGCAAAATAAAATCCTTGGAAGACAAGGATTACTCTCCTATATAAAGAGAGTTCTCCCAAGCCTCTACAACACTACACAAAAAATTTCGACTTCATCTCTGTAGAGAGAAAGAAGTAAATTTTCGCCAAGGGGAAGTAAGGGGAAATCTTGGAGGTTTTCCGGTAGCATATCGGGAGGATTCGAGACGAGAATTTCCTTCCACCGGGAGTTGCTTGGATCACACGTACGGAAGATCGTGGTGCTCTTCACACCATCCTTTGTTCTTCCTATTGCGGTTCTTCTACTTGGATTTTGAAATCCAAGATGTATGTTCTACAACCCCCTTGTAGATGTAGATCTTGTTATTTTATTACGTGTAATTTATAGATCTAGATCCTTAAATCGCTTCCGTTGCAGATGATATTACTAACATGTTGATGAAAGGAGTGAAAGTGGTTGCTTATGCATCAAGACAGTTAAAAGTGCATGAGCAAAACTACCCGACATATGACTTGGAGTTAGCAGCGGTAGTGTTTGCCTTAAAGACTTGGAGGTACTACTTGTACGGAGTTAAGGCTAGGATCTTCACCGACCACACGAGTTTAAAGTATTTCTTCACTCATGGAAATATGAATATGAGACAGAGGAGATGGTTAGAGTTCGTAAAGGACTACGACTTGGATATTCAATACCATCCGGGTAAAGCCAATGTAGCGGCAGATGCCTTGAGCATAAAACCAGTGTATGCAGTTTCAAGCGTTGAAGATGTTGCAGAAAGGTTAGATGGGCTAAGTATCCGGAGTTCTGATCAGATTGAGGATCGACTGTTTGTGATGGATAATACTCGGGAAAAGCAAGATGAAGATCCAGTTTTGGTTGACTTGAAGCGAGTTGCAAGGGAAAAGCCTACAGTGGGCTATGTCTGTTAGATGTAGTGCCCGAAAGATAATTTATGTAATTGTTTTTTATGACAGATTTTATTATTCATCTTATTATTTGCTATGTTCTTATAAAGTATACACTACTGCAAACCCTAAGTATATCAATATGTAACCACTTAACTCAGTGTATGGCATGCACGTGAGGATTGAGTTAGTGATGATATACTTGAACTGTTAGTCCGTGGTGAACTTAATCAGAGTTTAGGGTCTCATGATTAAAACACCAATAATGCGCCCAGAACACCTTAGGGTGTGATAGTCTTATCCGGACTGTCGGTAGAAGGTACCTAAGTGGGGCATTTATATATGATGGCATTCATATAGAGATCGGACCGATTTAATCAGTATTTCTTGATATAATTACGTAATCGTGAAATCTTATTAAATCATTAGATGATCATATATGGATTGACCTTAATCCCGAGGTATCACAGATGTTTGCTTGTCTCGGGTAGTGTTTGATGTCTAATGTGATCCAAGTCACTTCTCATTGGCACTATTCCATGATGAGTGAGTAGTTCTGCTTTTCACGCATACATGGAATCCATTCCTTCCTGCGGAAAGTAGAGAGACAAATCCCTTATTTGTTAGCCCTAAGAAAATGATCGATGGGCCAGTTCATATTAGACTAATTAGCTACTAGTCGACACGTGAACTAATTGATCACTGGGGGTTAATGGTAAATAATGATAACATATTCTCGAGTCGGGCTCACGGAGACTTCTCACTCGTAATGGACGATCTATGAGAGGGCTAGTCCGTATGTAGTGATTATATCGGTGGGACGTTTATTTACTCATAGGGTTGAGTGTAAGTATATATCTATAATTTGTAGAGTTCAATTTCGGGTTTATGGTGGCGTAATCCCGGAATTAATAATTTAAGTATGAATATTCTGTTCGATGAATATTTTACTTAATTATTGAAGCACCTAAGTTATAGGTCAGTAGTCCCCAATGTGGCTCCTGTAATTCGGGTATTTTTCTTGTTATTGGGCCTCAATGATAATTAATTGGTTGAGCCAATTAATTGATATGCGAAATATTATTTAGTTGGGCTAAATAATATAATACACAGAAAAGATATTTTCTATGAGCCTAAAACCCTAGGTGTGGTGCCTCCCATGTCATAAAGTGCAAGAATTGATTTTCTAGTGTGATTAATTATTTACTAGTTAAATAATTAATTAATAAAAGATAATTGATTTGTAATTGATTGATTGATTAATCATAATCTTTTATAAATGGAATTATCTTTTATTGTGATTTTTTTTAATTATTTATTTAATTAATTAGAAACTTGGAGGCCAAGGATTTACTCTCCTGTATAAAGAGAGTTCTTCCAAGACATATGAGAAGAATTTTTTTTTTTCGACATACACACACAAAAATAGAGAGAAAAACTTGTTTCTTGTCTTGAGTTTCTGGTTAAAGAAAAACTTGTAGTTTTTCTTGGAAGCATATTAAGGAGGTTCTAGTACAAGAATTGGTGTCCACCAACCACCGTTTGGAGAACACATTGGAAGATCTTGGCTTCTTTTCCTGCTATTGGTAAGACATACTAAACCCCCTTGTAGGAATTTAGATCCTTTATTTATGTATTGTAATTTGTAAATCGTGATCCATCCGCTACGCAAAGAAACTACATCCTTCATGTGGTAGCAGAGCGAGGTTCCACGATTTATGAATTATATTCATAGATAAACGATTTAAAAGGAGTGGAATTGCATGTAGAAATTTTTATTTCATGCGTGTATAATTTTTTGGTGTGATTGGTTGTTGTGGTTGAATAGATGGATTGGGGTTAGCACTTGTTTACCGTTAGATCTATTGTAGTTTTTTCGATTAGTATCGATTAAGCATAAGAATTGTAATTTAAATTTATGCAATTTTTATTCCCGCAAAGTTTGTAATTTTTATGTAATCGATCCGGGTTCAAGACATGAAGATCTTGAAGATGAAGATGATGAATCCCAAGAATATTGGGAGAGAGGGGTCCATGTGGTGATTTTTTTTTTTTGGTAAGGTCGGATTTTTTTTTATATAATAATAATAAAAAAAAACGGCTGGAAAAAATAAAAGAAACACACACACACACACACACATATATATATATATATATATATATATATATATATATATATATTGTTTTGTTTTTCGGTAGTTATATATATGTTTATATATTAAAAATAAAATAAAAATTGGATCGGCCCCTTCTCACCTTCGAAGCTCGTGGCTCGTGGTTCGTGTAAAGATCGATTCAAAATGCGGATGAAGATTTGAAGATTGTAATTAATTCATTTTATTCCTAGAAAATAGGTTAGATGCGGGGATGCCAACGGTCCATCTTGATGTTTATTTTCCGCACTAGTATGCATGCTTAGGATATATGTGTAGAACCGGAAAATTGCCATGACATTTATCATATCATGAATTCCACTCCATATGCATATACATGTAGAAATTAATTCGAGAAATTAGTTAGGCATGTATACAACACGCGATTAGTTTTAATTAATTGTATGATATTAATTAGAAACTAATTAGGGAAACCCAGGATTCCCGGTTTTGTCAATCGTCATGGTTAGGTGATGGATTCTAGGTGAATCCCACCTTGCGAAAGCCTAGGGAGTAACATCCCGAAACCTCGACGAGACTGCATTTTTGTCCGTAGTGTCTACGTGAAACTTTGATGTTGAGGGATTGAAAATTATGGGCGAATATGGTTCGAAAATGGTCAAACCATGGTTGGGTGGTCAACTGAGCCACGGCTCGATCAACTTAGCCCTCCACATGTGGCGTTTGCATGGGGGTCCGGCAAGGCTGAGCTATCCGACGAGCAACTACGGCTCAACGGAGCTGCCCTAGCACTGATCCGTCCGACGGCCACATATGTTCCAATGAATAGGTCGGGTGGGTTACCCCACATAACCGACACCATTCGGGCCCATGATTTATTGTTCCTTAAAGATACATCAAGTCCAAAACGAATCAAGAAACCCACCACTTTTTCAAAATATTGAGTGGGAGCGGGGAAGCGATAGTGACCCCACGGCCTCTATCTGCTGACACAAGCAACATGAGAGAATGGTGACGCCTCGTGCCGGCCTGGGACCGGCCTCCCTGAAGGGCCTTCGCCGCTATCAAAATTCAAGGCTTGGTCTCTCGAAAGGATAGGATTTTGGGTACTCATCGGGTCACCGACCGACCACTAAGGCGGCATACTCGCGGTCTACCTAAAAATCTGAAATAGTAGGTCACACTCATTATGGGTATTTTATGTAATATCTTGGCCGAAAAAGAAAGGTAATCGATTATTAAAATTGGATGTTCGATTCCATTTTAATCATCGAGAGAAAGATCTCAATTTAGTCATCACCTCTTTTGAATGTCCCGGACAAGAATGGAAACTTTGGTACCAGGATCGTTTGTGTGTGCCTAATGTTGGCGATCTAAGACAAAGGGCTATGGAAGAGGCACATAGGATTGCCTTTGCAGTTCATCCAGGAGCTACGAAAATGTACAGGGATTTGAAGGAACGTTTTTGGTGGCCTTCAATGAAGTTGGAAATAGCAAAGTTTGTGGCAGAGTGCGATGTATGTCAGAAAGTTAAGGTGGAGCATAGGAGACCGGAGGAATGCTTAAGCCTTTGGATATCCCCTGAATGGAAATGAGATAAGATCACGATAGATTTCATCACCGGTTTACCAAGATAAGAGGTAGACATGATGCGATTTGGGTGATTGTGGATAGATTGACCAAATCACCACACTTCTGCCAACGAAAGTTGACATGTCATTGAAGAAGATGACAACACTATACTTGGACAATATAGTGAAGTTGCACGGAGTATCTATCTCGATAGTTTCGGATCGTGATATCAATCGATTCTGGAAAATTTTGCAAAGGGCTTTAGGTACAAAGTTGGATTTGAGTACGGCATTTCACCCTCAAATAGACGGATGATCGAATGGACCATCCAAACACTTGAAGATATGCTAAGGGCTTGTATTTTGGAAGTGGGCGGATCGGGGATGATTACACTCGCCTCAGAATGGAGTTTGCCTACAATAACAGCTTACCACACGAGCATGGCATGTCACCGCTTGAGCGTTGTATGGAAGAAGATGTCGAACGCCGTTGTTTTGGGATGAAGTCGGAGAGAGACAAGTCACCGGGCCAGAGTTAGTTGAGCAAGCTAAAGAGAGAGTTCAATTGGTTAAGAAGAATATGAAGGCAGCACAAGATAGACAGAAAAGTTAGGCAGACGTCTGAAGAAGACCGCTTGAGTTTGAAGTTGGTGACAGAGTTTATCTACGAGCTTCACCAATGAAATGAGTGAAACGTTTTGGACAAAAGGGAAAGTTATGTCCAAGGTATGTTGGACCGTTTGAGATTCTAGAAAGAGTTGGACCGTTGGCATATAAGCTTAAGTTACCGGAATTGATGTCAAAAGTCCATAATGTGTTTCATGTATCGATGTTGAAGAAGAGTCTGACAAAGAGCGATGTTGAACCACAGTTAACCCGGAAGTTCTTCAAGACAATCTTGCATACGATGAGAAACCGATCAAGATCTTGGACCGAAGGAAAACATGATCAATAGATGGTTTATCCCTTTGGTTTTGGTGCAATGGAGCAATAATTCACCGAATGAAGCCACTTGGGAAGTTGAAGACGACATGATCAGCGAGTTCCTATAGTTTGTGGATTTACTAGGTATGTTCTAGTTTTGAGGACTAAACTCCTCTTAAGAGACTCTTCCTATGAATTTGATTATGGTTTATAAGGTTTAGATCCATGTTTTAAGGTGTTTAGATGCTAGAAATTGCGTCTTTTTCGTTTGCTTGTGGATCATGAGATGATATGGTTTGATAAAGATGTGTTTTTCTATGATTTTCTCGAGTTTAAATCAATGTTAATTGTGTTGAGTTTGGATGAGAAATCGTTAAGGGCGCGAAAAATCAAGTTTAGGATTTTAGAGGTCGGATGCGCACGCATTCTCATTATGAGATTATATGGTTTTGTTTCTCGCAGTCGAATATGCACGCATTCGTGGTTCAGGATGTATGAGTCTCTTTGTAGCAAGTGAAATGCGCACGCATTCATCAGAATGCGCACGCATTGTTGCTTCAGGTTGTTCAGGTTGTTCCCAGTTCATGCAATGTGCACGCATTGGCTGGACAGAAACTTTCAGCAAGTTTCTGGTCAATAATGCGCACACATTAGACCCAGTTTTGGCAAAAGTGATGTTTAAGCTATGTGTTGAGTTTTAAACCTCGATTTATGATCTAATAACATTGTATAAGCATGAACAAGCCTGGATTGAGCTTCTGATGCATTTAGTTCCAGCACCGAATGTACTCTTCAAGGGAGTTGAAGTTCGGGATCGCCGGAAGAGCATGATAGGCTTGTGCGTTGACGAGTTAGCATTCATCAATAGTTGTGTAATTGCTAGGCCTTGTCTATGTCTAGTGGTCTAGGGAAGAGAGTAGTATGTGTGAGGGAGATTATTTGAAAACACTTAGGTGGCTAGGTAACCGTTTAATAAAAAAATACATACTTGGCTAGTAAAAGATTAAACAACATGTCACTCTTGGATAGGCACCAGACAATATCTCATGTGCGGGCATGCAGATAAAGCGAACAACGCTGCTGGCCTATATACGGCTAAATGGTAGTGGAGGAACTTCGCCGTATGTGTGCACCATCGGAGTCTACCAGACTAGGCTTCCGGGGCTATTGGTGTGTTCCACCAATATGTTGCAATCGATATCTCCTGGTGGATTTTCATTAGGCGTAGTGCCTTGAGTACGGTTGCAACAGAGATAAGGTAAGCTAGAAACGATAGTCATAACATGTTGATGGACATGAAGTGAACCCTAGATTGAGTCGATATATAAAAATAACTAAACAATAAAGTATATTTTATTTATAAATCGTAAATGATATCATAACTTCTATCTTACTAAGTCGTTGTACTTACCTAAAATGCATGTTTTTTTTATGTGTTTGGGGGTGAGAAGATGAACGGGTTGATCCAAGTTTCGAGGAGGATTTCGATGACGACGTTTGAGGACGCCTTTTTTGGAGCTTTATATTTATTGTTCTTTCATATGACTGTTTAGACTAGACTTTCATTTGTTCTTTTGGAGTTTGTTTTGGCCCTTTGAGACTTGTAGTTCTTTTCTTTTCTTTTGGAGGTTTCGTACATTTCACGTTTTGTTGGTTCTTTCAATGTAATAAACGTTACATTTCTATCTTTAGATTTTTTTTGTTTCTATTCTTGGATGCTTGAGAAAAATTATACCCGAGTCTTTTGCTTCCGTTTGCTTAACTCGATCGACGTAGTAGAGGTTTACATGTAAAGTGAAATTTATTTTATATATACGTGCGAAACGCCTTTTTCCGGATAAGGACTCGGTGTCCGGGAGCGGGCGTTATGATTAGTATCGAGAGAAAGCGTCTTTTAGGCTTCCTTCCTTTTAAGATAAGTCTTCTTTAGATCTTTTAGTAACGTTCTGGTTTTCTTTGATCATAAGGATGGTGACCACGAGAACTGGAACTCATGGCGAAGAGACGTCAGGAGCAAGAGCAAACAGTCCGACACCGGTTGTAGGAGGTGGCTTTGTGCAGCAGAATCCTTCACCTCATCCAACCCATACCCCACGGCATCAGACAAGTCAGACTTCGCGACCTTGTCAGAACCCAACCACACGACCGCAGCGGAGCCCCACACCACGACCCCAACCAAGGTATACCTACATGTACCGTGAACCAGGGGAAGCGCCTATACGCGTAACTGTGATAGGGGATATTCTACCGGTTTATGTACCCCCAACAAAGTTAGCAAAACCATTAACTTTAATTTCGATATGGGAAAAAAACATCTCCATGCAAGAAAATTTAAGAATCCATTCACTTAACTCCTCAAGAATAAAGTACTCTAGAAACATGGCTAAACCCCAGGCAAGCAGATTGAAATCGGTAACGGATATAACGAAAAAAGAAAAGCAAAATTAAAGTACTGAATGCAGCGAAATGGGGATGGGGAAGGATAACGTTGTTCGCTTGTTGCAATTCCTCCGAGGTCGCAAAACCAAGGTTATCATTGCTCTGATGCTCGAGTTCCATTGATGAGATGGGTCTCTCTGTCCGTATCCCGTTAACCCATTTCCTACCAAGACTAGTGATGAAAATGGAAATCAGGACATAATATTTGAAGTAAACAACAATGATAAACAAATAAAATCGACAACAGAAAGCGAATTCCAATTACCTAAAGTAAAAAATTTGGGAAGGATAATGGTGCTCAGGTCTCCTCGCCAATCTCCGTAGAAATATGTCGATATGCAACTTACGGGTTTTCTGCAATTAGGTGACACATTAGCGTAAACCGACTGAAAAATGGGATGAGGAGTTAGGTAATAGGTTTGTCAATCGAGAATAATCGAAAGCAATACAGGTTGTGGGGAAAACATGGGGTTATATGCAACTTACGGGTTTTCTGCAATTAGGTTACACATAAGCGTAAACCGACTGAAAAATGGGATGAGGAGTTAGGTAATAGGTATGTCAATCGAGAATAATCTAAAGCATTACAGGTTGTGGGGAAAACGTGGGGTTACAAAAGCGTAAGAAATTTTGCCGGTAGTGAAAGAATGGGGGAGGACGTGGAGCAAGCCGTAAAGAAGGTGAATACTTTTTATTTTTATTTTTACAAAGTCGGGTCATGGAGCGGATCATGGGTCAGAAATTGGGTAATCGGGTTATATGTATAGATTTTTTTAAATTATTTATTTTTATTTTTGCATGAGATTATATCTTCATGTTTTCGCAAGGAATTATATATCTTTATGTTAACAAGCTGTCCTCCTAAAGTAATCACCTTAGATCGCGTCTCGGGGGCTCATTTACAGGGAACCGAAAAAAAAGAAGAAAAAAACACGACTCAGGTAGTATTTATTTATTGCTGAGTTAGGGTTTTCCAATAAAGTTTCTTTTGGAATTCTCAATCACAAGAGCAGTTTATTCACTGTAAAATCAATCATTTAAAATTAGTGTTCAGAAGACCTTACCTCGTTTGTTTTGTTGGGTTTTGGAGCTCCGATTATGGAGTCCTTCGTTCCTGCTCGCCTTGACATCTTCGAGATTTACCGTCGATACTGTGGTATGTTCGATACTATCTCTTTCTGTGTACTAGATTTATAGCTGGAGATGATTCTGGTCATTACGTTTTACGTCAGCATTTTTCTAGTGGTGGATTCAGCATATTTTACTTGTTACGAGTGCTGAGTGTTTGTGTTGGTTTTGGATGCTATGCTAAATGTTTGATACAAATAAATCATCTGAATTCATTCCGAGCTTCGATGATAAGGCCCTTGTGAATGAATGATAAAGCTAAAGATTCTTGAACTTATTTGGAACTCAAGTTGTGTTTGGCCGTTGGTAAATTGATGGTAGTTTAGTAGGTCTTGAGACCCAGCCATTGTCAATCTTGCTTTCCGGACATTAGTTCAGTACCTTCGGTTAGTGGGGGAATTTTGAGTGAAAGAGGGCCAGAAGTTTGTCAAGAATGGTTGACTAGGATTCAGTAGGTCATATTTGCAAATGAGGAGAAAGATGACTCTGAAGCAAAGGTCTCATCTTTTTGGAAAATCCATATTGGCATCCTTCGACTAGATATAATTTGGATCGATGAATTCATTTGGCTCAAGCAGCAAGTGTATTATGTCCTGGCTTCCTTTGCTGCTAAAGAATTTCAAGCTTATCATGTTGCAAGGTTGAGGATTATGTTTTGATTCGCATAAATTATTTGAATGCACTCTGAGGTCTGTAATTTGATGATAAGGCCTTTCTGAATGAATAATAAAGATAAAGATTCTTGAACTTATTTGGAACACAAGTTGTGTTTGGGGTTTGGTAAATTGGTATGGAAGTTTAGTAGGTCTTGAGAATCAGCCTTGGGCAATCTTGATTTCCGGACATTAGTTCAGTTCTTTCGGTTAGCAGGGGGGGATTATGAGTGAAAGAGGGTCACAGAGTTTGTCAAGAATGGTTGTTTTCATACATACATTGCAAGTTAGGAGAAAACGACTCTGAAGCATAGGTGTCTTCTTTTTGGAAAATCCATTGTGGCATCCATCAACTAATGATAGCATTGATCAATTTATTCGTTCAAGTAGCAAGTGTATTATGATGAGGTTTGCTTTGCTGCTAATGAATTTCAAAAGTGGATCATGTTGCAAGGTTGAGCAATGTGGCTTGGCCGCCTTTGATAGTATATACGCTTGGGACACCTGCAAGTATGGTTTCTCCAGTATGTCTATTTTGTTGATGTAAGGGCATGAAGAGGTATCCATTTAAGGATTGCCATAGTCGTGAATGAGCGATACCCCATGTATGCCTTTCCTCTAGGCTGTAAGTATTAATGTAGTTGAAACATTATCCCAAATCAAAATTGTTTTTGCCTGTGTATCTAATAAACTTTGTGTCAAGCGAGTGTTACAGACATTTACTCCAGGACATATAGCCATTCATGATTAATTTTGCCTTTTGGTTTCGTAAGGGCTTGTGTTGTCGAATAGTCATCCTAGTGATGAAGTTGATGGCCAAAAAGAGAGAAAATCATATTTATTTTTTGATAGAATAGGTCAAATTTGACGGTGCTTTATGTTTTTATTCCTTCTCTTGTGCTTATATTGCAGTTCTTGCAATCTTCTCCTCAGCTCTCATGCTGCTTCTTGAATCTTAATGTGATTCATTTGGCAAGATTTAAGCAGAACTGTAGGGCTTTGTTATAAATGAAAAGCTATGTGGTTCTGTATCCAACATGAAGGTCTACATCAGGATTCATATCCATGATTATGCTAGCCGTCCTCATTTGTTGATTTTTCCGGCAACTGTACAACTTGTCTTCAGTTTCTAGTTTGAGAGGAGGGGGAGGGGGGGGGGGGGGTATCAGGTTTTTGTGGGTCTGTAAAGTTTACAGTTATCTCCCCCTACCCCCACAAAAAACTTTTGCTTTTACTTGGTTGCAAATTGAAATTAATGCAGATGCTTGCTATCATTATTATTCCATTGTGTTTGGTTAGTTAATGATGAGCCTGAAGTTTCGGTATCTGTTTTTGATATTAATATGAAATTCTGGATTTCTATTTTAGAGATCATGTCGGAATCATATGTGTGTGGGAATGAAGAACTCCATTTAGATATGGAGTTACAGAATGCGTGTGGGAGTGAAGAACGCCATTTAAATATGGAGTTACAGCAAGGAAGACATTTTAGGGAATCATTAAATCAGCTTCTAAAATTGGCAGAGTCAAGACCATGGACAAGGTACCTTATCTAGTATTGACTATCTTGTGTAGTAAATACAAGATTTGAGCAACTTGTTTACTATATCTTTCTACATGTATTGTTGTACATCATATGCTGGTGAGTGACTCTTCAGACTATGATTGTATTGCTTATCAGGTTGATAGAACAGTGTCTTTCGTTTAAGGCTTGCAAAATAATCTGTTAGAAAATTGGGAATGCTATCAAGAAGACATGTTTTTTATTTACTTTGCAATAGATCAAACTGACAATAATGTTTACTTTCTGTTACTTTTTCCCTAAAGTTTGCTGTCTTTATCAGGATCTCTGTTTTCGAAGAAATTTACAAGCTTATGTCAATGTTGGATCTATCGGTAAGGATAAATTACCAGCTTCATTTTTTTCATATTAAGTTTGTTTTCTTATTAGTTTATTTCCAAATATTTGTGCGCTTAGCTTACCAAGAAGAATTTGAAGGAAAATATTAATGCTTCAGTCACATACCAGACATATATTTTTCTTTTCTTGTCTTTTTTGTTGCAAGGAGGGGATGATCGGTTTGGGTTGATAAATTCAAATTCTTGCTCATTCTTGATTTGTAATGTAGGCATAAACTAAGCATATTATTAAATTAATCGATTCTTTTGAATTAGTGTGGATACCAAAACCTGTACCTTAAGTTATTAAATACTTATAGTTTACCCAATTTTCAGTAGTGGGTGCACATAGAATTGCCAATGATATGCGGACTTGCAGAGCATGTTATTTGAGGAAAACGCATATGCCTGTATCTGCTTTCTCCTTTGACTTGTCTTGGATATACTTTTCTGCAGGCTAACAATGCTGAGTTCTCCAGCTTCTATGATTTTGTTTTCTTCATCTGCCGAGAAAATGGCCAAAAGAGCATTAGTAAGTAACTTCATATTAGAAAAATACAGCACCATTTTGTATTCTTAATGTTGCGTAGCTCATTTATTGGAGATTGCAGCTGTTAGCAGGGCTGTTATGGCCTGGAGATTGGTTTTAGCTGGCAGATTCCCCTTGCTCAATGATTGGTGTGAATATGTCGAGGTATGACTATTTGATTTTTTGAACTTTTAGATTTTTCAGTTACTTATTTATGTTATTGTGTGCGATCAAGTGATTTTGTTCATGAACTTCTGCAAAGACAGCAAGTACTACATATATTTGAAAAGATGTATAAATATCTTCATCCTACTCGCTAATGTGCATTCTCAAAATTGTAACGGTGCCATGGCATATAAGTGAAAACTCAAAGCTTTATCATCAATAAAGGGGAGGTGGGGTGGCGTGCCGGAAATTGTTTGATAAAAAATGCAGTAAAAAATTGCGGATTCATCAGTCATTTTTCCATTTACCCTGCTTTCCTCCTAACTAAGTCAATACTTTTCTAGTTGCGAGCAATAAAAGGCAAAGAATCTGAGGCTGAAATATCGAGGATCATGTTGTCAGATGACTTGTTACTAGACCTGATTACTTCAATATGCATACGTTTAAGACAATGCCCTAGCATCCTCCATTGTCCATAATGTCAACATCATTCTGTATTGTAGTTATGTGGCAGTGTCCGCCATTCATGTGCTTTTAACAAATTCTTGTGCCAGATGTTTGGTGGACAGGAGGATAATTTCTACTTTAGATGCTACTGTCTACCTGTTTAGCATGCTTTGTAAAGAAGCATTCTGTAAGATACGGTTCAAGCCATCTTCGTAGTAGTGTGGGTTGACAAATTGGGTAGGGGATTCATCTGTCTGGGTGCATCCATACCAGTAATTCTGGTGTTGCACGTGTCATGTTGTATATATCTAACTTTATTTTTTCGGGTTTCTTAGCAAAATCAGCGTCACAATATATCAGAGGATACATGGAGGCAAGTTTTGGCTTTTAGTTGTTGTGTGAGAGATAATCTTGAAGGGTACGATCCTGAAGGTACTTACTTTTTGCTATTGATTACAGGCTTTGAAAGCATATATTGTCTATGTTTTGGTTCTCTTCCTATATTTATCCCATGGTAACGCATTGTGCAATCAGCATTCTTTTCTTGATCTCTTAAATCTTGATGAATTCTTTTGATTGGCTGCCATGTTGCCTATAGAGTGAGAATAGTTGTTATGCTTGTGCACACAAATCAATAAAACTAATCAATGATCCAATTTTTAGTGTATTAGGATGAAAATGGCCTTTCACTTCACTTTAGTTTTAAAAGTGATTTATAAATTAAAAACCCAAAAGCCAATAAATAGTTTGGCAGAATAGGAAAAGGGTGCTTTAATTATTGCATTTATTCTTGAGAAAGACCTATATTATGGGACGAAGAAAGAGCTAGAAACTAAGAAGACCTATAGTTTGGAACGGAGGGGATAATTTTTTTTAAGGATATTATGTACACAGCATCATAATAATTGTTTTGTTATGTACATTATCCATCATTTTCAATAAACCAAGAGACAACATTTATTATTTTCTTCACTTTTTGCCCTTATATATTATTCTCTCTGCCCTTATTTGTTATAACTTATTACTCCTTTCAACTATAGCATGAAACGTTTTCAACTTTGCCGAAGTCTTTCAAAGGTATTTGTCTTTTTGCCAATTAAATCAAAGTAGATAGTAATATTATTTTTGACAGACACTAGAATCCACATGTAGTGGGCTTTTTTTAACCTCGTTCAGTAGACTCCTCGCATGTAGAGGGGTTTGAACCTGAAACCACCTGCAGGAAGGGCCTCCGTTTCGTTGCCACCAGGTCAATGCCTCATCGTCCATGTTAACATATTGTTTAATAACCTTTGTAATCTCTGTATCACAGCTTTAGATAGTTAATATGAAGTGGAGGAAGCAATTATTTTTGGGAGAGATGGAGTTTTGATCTCATCTGCTTATCATGCAAATGATTCGCCTTATTGTGTAATCTTGGTATGTTTGTAGGTTCTTAACTGACCGGTTTGCATTTTATCTTTCAGGAGCTTGGCCTATTCTAGTTGATGAATTTGTGCAACACTTGTACAGGTTTGTTCCAAACAATGCTTCTTCTGTTTCAAATTTCTCTTAATCGTGTTTCAAATATTGAATCAAGTTACCTTAATTCAGTATATGCACGATTATGATTTGGTTTTGAAATGTGTTCTTAGCTCTGTGTCTGCCTCTGTCCTCTTTGGTTTTGATTTTTAACAATATTTCTTACAACTTTTTTTGGGTGGAAAGACAGACACAGCTAAATTTAACTGATCACCTATTGGTTGTCAACTATATTTTGCTAGTAAAAGTCATATTATACTCTTGATTTGTGCAGGAACAGGTCATATACTAACATAATTAATTTATTCAGCAAATGTGGTCTTTTAGATGGCCAACAACCTCTAGAGGTTCCTCCCCCTGGTAAGAGCACCTGCATTAGTTTTTTTTTTTTTTTAAAAAAAAAAAAAAAAAAAAAGATTCCTTACGGACTCAAACATCATTTTCTTCTCTATTACATAATCTCTATTCAAAGTGATATTTACAATGCAAAAATTGAATAAAAAATCTATATCTTGTGCAGTATATCTATCTGAATCCGTCTTAAATACCCATTTCCTTGTGTGATATAACGGTACAGGCCCTTCAAACATGGCGGTTGGTGTAAAGAGGAAGTTTGTGGATGGTGTTGAGGGACAAAATGGATCAGTAGATGACATTGGTTGCTACAATAATGTCACAATAAATAAGACAAGAAGTCAAATTACTTTTGTTGACAAACATATGTACAACGAGGTGCATCATCATCCTTGTGATTCAAATGATAGCTTGGAAATAGCTAAGCAGAGTAGCATGTTGGGTTGTTCCCTGTCTCCATGCCATGTTAAAGGTTGTTTGTCCAAGAGTTTTGTTCGACTTTTCTCACGGCGTTCGCGTATGCGCTGTTGAAGATTTTTTTTTTTTTTTTTTTTTTTGGTGTGTTGTTGTAAAGGGTTTGCAGGATGATGTCATGAATTGCGTCATTTTAAGTCAATTGTGAGTGATTGATAATACTTTGGGTCTATTTTTGATTTTGGTATAGAATGTTGATTTTCTATAATTACTTTTGTTTAGTCAAAACCTTGTTGTAGCAGAAATCAGTAAAAGTGAATAATGGTGGAGAGTGGAGACAAGATGATGAAATGTATGCTTTATATTGCGTGGGAATAATGTCATAAGAAAAAATACATGTTTTTGCGATACACATTATCTTAATTTTTCAATGGTGGAACTGTGGGGATAAAAGTCCTGTCATTTTCTTTGTTTTCTTCTTGTTGTGTGTGCATTTTACCCATGGATTAGTGGTTGTGACTTGTGAAGGCCTTTTTATCTGCTTTTTGATCAGGCTCCATTTTGATGGGCTGCGGGTCGATTTCACTTAGATTATAATGGTGTCTGGTTGATTATTTATGATTAAAATGAAGTTTGATGAGTTTTTGTGAAAAAAGAGGCTGCTGGAATTCATCAAAACCGCCTAGGGTGCAAAACCTGATGTAATTGTGCAGACATCATGTTATTTATGTTTCCTTTTTGTCACTGCCAAAGCTAACTCTATGTAAGTTTAATATCTTTGGCGGGTATGGGGTTTTCCCCACTGTTTCGTTTTTTCATGTTGGATGTATCATTGTTTTGCTGCTGTTTTTCAGTCCATCGGTTGGCTAGTGTTATTCTGGCATTGGTCTGGTGGTTTAATTGTATTTTTCAACGTTAGTCCGGTATTTCTACAAAGTGCTTAGGAAACGAAACGAGAAAAACGATCATTAGACGTTAAAGTGAAGGACACTTGAAAAGTATAGATAGTCATAGTCTTTTGTAAGGTTTTTATTTTTATTTTTTATATATAAACTAAGAAATACTAATTGCCATGGATATTAAACAAAATTCTAAAATCGCTTTTGATCGTAAACACTGCACTGTTATATTGGATATATATTCAAACTTGCTTGAATTTGAGCAATAATACCAATTCCCCTACCACTGATGTTTTGCTGCAATAAGAACTTCCTCATAATTCTGAGCAGCAGTATCCCAACTAAGATCTTGCATCATACCGCGCTTCTGAATCCCCTCCCAGCTCGTTTTATACTGACGGTACGTCAACAAACAATTTCCTAATGCATTTATCCGCTGATTCACATCACCATTTCCAAATGTCCATCCTACCCCTGTCTCTTCTGTCTCACCAAACGGATTAAAAGGCTGCACTGTATCTCTCAGTCCACCCACTGCATGCACCACTGGAACAGTCCCGTACGTCATTGCATACAGCTGATTCAGCCCACATGGCTCAAATCTTGACGGCATCAAAAGTACATCCGAACCAGCAGTGATTCGATGAGCTGTCTTTACAGAAAACCCGACCCAGCTTCTAATATTGTCACGGTATTGGTTTTCGAATTGTCTGAGCATCTGTTCAAGGTCAGGTCTCCCTGTACCGAGCATCACAATCTGCACGTTCTGACTCATTAACCAAGGAACCACCTCGGCTATTAGATCAACTCCTTTCTGGTGATCAAGTCTTCCTATGAACCCAATCAATGGAACGTCCTTACGAACAGGCAAACCGAGCTCTTTCTGCAATGCTTCTTTGCATTGTGCCTTGCCTATCTGTAAGGTGTCCAGGGAGTAGTTAGTGTAACCATCAGACTTTAAGTGGATATCCCACATCGGGTTCCAGTCTTTTGTGTCGATACCGTTCACTATACCCTTAAGTTTCCATCCATTTTCATTGATTATTCCATGTAGACCCCAACCACCTTCAATAAGTTTCAGTTCCCCAGCATAACTGTGGCTTACAGTAACAAGGCGATCAGCCATTTTTAAACCTGCTGCAAATATATTTAAGTGCTCGCCTCCAACTGGATCGTTTACCCTGAAAAGATCCAAGTAGTGGCTTGGAAGATCCAGATAGGAGAAGTCGTTGACTGGACCACGTCCCTGTATGCCACGTGGTGTTATTAGCATAACTGATCATTGCTAGTGAGCAGGGTAGTAAAATACGAAGTATAAGAAACCTGATGAGCTATATTATGAATCACAAGAACAGATCTGGCGTATTTCATCATCCCGTGGTCTCGATAATACGCCTTCAAATACACAGGCAACAATGCTGTATGCCAATCATTTGCTATGAAGACTAGGTTTCCATCCCCGTAGCACACGCCACCGCATGGAACATGCCAAGGTACCTGGCTAGAAAAGTTTCAGCAATTAAGAGAAGCAAACTGAATGCAATCTTTACTTTGGAACAAAACTAGAGAGTAATTATCACCAAATATTGGTTTTTTAAAATGCACAATCAACAAATCGATTGACATTAGTTAGCCAAGGAGCTATCTGTTAACAAACAAGACAGAGAGTATCTTAGCTGGAAAATTGCTGTTAGTGTATGTACAAATTTTCGTATATTTGATACTTAAGTCGTCATGTTTTTGGGACTGCTTGTAAATAGAGGTTGGATGTGAATTCCTAATCTTAATAAACAATGATTTACAAAAATAAAAAGAGAAAATAAAAGGTTTTGAACCTTATAGTAGTACGTCGTGCACTTGCCAGAGGGCAATGAGACCCACTTAGATCATAAATCTAAAGCATAACCACTGCATACCTCAACAGCAGCTTTACAGAACAGCACCATACGCTTCAAAATATCCTGGAATACGAAGCAACATATAAAAGCATAAACCATTGCTGTTCAAATGAATGGTGCTGTTTAAAAGCATAAACATTCAAGCAAATGACCTACCACACGATTTCCTCCATAGATATCCTTTTCTATGTGCCGGAATGTAGGGCTGTCAATGAAAACAAAATCAACACCATCAATGAAGGCTTGAAAGTAGGTAACCTCCATATCCTGCAAAGTTGATATGATCATTACTCATACTTTTACATTGATAATTAGATCACAAACTCTTCATACCTGACCGCCTACTTTATACATTCTCCTAACCCCGGTATCTTGAGGTTCAGAGTAATTCCCATATCGAGGTACGACAGCCTGCAGGTTTCAGTAGCAAAGACAGATATTAAAGCTCTATTTCATACTGTCCCATGAAACAGAAAGAGAGAGACCAAAGAAGAGGATGAAACCAAATTGCAGCCTCTTTGTTTAAGGCTGGGAAACAACAGCATTGGAAAAAGAACCATAAAATTTTGTATGGACACAGACACTGAAAAAAATTCTGGGATATGGAAGCTCTTATCATTTTTAGTGTGGAACTGATCATCAGTCCTGATGAAAAACACATAAGGTTGGAACATGAATAAGAGTGTAAGCAAGGTGAGAGAGATAAGAACTTAAAGCAGTAATTTGAGTAAGAAATTTGACTGCACGTATTCCATAATATGCACCTTACTCAGGCACTTCAGAGTTGAGATAAACTTACCATAACTCTGTGTCCACGTCGAGCCAAGGCTTTTGGTAACGCACCAGCAACATCACCCAACCCACCTGCATTTGAACTCTTCATCAATCACAGTTTTATTCCCACGCACTACATAGACATCTTGAAATTCTTAAGCACATGGATGATGGAGATTATCCCTTCTCCACATTGAAAAAGACATCAAAATCAATATCTGTCACAAGCATATAATCTACTGTCTACATGACCACATCAGGAAACACTTGTACTCATTTACATCAGAAATGTTAAAAGATAATGGAACGTAAGAACAAAATATGAGTGCAACTTTGATTTGGTAGAAATGGATTAACTTATAACATGAGGCAAAGCCTCTGTCTCAAGGTGAACTGAAACTTGCCTGTCAACCAAATTAAATCTTATCAGCATCTCCAAAGGGCAGTTACAATACCTGGGGAAAACCCCCCCAATGTTTGACTGAGATTTCACATGTCTACCTTTGGATCAATCACTTAAAAATGTATTACCCAAGAGACTCGGTCAAGCACTCGGCCACACAAATATAATTGATAAACAGCTGCAAAGAGATTATTTTCCTACGTCTGACTTTACCTGTCTTGATCCATGGTGCACATTCTAGAGCAACCAATATTATGTTCATAACATTGGCCCCAGCCAGCGGAGGTGGTTTCACGTCTTTGTTTATGGGATCTTTATCAGCGAACTGCATTTTTACTGCACTTGATTCCTTGATATCTTCAACTTTCTCATTTTTCAGTTGCAAGGTTCCGCTATACTTTGAGATTGTTTTCTTTTTAATATCCCTTAACTTTATGACTGAATTTTGGTCCAAGGAATTTGTTTTACTGCTCTCTAAATCCACATCTGACATTGTCCTCGGACCAGATGTCATGGATGATCTGATTGAAGCCTTATAATTATGATCTAATATCTTTCTATCAGAATAATCCGACGTTTCAAAAGATTTATCATTCAAAGAAGTATCTCTACCTAAGAGATCCTTTCGTGATTCGCTTGCCCTTCAGCAAATCTTTTGTTGATGGCTGTAGGTGAATTGTCCTGCAAACCACCCGTTGTAGCTTGAACAGTAGAGGCATCTGAGCCACGTACATAATTGATGTCATTTTGATTGCTTGAAGCAATATCAAGACTTACCTTGCTGCCGTCTCCTCCTCATTGATTAGGGTACTTTTTATGGCTGAAACTAGTTTCCTTCTCTCAGCTACCTGTAACGAGTACAATGTTTAATACGAGCAATATCCGAATCATCATACGCACATAATATAGCACTATGAACAGCTCAATATATGCAAATAAACACAACGATGGGTACTAGTGAAAGAGGGAAAAGACAAAGGATTTCCACACACAGCTAAGAAACTATGAACAGCTCATTATATGCAATTAAACACAATGAATCGATGAGTACTAGTGAAATAGGGAAGAGACAAGATCTCCACACAACTAAGAAATAAGCCTGTTAAACATGTCCTTGCAAACTATCAGAAACAAAAAGCATTTACAGTAGGATTATCAACGTACAGCTTTAAGGAAATGGACTAAGACAAGATTCCTGTGCATATAAATGACATGCCAGAGCACCAACAAGAAGCAAGAAAAGAAAAACAAGAATTTAACAACATTTTGTCACAAAACTATTAGATTAGTACGACCTGCATTGAACTAAACCGCTTTCATCCACCAGAGTATACGGTTTTTCTACTTCATTTGAGACTGCTATTTGAAGATTCGAGTGACAACTCTAAAACAAACCAGTCTTGATTCTCACAACATTTCACCATTTCTGACTACCAAATTGGGAAAGGAACATTTCTAGCCAAATGATGAAAAATTCTAAGTACCAAAATTTCTACTTCTTGCATGCAGAATAAAAGACATGGACTTGCTTTATCAAAAAGGATAAACATTTTAAGTCATCACACAATTTGTCTGCTAATAAATACACACCTGATTAAGGAGGTTTTTTTGCATAGCTAAAACTTTCTTGCCACTCTCTACTGTGGCCTGCAGAACATCCTCTGATTCATCCTCAGCCTCTTTTTCCGTAGAACTATTGCTGCTAGCATCCACACTCATAAACATCCAACCCGGTGATCTTCTACTTCCGCAGCTCAAGGAGAGACCACCCTTTTCATCCTCAAATGTTGTTCTCATAAGTCGCAACGTTACATCAGTATCTAACCTTTTTCTACAACAGGCAAACAAAGGGACACTGGACCTGGGAGGATTTCGACCATGAAAGTGAACCAAACTGTCCACGGAAGTTTCGAAAGCAGAAGGGAAGGGTCCCACTGACGCCATTAAGGTGTTTGACGATTTGACGGTGAGACACTAATCCCCTGATCAAAAAGTAAGCAAAACACAATGTTTATCCGGTTCAGGGCATAAATTTCGCAATAAAAGAAAATTTTGCTTACTTGAATTATTGAAGAAAAAGAAGAAGTACAAGCAGAACCAGTTCACAAGGAGCTTGATTGATAGCGGTAATCGTTAATCACCAAAAACGACAATTTTTTTTTCTTGTTCTTTCTTTGTTCTTTGGTTTGCAATGAATATGAAACGCGGCACATGCTACAGACCAGAAAATCACCTACCACAAATCTCATTCAACGTCAGACACATTTGGAATGGATACAAATGGTTGTAGTGATGTTGAAACACATTGTTGATTAAATCATTTAAACAATTTATAGATGAGGCAATGGCTTGATGACAAAAACCACGTTTTTCTTTTTCTTTCTGAAAATACGAGTGACCGAATGAAATTTACAAAGCAGCAGTGGGCGCGCAGGAAATGAGTGGAACAGCAGATGATTGGCCCTACATGTTAACCTTTAGCCGGAAATGGGGGATTTTTCCAGGTTTACCACTACTTCTGTGGTATATTTGTGGAAAGAGTCGTCTCAACTCATTTCAATTCATCAATGAATAATTAACTTCATAAAATACTAATAATGAACTAATCGTTATATATCATATATATAAATCTCAAAATCTATTAGACAAATAAGTAAGCGAAAGATAAATTTAAGATAGCTAACTTTCACACATTTCAACCCGAAAAAAAAAAAAAAAAAAAACATGTGATATATGTTATACTTTAGTCATACTTCAAGTGCATATAGTGTTTGTCAGATGTTTATTGTGAGCCTTAGAACATTCACAATCAAAGATCTATTGTTGCGTCGAATCATCACTTTATAATATTTTGTTTATAAATCTTTTATCTACCATATATACATGAATTCATTGCATATAAACATTTTCTCTAATATATATACATAAACATTTTCTCACCACTATTCTAATGACATAAAGTTTTACCAAATGATTTAAATATTTTCCAACTCATCCATTGAGAACATCTTTATATAGAAAACAATTTATACTCGGTCCGGTGTCATGTTTTAATATTTACACAACTATCAATTATGCTAAATATCGTTATGACATGCAATATTATATTTCTAGTTCAATAAGCATATATCTTAGTTGATAGATGTTAGATGAAGGTGAAAAATGAAACTCTTATGTTCATTTAATTATTAATTATGCTTCATAAGAATGTTCAACATGTAATTGTTGTTTAATATAACCATTAAGTATGTTACATGATTACCATGGAGTTCTATTTCATATTTGTATAAAGACTATCATATGATTTGAGAATGACATAACTTTATTTCACACTCGAATGGGTAAAAATACACTACGTGTTTGTGATACAAAATTCATGTAAAATAATATTTAACTTAATTAAACAATAATACAAACATGTACTACGAATACTATCAAGTGATAATATCAGTTATATGTTCTCTCAATCCAAATGGGTCACTTACGAGTGAAATATTACTTATGTCACTGATTCCCCGCCTATCATGTTATTTTATAATATATAATTTTATAATGAAGTATTTAATATATATTGTATATGATGTAATGGTTACAATATAATATGATTATTAACCCCTTTCAGAGAAGCACACTAACACTTAAAATTGGATCAAGACGAATATATAATTCTATTAAAATTGTATGAAATAAATTATGATGGGTTGGTTTTTTTTATTTATGTTGGATTTATAAATATCAAGATATATCATTAACAATTAAATTCACAAAATCTTTACCAGGTTAACGAGAATCAATCGTCGTTTGGTTATATTTTCACATACTCACACCTCAATATTACATTTATTTAAGTATAACATTATGTTAGTTCAAGTTGGATAGATAATGAACAATATATACTATAAAAATGATTCACGAAAATAAGAATAAATAAGACATAAAAAAACATTTTTCAAGTTGTTCAGGCTATTGTCTGTATAAACATCATTTTAAAACACCGTAGTAAATTTCAAATTGAAGTTGGATTAGTGTGAATAATGATTAAAAAAATATAAAACACAAGATAACAATTCCTTTATATTTAAAACTTTCTTATTTTGGTGATGTTTTCTTTGATGTAAGTCAACTTGATGATGCATTTTAACGATGTTTTGCTCCTATTTCTTATGTGTTTAGTGATGTTTTTGTATCAAATTGAGTAAATATTGTGATGATTTGGACCACCTTTTGTATATAGTAGATTTTATAGAAACCAATCATTTTGGCACATATTTAGGCTTATTAGCCAATTTTGTTATCGGATTTACGTGTGATATCTTTGTGTTTTTGTCTTGTAGCACAGATACCAAGGCTTGGAGCTTGAGTTTTGGAGTTTCGATACTTGAAGAGTGATTAAGGAGCAATTTAAAGCATCAAAGGCAAGAATCACAATTCTGAAGAGTAAATGGCCCACGCCATTCAACAATGGCGCAAGCCGAACGACCTTTTGATGCAAACAGAGAGTTTTCCCGTATAAATGGCGCACGCCATTTGTGAACGGCGCACACCGGTAATTTTGAATCATCTCTGATGAAGCATTTAGTGCATGGTGTCAAATACCAACTACTTTGTCAGATCCGGCGCACGCCATTTACACGCAAGGAAGCAACGACGCACGCCGAAGCCAATGGCGTAAGCCAACAGTGCAGATTCAACAATTAAATATCTAATTGGATCTCTCACCTACCATATACATATCAACTTCACTCTCACTCATCTTGAAGGCACCCAAAACCCTCAAGGCTCTCCTAGCCAAAATCCACTTATATTTAGCTTTTAATTCTAATTGTAAACATTAAGAATTCTTACTTTAATCTCTAGATTACTTTGGTTGGAGCAAGGTTATCACCTTTGTGTATCAAACTCCATTGAAGTCTTTTGAAGTTGAATGGAAGTTTCCTCTTTCAAGTTTATAGCTTGTGATTGGTAAATTCTTAGCCTTTACTTTGATTTAATTGTTCTCATAAATATGAATACTAGCTTTGACATGTTGGTGTTAATATTCATGAGTGGCTAGTTCTTACTAGCCAAGATAATGTTGTAGAGATAGCATAATCTCTTTTGGTTGATTGAGAATGATTGTTCATGTTGTTGAGTTTCATTTGTTGTGTATCTTCTCCTATTTGCATTGTATGATTTGTTTGTGTTGGAGTAATTAACCAATGCTTGCACACACACACACACACACACACTTAATGGAGACCGAAAGGAGATGTTAGGTGTAGTGAAAGGGTAGGAGAACCGGAAGGTAAAATCGACCTTAAGTGGAACTCAATTTCTTATCCGGGGGTCATTGCTTTTGTATTGCATTCAAGTTCTTATCATGTCAAATCATTAGGTCTAGGGTTCTTAGACAAAGGAGGATGCATAGAGTAGTTTCATACACTCGTATGAGGGGTGACTACTAGCCTATGAATGCACCGATTCACATGTTTGAACACCATTGGTAGGTTGGTAGGAAATCATTCCCATGATGCTAATAGAGGTTTGCTTAATCTATATTATCTTGGTTAGACCTTTTATTATCTTATCACCCTTTGTAGTAGTAGAATCTTAGACACCTTTACTTTCTTGTATTATTGCGACTTAGATCAAGATAATAATAGCTTTTAGTGTTTGACCTCACAAATCCTTGCGGGATACGACCTTGACCACTAGACTAGACTACAATTGACCCGATAACACTGCTGGTGAGATTGGACATCTAGAAAAGTTCAATCATTTCTCCTGTTTTTTATGTGGATATTACATTCTCCCTCTGGTGTCCTCACTAAGACATAGTGATTGACCATATTAATGCAGCTAAAAGCAAAATCATATCATGAGGATTCCAGGATTCCAGAGGTTTGCCCCCATTATTTCTAATGGTGTGACACTTTGTCCCATCTGGTAATCTAGCTCTGAGTCAGTGTGTCTTTCCCCCAATTGTTTGAGTCAGTTTATACAGTCCCCCACTGATGTTCACTGGAATGCTTTGAAGAGGATCTTGAGATATGTCAAAGGCACTGTAGAGCAGGGGATTCACTTCAAACCTGGGTTTTCCCTGCACATCAGTGGATACCCTGATGTAGATTGAGCATGTAATGATGTGGATAGAAAATCAACAAGTGGATAATGTACGTATACATTGGGGATTCTTTGATAGCCTGAAGTTCCGAGAAACAAACAATTGTTTCTAGATCAAGTGCAGAATCTGAATACATGTCTCTGGCAAATCTAGCATCTGAACTACAGTGGATACAACACCTAAAGCATGAACTTGGCCTAGAGATACCCAGAACACCAGTAGCAATGTGTGACAACATAAGTGCTACCTTTTTGGTTCAAAACCCTAATTTCATGCCAAGACCAAACACATAGAAGTAGACGTTCACTACATCAGAGATCTGGTTCTCAAACGCATCATTTCAATCTGATGCGACTTCCCTCGGCCAGACTAAGTAGCAGATCGCCTCACCAAGGCCCTGCCTTCAACACAGTTCAGACTATTCAAAGACAAGCTTAATGTTGTGGAACCACCATCCAGCTTGAGTTTGGGGTGTTAAGAGATGATGACACATTGTTGCTACTTGGCACACCGGTGTAGTGACAAGTGTGATAAGAATCTTAAATAGATTTAGTTACAGACTATGATGCACCGACGCTTCAATCTGGGCGCCGTGCGCCGTGTCCGACACAAGACTCGACACGACACGCTCCGACACCGTGTCCGACACGTGTCGGCTGATTAAATTAATATTATTTAAAATTTTAATATCCGACACACCTCCGACACGTTGTCGACGCACCTCCAAAACGGCGCCGACACCTCCCGACACCCCTGAACACAATTTTTTCAATCTTTTTTTTGATGAAACCTGAAAATATACAATTTCTATCTTGATTACTCTGTATTATGTTTATATGTTTTTTGTTATAGACAATCGTTTTTACACTTAATTTGTAATATTTTGAAAGTCAATCATAATTTTCTTTTTACTTTTGATACCGTATAGATAACAAATACTACACTCGGTCCAAAATATAAGTCGCTGATTTGACTTTGCGCGCGTATAAGGAGGCGATAACTAATCGAATTTTTACACTATCATGACGAAATTACCCTCTAGCCCTTGTTCAATCAATTGCAGTGTAAACAATGGGTTCAATCAATTGCAGTGTAAACAATGGGTAATTTCGTCATGATAGTGTAAAATTCGATTAGTTATCGCCTTAATAATATGCGTCTTAAAAAGTCAACGGTGACTTATATTTTTGACCGAGAGGTAGATCTATTTTAGATATTGATAGAGTTTAAGTATTACATATCTTATTTTTGTCTAGTTGTTTTAGACTTGTATTTAATATTTCTTTTGATAAATTTGAATATGTATATATATATATATATATATATATATATATATATATATATATAGAGAGAGAGAGAGAGAGAGAGAGAGAGAGATGTATATATAGATGTTAAAAGAACATTCTAACCCCATGTAATCATGTTTTGATGCATAATGAATCTTTCGTTTGGAATATATATATATATATATATATATAGAGAGAGAGAGAGAGAGAGAGATGTATATATAGATGTATATATGTGTGTATATATATATATATATAACGATGTCGAGTACTGTATTGTGTCGCCTTAAATTTTAGAATTAAGCCAGAGTAATACATGCCAGTATCAAGGTAATAGGTAATAGTGTGCGCGTAATAATATCCGTGCAACATAGGTTACAGAAATATGCTATATGATATAATGCTGCTGATGTGAAAATAGAACAATGAAATTATCCTAATATATTTCTGTTGGATATTTTGTCTCATGGTTGATAAAATCATATGCATTATTTGAAGAAATTGCAGATACGACAATGGCTTAATGACTAGGGGAAGTTATTGTGAGGTGTCTCCACACGGTGTGGAGACACCGTGTGCACCATACACACCACACAGTTTTATTATGTATTTTTAAATTGTATGATTCTGATCGTTTCATCCGTCACTTCGCCTCAAATTCCTTCACCACACAATAATTTCCCAACGAGAAGTCATGTTAAGGTACAAGTCTGTGACCTCATGGATTTAGAGATCACAGACTGAAGCGGGCCCCGGACACGAACACAGATGAATTGACCAACAGAAAATTGTTACTATGTGTCATACATCCTTTCAATAACCAAGTTTTTTTTGTTTCTGACTGCATATTAAGAAAGATAAATCAAATTTGACCCCAAAAGAAGAAAAAATACTCAACTTTATTTGTGCATCATTTTCCTTATTTGGTACCCAATGCTTTACAAAAAGAACTTGTTAATCATCACAAGGAGACTGCTGCTACAAAATTCCTTGCTATTTCTACTACAGAAGTATAAGTTCCAACAATCATAATAGAAATGCCCATCACCATGATGCTTGCTATGATCACTAATTCAACTCCAAATGTCCGATAAACGCGAGAAAGCTTCAAGAAGCACATGCATGGAAGAAGAATGGAGGCTGAAATGCTAAGAAATGCTCCAACAAGTGACATGAGAAGACCAAAAAAAGGAATGGCCAATGCAACAATGACAGTGCTAAAGACTAGGCTGGTTCTGATGAGTAATTCAAGCCGCCGACCTTTGTTCTTAGCAGACAGTTTCTTCTCTATAGCTTGGATAATAGGGATTACCATTAATGCATACTTAGCTATTGGATTTACCAAGGTGGTGTAAATAGCCACTTTTGTACTAATTTTATCACTAGGAAGGTTTAAGGTTATCTGAGACTGCAGGTTCGAGCCAAACATAAGATATCCCAAGACTGCAATCGACCCGTAGCTAATAGTGCAAAGAATAAAGCAAATCGCCAACACCTGCAATTCAATACATAGATTCAGCATAATGGATCAACAGATATCATTGAAGAAATCATTGAATTTCCAATTACCTTAGAGAATTGTTTCTGATTTTTCATGGATGTATACAGTGTTGGAAAAACAGGATGGGCACAGTAGCAAAAGGCATACAAGCTTAGTGCAGTTGGAATACCACTCCAGTTCCACAACGAGGTCCCTTTTCCATGGAAGCCAACACCATCAATTGCACCAGTCCAAAAGATTGCGAACAAAAGGACAAGCGATGCCATGACTCCACTGACAGATATGTACGAAAGGATGCTCATGTTGTTCAACCAAACAGTAGGCAATATGATGAGACTAACAATGATAACAAAGCATTCCCTCCCACCAATGGTGACATTGCCTACTTCACATTTCATCTGAGGCAGTAAGTAGTGCAAATTATCACCTTCTAAAATCAAGAAACCAGTCGCAACCAAGTAGAGCTCAGTATTCATTAAAACCGATACAATTGTTCTTCCCGTTCTCCCAAATGCTCGCTCACCTATATCCGGATAACTACGTATACTAGAATCCATGTCCATACATCTCTGTATCAACAAGCCGGTGTAGAGCGCTGAGCTTGCAATGATGAAGAAAAGGATCAAGCTTAGCCATCCTCCAGATGACAATGCATATGGTACCGACAGTATCCCAACTCCTACAAAACAGAGGATAATTACTAACTTCCTGATTAAGAAATAATAACAATTACTTCAAGAAGAGTTCTACACTGCGAAAAAGAAGAGTTCCGTATCCAGGAAGTTTTTAAACTGACAAATATGTATAGATCATTTGTGCATTCAAAGAAAAAGACTTCGGTGTCAATCGTACTATTAATGAGAAAGTGGATGTTTCTTTAGAATTAGATTACTTATTGGCAGTAAAGATGTAATGTATTGTTTAAAGGAAAACCAGTACATCCCACAACACTGTATGTACCTTCTAGCCTTCCTATACTGTATTATGTCATGTGTACAAATTTGATGAATTAAACTGCAAAATTTGCTGCTAGCTCTCTGTGAGTGATAATTCCGGTAATTGAAACATCTTTTGGTTTGAATTAGTATAGTTTAGCTCTCTAGTAATTTCACCTAGAAGTGAAATGGTATAATTATACTTGTTGCGATCTCCTATCATGCTGTTCATGTTGAATTGCTAGTTTGCATGATTCCCGGTGGTTCAAAAAATGGCACTAAGAACAACGGCGGTGCTCCGGCGGAGAGCAGGGTGGCGATAATAGTTAAAGGAATATTAACTCATGCAAATTCATAAAAACAATAATACTAATGAACACACACGTGCATTAATGGAGGAAAAATTGCACCAACCGAATCAATTAATTGTTATATATAAAAGTAATTATTAAGAACCGTAAGGGAAAACCTGAGAGAGCATTGAGTCCGTTGAAACAAGTTTTGCAAAACGACGTAGAGACTGAAACGGATACACGACCAATAACCGCCGCTTCGGCGGCTGAGATATCGGACTTGTACCCAATCCCTACCTTTTGCTGGTGAGGTTGGCCGTCATAGTCTTCTAGCAAGGGGATAGTAATGACGGAGCAGCCATTTTCCGGCTGCTGACGGTTATTGTCCATGATATGCACAACGTAAACTTCTCGATGTACGATTCGACTAGGAGTAAAAATCTCCAAAGTCTCACAATTTTTTTTGCTTAAATAGCGGTGGCAAGTAAAGTATACTGCCTCCGTCCTAAAGAAAAAAAAAAAAATGCCTGGTTTCTTAAAATGAATCGTCTTATAAAAATTATCAATTTAACAAATCAATTCATTATTTAATATTTTTTTCAAATATACCTTTATTTTCAAAACAAATATTTATTATAAAATAAGGTATATATATCTATTAATATTTAAATATAATATATTAATTATTTTATTAATATGTATATACAACATAAAGATATGAAACATGTTACTACGTAAGGTATGGGAGCTTATCGCACGCGCCACTATAGTCAAAGTCAGCAGACAAGAGCGGTTCCTTAATTATGATTTTCAGTTTTAGGCATGGCGTTTTTATTACTCGTTCCGTCTCGTAATATAAATATTTTTAAATTTTTTACACAAATTAAAAAAAATCATAAATGAGTTATTTTCCAATATTTTAAGGCAAAATATTATATTATTTTTTTGAAATGACTTATAATATTACATTATTTAGTGTGAAAATATGAGAAACACTTATATTTTTTATTTTTGAGAAGAAAACACTTATATTTTAAGAAACCAAAAAAAAGTAAAAAAATTTATATTACGGGACTGAGGGAGTATTACTGATTTGCAGTTTTAGGCATTGTTGTTATTACTATTATTATTGGAGGGCGCGTATAGGTATAATAAGATATACACAATAAATATCACAATATAATTTTAAAACATTAATTTTTATGGGCCGAAATATAGTTTAATATGCCATATATTATAATCAATTATCCCAAAATATGTTATATAATATAGACGAAGTTGGGGTATGGTGCGGAATAGAGCAGCTGGCAGGCAATTTGTAATAAGATGAACTGTTACGTCTCATTTCTTGTATTATTATAATTTTAAAAAATATAGAAATGTCCATCGAAACGTTTTGACCGAGAAACACGTTGAGAGCAACTGTGAAAGCTAGTAATAATCCATTCTGAAAATAGAGAGGGGGCTGTGTGGATGTTAAAGAGTGGACGAATTATCTAAATGGTTTTTGTGTGTGGATGTTTTTTTTTTTTTTTTTTTTTTTTTTTTTTTGAGAATGTGTGTGGATGTTAAAAGAGTGGATGAGATGTCCAAATGGTTTTTTTTTAAATGTATTGTGTGATACCCTGAAATTGTAATGAGGGGTAACTTGGTAATTTTGGATAGTTTAAATAAATCTTATACTATTTTTAACTAGATAACTTTCATCAAAAAAAAAAAAAAAAGATAATTAGAAAATTAATGGGGAAGTTAATGGGAAATTTCCTCAAAAAAAAAAAAAAAAAAAAAAAAGAAAAAAAGAGAGAAGACCCACCCCTCTCGTTGTCTAGGAAAAAGAAAAGAGAGAAGACCAATTGATATTTCCCTTTTGTGTTTAATACAAGAGGTAGTTTTTCGGATAATTTATATCAAGAGGCTCATCGTGATGAGAGGATAGTTTATTGAGAAATTCATAGCAATTAGAGGTTATAGGGTTGTAGTAATAGTTGTTTGATAATCTGTTGTAGGAATCGAGGTTCGGATCATTGTTGTTTAGAGTTTCAAGTTTTGCTTTTGTTTCCCGGTTCTCTACGAAATCAAAAGTAAAAGAGATCAATCGTGTTTATCGTTGTTTTAATTGCCTTGTGTTGTATATATTGTGGGGTTTAAATTGCAGGTTTGGTGTATAAGGTTGGATGTTGATATTGAGTTGAATTTGGGTGAAATTTGTGATGGAAATCAATCAGAAAAAGTGTAGGAAATTTTCAGAAAACGCACCGGGGCGTGCGCTTGGAAAGGCCAGGTTCTGCAAAAGAGAAGTCTCAAGACTCCGAGGCGGGCGCTTGAAGAAGACTAGGTGTGTGCCAGAGAGGCTCGAAAAAAACAAAAGGTCCAACCGTATCGGTACTTGCGGGCGGGCGAGCGCCTGAGAAGGCCTTGACATGTGTCTGAGAGGATAAGCGCATTCCTGACCCTTTCTGGGCATGCACCTGACAGTGTAAAGATCATCATAATAGTCCTAGAAGTTTCAGGCATGTGCTTGAGATGGTGAAGCGCGCGCCTAACCCTGTTTATGTTCATGAAGAATGTTTAATCCTTATTTGAGCATGTTTTATTGTATAGCCTTATTGTTATGTTGTAAAGTCTGACGTATGAGTTTTGGTGCTTTGCCTCTGCACTGTGCCGAGATCCTCTGTGGGAAAAAACGCAACACCGGAACGATCACTTTACTTTGCGGGATGTTGTGTTGAGTAGTCAACATCTTCTATGCAATGTGATACTTACCGTAATGTAGAACGGTTTAAGGTTTTAGTGGTCCTTAAAAAGCATTTATGCGAAATGAATATAGGTGGTTAGATTAAACTCGCAAACAAATACTTGAGAGTGTAAAAGATAAAACATCATGGTCTTTAGGAGTTTCTATTTCGCAGCTTGAGGTAGCCGTTGTGTGGACTGGCTAATCTTCCACATAGGCAGCCGTCTGCCATATAAGAAGTTGAGGATATATCGTGTTGCATTCTTACCTTGCAAAGTGTCCTTAAACCATGCGCGTAACATACCCCTTTATTGGTTAGTTAGACTTGTAGAGGCGAGTGAGTCTGTATACATAATTGTAGTAATGGCACTATTGTTGTCATATGTTGTTGATTTGGTGCTTCTATTATTTACTAAGTACTCTCGTACATACCACTTTATTATTGTATGTTGTTTTCCCACATTGAGAAGCTGATCCGGGTACCGAGGTTGAGCTTTACTTAAAAGTTACATGCCGAGCATACCATAATCGGATAAGGACTCAAAGTGTTACAATAGTACTTAGTAGCCATGTTAGATGGAGACAGAAAGATAGTCTTCTTTTATTAGTGTAGTGCCATAAATTCAATAGGGTCGAGTCGTTTATAATATATTATTATGTATAATATTAATTTTTTTTACTATTATGTTTTTTTTTTTTTTTTTGTTATTATATATTTGTTTATTTAATAAACAAATTTAATCCTAAAAAAAAATTAATATTTTATATAATAACGTCTTTACTATTAAACCATATTAGGAAAATAATAATGTTAATTATTAATGGGAGATCTAGATTTACGATAAAATAATTTAATTCTTAAATCTCCTTAATCTTATGTATTTAGAAAATGAGATGGCTAACGGTTAATCACACATCTGTTCAGTCACAACGAGTGACACAATCAAAGTTGGACTTATGTGTGAGGTGAGATGGTCTTAAGACCACCATAAATTTTGTCAACATAAAAAAAAAAGAATTATTTGTAAGAGTATTATACGGTATTTGTATTTGTAATTTTTTTTGTCTTCCTATTCAAAATATGCAAATGGTCTAGTAGTATTAGAGCACTCGCATCAGTGTCTCTTAACAGATTCTTTACTTTACAGACTACAACATCATTTTTATCTGTTTTACAGAATCTTTACACATGGTGACTGCATTAGAATCTCTACTGTACAACATTAAAATAACTACACAACATAAAAAACAAGACATATTTTGAAAAACACACACACACACACACACACACACACACACACACACACACACATATATATATATATATATATATATATATATATATATATAATTTACTGTCTATTTTTACAGTAATAAATATTTATATTAGACAAATATTACTTTGTATGGATCTTCTAAATATTTATAGAAGATACATACAATGAAATATTTGTCAAAAATAATTTTTTGTAACTTAAGGAAATATACATATTATATATATATATATATATTTCAAAAATGTTTGAAAATTAAAAAATTTGAATCTGTAAATTTTTTCAGATTGCGGTAGATATAAAGTATGGTATCCAAAATCTGTTGAATACAGATCCTGTTAACAGATTCTGATACAGGCTATGCAGTTGTATTTTAACTGGATCCGGAGTGTTAGAATCTGTAAAATACAGATTTAACATCTTTTACAGATTCTACTGCAAGTGCACTTAGTGAGTGTTCATGTCTTTCTAATCTTAATAGGCATTAGGCACGCGTTCAAGTCTTGCCCAATTGATTATGATTTAGTGTCACGCCCCTAACCTGTGTCTAACGGCGCTAATTAAGCTATAAAGATTTCGATTAATTGTTAAGATTATCGTCATTGCTTGGTATAAAAGAGTTAATCTGAATTGACAATTCATTTATATATCTTATTTATATGAGATGCTAATTCTATTATTTTATCTATATGAGTTTATTACCATCATAATCAAATTAGATATATAAATGCAAATTTTGTCGAAAGGTAGACCCATCATAATCTAATATATAAATGCAGATTGTCGCTAGTTGTTTCTGAATAATTGTGCTCGTATTGTTAGTCATTTGAAACTATGGGGGTTCATAAAGCCAATAAAATGGAAGAAAGATTAGACCAACAAACAATTTATTACTAGTAGTATTACTTTCAACAGAAAATTTAGTACCGATCATTTTATTTTTTGCTTTGAAGAAATGTGTATAAAAATAAATAAAAAATCAATACAAGAAATCAAGAACCGAAAGTGAAACCTGAGAGAGCATTGAGTCCATTGAAACACGTTTTGCAAAACGACGTCGGGACTGCAACGGATTCACTACAGCCGGTAACCGCCTCGGCGGCTGAGCTGTCGGACCTGCACGCATTTATTTCGGTAGCAATCGACCCTGTCTTTTGCCGGTGAGGTTGGCCGTCATAGTCTTCTAGCAAGGGGATAATATTGACAGAACAGCCATTTTCCGGCTGCAGACGATTCTCCATATGTGCAAAGGAACACTTCTCGAATCTCTCCCCGGAAAAAAAAATTTGTTTTAACTTCTAACAGCCTCCGGTTAAAAAAGAATTGCTTCTTGAGAATATTCTAGATAATTAAGGGGTAATTGTATTGGAGCTTAGCGCACGTGCCACTACAGTGGGAAAATGGCGGTCTTTGCATGGAGAGTTTTTGGCTGCATATAGAGGCGAAGTTTTTGCGGTTAAGTGGTGTCTCCACACGGTGTGGAAACAAATCATTGGATCCAAACTGTGTGATCCAGATCATTTCTTCCATCACTTCAGTACATATAAGGATACTAGACGAAAACTTTCCAGTTTTTCCGGTAGGGTGATGATAGAGCTACTCTCTCAAATCTATACCATTTTTACTGCCAACATAATCATGTGGTTGTGGTTTTCTCAGTTCTTTTAAATTTCTTTTACAAATGAAAAACATGTGATGGGATGGCGATGGTGTAAAAATGATGTAGAATTGAGGAATTAACTCTATCGCTCTCCTTTGCGGTATTGTGCGGCAGGCCATTTATACGTCTTGTTTCAATATGTTACGTAATATCTATCCGCTTAGTCTAATCTAATAACAAAAATGAACCTTATGTGATAAATTGAATTTAAAGGACACGTCAGCTTAGTGTGTATATATATATATATACACATTATTCTAAGATTAATTCGATATGAAGATCACGATGACCGGAAATGATTACTACGAAAGACCATTAGTACGAAAAAAAAATAAAAAAAATACTACTACTTAATCATATTTATTACTTATTTTTTTCTCTATATCTTTTTTTTGAGAATGTTTTTTTTTCTATATCATTCTTAATTTATTGATAATTCAAGTGCTTTTCTATAATTTATAATAATTTCATTAATGATAGTCAAATAATATTTTATGTATTTTTTATTAACATTTATTACATTCAACTATTTTTTAATATGTATGTAAATATCTAAAATAACTTATATTTTATTTTGAAGAAAAAAATAACTTGCATTTTAGGATAAAAGGGTTAGCAAAAAGATTAGATTCTTACCTTGTTTATACACTAATAAAATTTAGTTTAGATCTGATCTTCATTGTCAACATTTTGATCCCTTTGTTTATATAACGCCTCCGGTTTCCGGTCCTCGCAGTACTAAATGAATCATAAATGACCCGATCAACTTCTTAGACTGTCGTTGTCGCTTGGTCTAAAAGGTAACAAGACCTTTATGTCTCAAATTTATATGAAATGAATATTCTACTATTTTACAGATGTGTGACTTTACCGTTTATTAAAAACAAAAAACAAATTCGATGAGAACTTCTTCTTCCATTTTCTTAGCCTCGGTTTAAATATGATTTAAGATATGCGCTATTGCTAGAGCACAAAAATACGGGTAATTTACACATACACCCTCTGTATATAGAGTTAAGTTGTGTGGCACGTAGTAAATGACTTGTGTGCTGTAATGACAGCTGGATCGGAAGTTGGAGTGTGGATGTTTCATTCCCGTAAATTGACGATTTCTTTCAGTATCTCAGTATAATGACAGCCCATAACAATCTGATTAATACCTCCACTTATTCCGTAGGATAGGAAAGTGTGTCCTTTTCGTTTAGGGTTTAACCGTTTTGTAAGATGTTTGGCATGTGTATTAAAAAAAAAGTTACGTATTGGAATTAAATACCATCAACTTCCATAAAACGGATAGGTATGCCAAAATCTCCACCCTTATATCTTATACACCATCTCTTTCCCACCTGAAAAGTGCCAAACGTGTAAAGTAGTGCCCCATCTATTTCATTTCTTTTCTTTAAAAAAAATTGTCCGGCACCCATTATTTTTCATTTGTTTCCCTTTTGTTGTGTTTATTTTATTAGAATATACTAGAAATATGTTATTTTAGGAATGTAAATATTTTGTATTAATTACATTTATTGTATATGAATGTCAGCCAGTCATAATCTCTGCATTTAGGTAACATGATTTTAGCAAATCAACATAGCATTAATCCTGTATATATCGTATGCTGTACATCTTTGGAAATCAAGGAAAGTTCATTCCCTCAATTTTTTCTAACATGGTATCAGAGATCTAGATTGAAACCTTCCTATTGCGTGCCTTTCTTCTCCCCACTGTGATTCAATCATCTTCCTGCTCTTTTTTTTTGCCATGGCTGGAACTACTTCTGACCCAAAAACTACCTTTCTTACTACTACTCTTCATCCCGCTCTCACAGTTTCTAATATTAATTGAGCTTTCAATCCCTGATATGGCTAGTGGTGAGGCGGGGTGTTATAATAACAACGGACCCTGGTGGAGGTCGGCGATTCGATTTCCGTAAAGGGGTTGATTTCCGATTGATAACACCTTCAGCCGATGGGAACCAAAGAAGCCCCTGACTTCTAGCTCTCAGGTTACCTGATTAACCTCTCTCGCACATTCCTGATGGGGAGTGGGGGGCCCTCACGGTTAGGGTTTAACCGTTTTAATATTAACAGTTTCATCAAAGTCACACTTGATATTGAAAAAGGTCAGTACATTACATGGTCGGAATTGTTCAAAATCCATGCGCGAGCCTACCAATTCATAATATTCCACCCATGCCCGGCAAAGGCACACCGCAACCCACTCTGAAAGACTCAAATCCCGACTTATGGTCTCGTGTCGATGATGTCGTTTTTCAGTGGATCTATGGCACCATCTCTGAAGATTTGCTTGTTTTGAGTGCCTATTTATTTTGTATAGGCATCTATGGGTTGATCACAAGTCGAAATATGGTTAGGGCCCTTATGTGTCTTGAACTTATACTGAATGCAGTTAATATGAATTTTGTAACATTTTCTGATTTTTTTTATAATCGTCAATTAAAGGGAGAAATCGCCAAAATGGCGTGGAATCGTTTGAAAGATATCTTTTTTGACAATAAAAATTCAAGGGCTCTTTACCTTGAGCAAGAATTTTTGAAAGTCCAAATGGAGGACTTTGCCTCATCCTATTGTCAGCATCTGAAATCGCTTGCGGACCAGCTCTCCAACGTTGGTGCTCCCGTCTCAAACGAACTCTTGGTACTCGTCTCCGGTCTCACCGAAGCGTACACCACAGTCGGTTCTCAAATCCGCCATAGAGACTCCCTCCCACCGTACTACAAAGCTCGTTCTATGCTCGTTCTTGAAGAAAAGGCCCAAGCCAAAAAGGCCGCCCACTCCACCCCAAACTCTGCATTTACGGCTTCCCACATTGACACGGTGACTGAAAATCGCTCCTCCAATGCTCAGTCAACCGGCAATAAGAGGACCTCCAACTCCCGTGGCAGAGGACGGAATAGTCAGGGAAGGGGACGAGGCACCGGTGGTGGTGGCCGAAGCAGCCAGGTGCAGCCGAATCAGGCCCAATCTCCCACTCACGCACTCAATCAACAGCAGTGGTCCGGTCCACCCTGGTATTATCCTCATTAGGCTGGACAGTGGCAACCATGGGCCATCCCTCCATTCCCATATCCGACAGCACCTCATCCATGGAAAAGGTCCGCAGCTCGTCAGCCTGGTATACTCTGCCCAAGGCCTCAGCAGGCCCACATGGCTGCTGCAACATCTCAACAAGAGCACCCAACCTACGTTCCAACTGATATTAATGAAGCTATGCACATACTCTCTCTAACACCGCCAGATGATCAGTGGTATATGGACACCGGAGCTACGTCCCACATGACTGGTGGTAACAGAGGCAATAATTCATATTATTTCAATACGAGTAAAAATCATGGTATAATTATTGGAAATGGTCAAAATATTCCGATCATTGGTTGTTGAAATGCTTCCCTCCCCGACCCTCACCCTCCTCTAACTCTAAATAATGTCTTGCACGCTTCTCCTCGGTCATTCGCTGCGTCACTACGGTGCGAGCGCTCAGCCTACCCTTCCGGACTTCGCGTCTTTGGTACTTGCAAGGGTGAACCGCCCTCTTCGATCCAGTAGTGAGCTAGAGACTCTTGCCCGGCCTTTCGAGAATGCTTTGGTTGCCGATTCCCCGACTATCGCCAAGAATCGGCGAAATCCGTAAGTTTTTTACTCGTTTAGATTTAAAAGCATAATGTAAGGTTGGTCTACTTGATGCGAAAAATGTTCATGTCCATCCGGGTTGTCTAGAAGACTATAATCGCTCATTTCTTGACAGACTCTAAACCTAACTCTTGGAAACGGCGCGAGAAAGGCGACGGACATTACCTAGGCTATCAGATCCTAACCGGCAATTATGCCGGGTCAAATTGTAGTGCTAGTCTGGTGAGTCAGTCGTATTCCTCGTGGAAAACATGGTAATTCTTTTAAGTGGGGTTAAACACCAAGAAGCTATTATTAACTCGATCTAAGTCGCAGTTTTTACTTTTTCTTGGGTTAGATTATGTTAGTAGTTAGATTGTTAGAGTTAGATGTTAGTAAAACAAGAAATAAATACAAATAGATATATAGATATATTTTTGGATCTAGCCAAGAATACTTTCTTGAATCAATATCTTTTAGTAGAAATAAATGAGACAGATCTTCCTTTATTCAAGGTGTAAATTATATATGAATCGGTGTACTCCTAAGCTAGACAACTCCTCCTCACACGAGCGTATGAAATTGTCATATGTCAAATGTCATCACCCAAGGTCCACAACCGCCCCATGCTAATCTTAGTTAGTCGAGCAGTGCACGAGTACAAATCTACCCCGGATAAAAGAGGTTATTCCGTTCGATCCAGACGGCCGATGTTATTCAAGAGGCTCCGGTTGTCAAGCGGATCGATTTAACACAAACGGAGTAGTTTCAATTAAACTGTGATTTTAACATTATTAAGATCTCGAGTACAAATTTCAATAAGATTCATCTTTCCGAACAAATCGCCCCGGGTAGAAATCGGGTTCCGTTGTCACGCTTTCACTCGCCAATTTTACCTCCGGTTTTTCTATTTTTATCTCATATCCTAACTTCTCCGGTGGGTTCATTGTCGGGTTATATGTTGCGATTCATCTTGATTAATTACGTCAATCCGAATATATTATCAATACGTTGCAAAATAGAAAAAGATTCATTATAATTGGTTTTAATCATGATTATCAGAGTCGATCATTCATTTTACCAAAAAGATTAACTAATTCAGATTCATATCTTGGCTAGATATTACTACTACTAATATATATATATGTATATAAATAGATAGAAATAATAAACATAATAACATTAGAAAATTACCGATTACAACTGCTGAATTGGAGCCTAATCCTCGTGAAAGTAACAACGGCTTCCGAGACAACAATCCTCGATAATAAATCCAAGCATTACAACGATACTGCTCTATTTATTTATACACATATGCATATATATATATATACATACATCGACATATATATATATATATATATATATATATATATATATATATATATATATATATATGGCCCAAAATGAAAACAAGAAAAGAGAAGAAAGGAGATGGAAGAAGAGGGAAATGGAAGAAATGGGAGGAGATGAGAAGAGAGGGGCAAGGTTTTTGATGGATATGGGGAGGTATTTATAGGGGAGTTGAGGAGGTTGTAATGAGGAGGTGATATTTGAGGAGATATTTTTGGAGAATATGCTAAGTATATGCCAAGTTTGTTACAAGCGTGTGGGAGGTATTGATGAGTTTGTTATGACTCATCATCATCATCATTAGTTAGCACATGGAGTAACATGCAACAAGTTGAGCCAAAAATATCCGGTTCGACCCGAGATATCAACTGCTTACGGTAAAAAATTCATAACTTGAGTTGTAGACTCCGATTGACGTGATTCAAAATGAGTTGGAAAGCTCATTTAAATATCTACAACTTTAGTCAAGAACTATTCTCCAGAAAATGCCTCTAATTCGGGTCAAATTTCCATCGAAAACAGGTTACGGTAGAAGCGCGTGGGAAAATAATTTGATCCGTTGAACTCGTAAGTTGTGGCATTTTTCTTCTTTCCCTCAAAATCCATATTTTAGGCTTCAAAACATGTAATTTCGTGGAATCTTGGTCAATATATAATCCGCAATGAACCACCAAAATACCAAACGTAAATCCGACATTTACACTCCGATTACTAAACCGTACAAAAACTAATAAAAACTTATAAAAATACGATAATTTATATAATAACTACTACTTATACATTTGAATAAAACTTAGTAATTTTGACTTGAATTGATACAAAAATGCTCAAAACGGTATCAGAAATGGGGTGAAATGTTATAATAATGAGTGTTAATTTATCTCTCATCACAACCCCTACTTAGCTTTTGGTCGTCCCTCAAAGCAAAACAAGCGATAAAACAAAATGAATAAGAGATAAATTCATGAAGATATAAGGTATAAGGAACAACTAGATAATACAACCATTAGAATTACAACCAGGCTTTAACCTCAATATAAGTGTATAACAGAGTGTGTGTGTGACAAGCCTTTTCAATTTACACTATCCTCTCTTGAATAAATCAAGCAAAACACACAAATATCCATTCGAGATGACCCTAATGACTTTCCTAGGTATAAGCGATAATGATTTCACACAAAGTTCTTCCGAGTACTTATTAGGATAATCCCTAAAGCAGATCATTCAGTTTATACTGGGGATAATCAGAAGATAGCTAAGTTTTCAACCACGCTTAAATTTTTTTTTTTTTGATGAACTTAATTTCACATGTGTAGCATATGCCTTCATTCCCAAAGAATAGGACGTTTCGTGATAACACCCTAGCTGGACTACTATCATCAGCGTTCGGAGCTTTTAAACCTCATAGTGATATAGGGCGTTCGTGATAACGCCTACTACACTCAAATCATTGGTAGCTACAACCGACATATATATAGTTCATCTCTTTCTTTTTTTTTTTCCTTTTTTTTTTCATAAACTTAACTTATATCATTTCTATCACATTCAAACCTTCATATATTCACAGTACACATTCAAAAGTTAGGTACTAAGTTACTGTTATTATCTAGAATAACCACTAGGATACTGAATGGATACAGTTTAAAATTTTCGTTTCAATATCAAAGGCTTACGTGAAGGAATTCATGTTACACAAATATATTTGGAATTACAATGCACTTACGGTTCACGTTGGCTATACACATCCAAATTGATCATTACATTTTCAAATCCATGAAATATATACCTTATACAGTTTATTTTAATCAACTAAATAATGCTCGAAAAAAAATCGAAAACTAAGGGATTTATTGATACAAAATAAACATTAATTTCATTGCTAGACCAACGACTCCACTCCCCACTTACGAACTTACATTGTCCCCAATGTAAAGTGAGTGTAAATAAGTTGTTGGAAAGCAATGGTGCACTAAAACAAGTCAAAACAAATACTCGGATGATATTAAAGGGTGGGTGGATGGGTTAAAGTTATGACCGTTGTGTGTGCAAATAAAATAAAAATATGTAGAGTGTGACAGTGTAATGCAAAAGGGTAGATAAACACACCACATAAACTTTTATTGATTTAAAACACACAATATTCCACATAGTTGAACTAATACATGTCACACATTATTTGAAATTTAAAAAGCAGACTAGATCATGATATGAAATGTGTGACAAAGTATTAACTCGAGTCTTTTATACCCGGATCCTCAAGGGTTATTTCAAATCGTTCTAACAACCTAAGTCTAAGAAATGATGCATTTGAATTTTCTCTTTTTTTCCATCGAGATTTTCGGATATAACCACCTAATCGTTCCGTTTAATGTCATTCAAACATTCATCCTAAGACTTGGTGAAACAAAATGAAAATCAATCCTAAGTATTAGCAAAGTATCATCCAAAGTATGAGTAATTATTATATTTAACATTTTTACGGGTCGCCTCCCGGTAGCGCTTTTAGTTAACGTCGTTTGCTCGACCAAAATGATAAGGATTAACTAATATAATATACTAAACAAAACGGGATACTTCTAACAATTACTCACAAAAGCACGTAACAATTAAGCACATAATCCACTAAAAATAAATGCTTAAGGAGTAAAAGGAAGGATAGTACCCGTCATTGACTACATTTATAGTCTATAGCCGACTTTACCGTGCTTCGATTTTAAGGCACCTTTGGTGGTGGGTCATCCTCACGCACCGCATCCTTCTTCAATACCGGTTTCCAACGAGAGGTTAGACAATTCCCACCAATCCAAACGATTCTTGACCTTTTCCTTTGATTTTCGAGCTTTAGGTTTGCGAGCTTTCACATTATTCTTGAAGTCATCTTCTTCAATTACTGCGTGTTAGTACAATCCACAAAGAAAAAAACACAAAGTGTACACACAAGAACAAGATTCTAGTGTAATGCATGGATATTTCAATGAATTGTAAGTGTTGAAGACAACGCTCTCATGATTAACTCCCAAACTTCTCTCTTACTAAAATCGTCAAGAAAACATACATACTTTTTATCCAACTTCATCTTTGTAATAGGGATAGAATGTATACCTCCTTACCCTTGTCATTAGATGAATATGGTAAAGCTTCCTCGAATGATTGTGTTTCATCATTCGTACCTTTTTCTTCAAAATATGCATTGGATATGGTGTTGCCTTATCTGGTTGAACCGAGATGAATTTGGGTTGAGCTGGATAAGGCTCGGTTTGAATTGGCCCTTTCAAACTTGGTTCCTTCCAACTCGCTTCCAATTACTCGATTATTTCTATTTTTATTTTATTTATTAATATTCCTTGGGCATGATCAAGCCCTCGTTCGGGGTTTCATCACTAGTTTCGCCATTCTCGTATTTCGATTTGAAAATGATACTTGGTCGATTTCCTGATGATATGACGCGTTTACTCTCTACTCTTAACCGCCTTTCGTAAGTGTTTAAATCGGGCCTATAAGGAGTGAGTGGGGTCTTACCACTTCGGTCATCAACTATCGAAAAATAGAAAAATAACTTGAAATAGATAAAACTCGAATCGGATGGTGTTTCATTACTTGATTTCGCCGTTTCATAACTCGATTTGATGATTTTTGTGAAAAATATCGAATAGAAAGATCACGAAATCGATAAAAAAAAACACATTATTATTATTTTTTCTCTCGATAATTACCGAATCCACTCGGTATTTACCGAGAATTTTTTTTTATTATTTTTTTTATATTTTTTTTTAAAAGTGGAATCATACCAATAGGTGAAATATATATATAAGGATGTATATATATATAAAAAAAAATTGGTATCTTTCCAATACATGAGTACCAACAGAAAATTAAAAAAAAATGAAATTGAGAAAAGTGTTGACTTATCATCGGCTGTTATGACCACGTTTACTTTCTACTATCGACAATAGAAAATAACTCGAAATTGATAGAAGAAGAAAATTGGTAACTAAAAGAAGGTAGGTACCAACGGAAAAATAAAAAAGAAATGTGATAAGAAGAGTGTTGACTTATCCTCGAGAATTTTGAGCTAATACAAGTAGTAACCCTAGCACAAAGAAAGAAATTAGCGACGTTTTCCCCGGCAACGGCTTATCAAGGATATTTTCCTAGCGTCGTTTCCCAGGGGACGTAGACACAATGCCTTCGTTTCCCGGCAACGGCGCCAAAATCTTGACAGACCTAAACCTAACCTTGGAAACGGCGCCGAGAAAGTCGACGAACATTACCTAGGCTATCTGAGATCCTAACCGGCGTAGTACGGGTCAAATTGTAGTGCTAGTCTGGTGAATCGTTCGTATTCCTCGGGAAAACATGGTAATTCTTTTAAGTGGGGTTAAACACCAAGAAGCTATTATTAACTCGATCTAAAGTCGCAGCTTTTACTTTTCCCTGGTTAGATTATGTTAGTAGTTAGATTGTTAGAGTTAGATGTTAGTAAAACAAGAAATAAATACAAATAGATATATAGATATATTTTTGGATCTAGCCAAGAATACTTTCTTGAATCAATATCTTTTAGTAGAAATAAATGAGACAGATCTTCCTTTATTCAAGGTGTAAATTATATATGAATCGGTGTACTCTAAGCTAGACAACTCCTCCTCACACGAAGTGTATGAAATTGTCATATGTCAAATGTCATCACCCAAGGTCCACAATCGCCCCATGCTAATCTTAGTTAGTCCGAACAGTACCGAGTACAAATCTACCCCGGATAAAAGAGGTTATTCCGTTCGTCGAGGCGGCCGATGTTATTCAAGAGGCTCCGGTTGTCAAGCGGATCGATTTAACACAAACGGAGTAGTTTCAATTAAACTGTGATTTTAACATTATTAAGATCTCGAGTACAAATTTCAATAAGATTCATCTTTCCAGAATAAATCTGCCCCCGGGTAGGAAATCGGGTTCCGTTGTCACGTTTTCACTCGGCCAATTTTACCCTCCGGTTTTCTATTTTTATCTCATATCCTAACTTCTCCGGTCGGTTCATCGTCAGGTTATATGTTGCGATTCATCTTGATTAATTACGTCAATCCGAATATATTATCAATACGTTGCAAAATAGAAAAAGATTCATTATAATTGGTTTTAATCATGATTACCAGAGTCGATCATCCATTTTACCAAAAAGATTAACTAATTCAGATTCATATCTTGGCTAGATATTACTACTACTAATATATATATATGTATATAAATAGATAGAAATAATAAACATAATAACATTAGAAAATTACCGATTACAACTGCTGAATTGGAGCCTAATCCTCGTGAAAGTAACAACGGCTTCCGAGACAACAATCCTCGATAATAAATCCAAGCATTACAACGATACTACTCTATTTATTTATACACATATGCATATATATATATATACATACATCGACATATATATATATATATATATATATATATATATATATATATATATATATATATATATATATATAGACCCAAAATGAAAACAAGAAAAGAGAAGAAAGGAGATGGAAGAAGAGGGAAATGGAAGAAATGGGAGAGAGATGAGAAGAGAGGGCAAGGTTTTTTTGATGGATATGGGAGGTATTTATAGGGGAGTTGAGGGAGGTTGTAATGAGGAGGTGATATTTGAGGGAGATATTTTTGGAGAATATGCTAAGTATATGCCAAGTTTATTCTGGCATGTGGGAGGTATTGATGAGTTTGTTATGACTCATCATCATCATCATTAGTTAGCACATGGAGTAACATGCAACAAGTTGAGCCAAAATATCCGGTTCGACCCGAGATATCAACTGCTCGGTAAAATTTCATAACTTGAGTTGTAGACCTCCGATTGACGTGATTCAAAATGCGTTGGAAAGCTCATTTAAATATATACAACTTTAGTCAAGAACTATTCTCCAGAAAATGCCTCTAATTCGGGTCAAATTTCCATCGAAAACAGGTTACGGTAGAAGCGCGTAGGAAAAATAATTTGATCCGTTGAACTCGTAAGCTTGTGGCATTTTCTTCTTTCCTCAAAATCCATCTTTTAGGCTTCAAAACATGTCGTTACGTGGAATCTTGGTCAATATATAATCCTGCAATGAACCACCAAAATACCAAACGTAAATCCGACACGACACTCCGGTTACTAAACCGGTACAAAACTTATAAAAACTTATAAAAATACGATAATTTATATAATAACTACTACTTATACATTTGAATAAAACTTAGTAATTTTGACTTGAATTGATACAAAAATGCTCAAAACGGTATCAGAAATGGGGTGAAATGTTATAATAATGAGTGTTAATTTATCTCTCATCATTTACGCGTCGAGAATGAAACATAGGTTCAAATCGCTTTGTTCTCTCTAAATGGACAGTAGACTTCCGTTGTAACGAGGATTGCTCCACGGTCCCACTTTGGTTTGAAATTCCTGGCCTTCCGCTACCTTTTTTTAATCCTATGTATGTGGCTAAAATTGGGAAACTTATTGGGAGACCGTTACAGACAGATGCTGCGACCACTGACATGAGAAGACCGTCAGTGGCTAGGGTCCTAGTAGAGGTAGACATTCAAAAACCACGATGTACTAGGGTCTGGTTAGGAGAGGATGTACATAAAGGGCAATAGCAAGAAATTCACACTGAATATTGGCCCGAATACTGTAACTTTTGTAAGAGGATTGGTCATTCTAAAACTACTTGTCGTAAGAAGAATCCACCTCTAGAAACTGCGAGCAAACCCCCAAACACTACAAGAGGGCCGAAATCCCCCAATTGGAAAGGGGCTACCAATACTGGATTGAGTAAGCCAAAACAAGTTTATCAGGTTAAACAGACTAGGAACTCACCGACATTTGCGAACAACGCTACGGAGACTAGCAATGTGCCATCACCTTCCACCGTGCCGCCAACTAGCAAAACCAACCAGAATTCCTTCCAGGTGTTGCAAGAATCTGATGGTAATGAGGACATTGAGCATCAACACCCACATACTGCCGATGAGCATATGGTCAAGAATGCACAGTCGATCGTGGTTGAGGTACCCTCAGCCGTGAGTGAGGGGGCAATGAAAAAGACCACGACATTGGATCCCAGTGCTAAATCTTTTGAATATCCGAAGAGCAAGGTACAGCCTCAGATAGAAAAGGGACAACAGAGTGCTCCGATCTTGAAGAATACTGGGACGGGGGCCTGGATCTCGCCTGACAGCTTACGAGCTTTCCACTCCACCTTGCAGGCCCGTTTTGACGCTTCCGGGGTAATTCCTGATTCGACAATATCATCCACCCCAGAGAAAGAATCCAAGACCCCTACCTATCTTGAATCAGCTATGAAGGGGGGGAGTGAACCTGATGTTGCTCAACAACAGAAGAGTCGAGGAAAAAGAAAAACAAGACATCACCCAAGAGACGCCACGTCAACATGATAAACTCGCTGCGGCTTTCAGGCGTGGATAAAGTATTAGACCAACTCGATACCTCGGATAAGGAGTCAAAGCAATACCTAAATTCTTTCTTTGACAACTATGATGAATGGACAACGGCTTCTGAGACCGAAGGACTCTCGACAGCAGCACCTTATAAAGGGATGACGACAAGGGCAAGAAAGCAGAGTTACCGCAAATATGATGAAGACTACGATTACTATTAATGCTTACATTGTTTAAATATCTTTTATTGCTTTGTGTTTTTGTGGAGTCGACCGCGCTAAGGCGACAACCACATGTATTTTTTTTCTTTCATCTTTTCATCAATAAAAGTTATGTTTTCTAAAATAAAAAAAAATAAAAAAATTAAAAATCTCATTTCCATTTGCAAATTTACTGTTGATAATAACGCATCTGTGGAATTTGATCGTTTCGGTTCTTCTGTGAAGAATTTTCAGATAGGGATGTGTTTAATGAGATGTAACAGCCTCGATGACCTATATCCACTCACCACCCGACCATTTACTGCACAATCACCACCGTCCGTTTTTGCTGCTAACTCCTAGGAATTGTGGCATACTCGTTTAGGCTCCCGAAGCCTCAATTTTAAATTTTCTTAGTAAAAATAATGTTATTAATTGTAATAAACTTCGTACTCGTTTCTTTCGCGCTTCATGTCCTTTGGGAAAACCAAATAAATTGCCTTTTTATCACTCTTGTCGCACACTACAATGCCATTTGATATTGTGCACAGTGACCTTTGGTCATCCCCCGCTTTAAGCTCCGGTGGACACCGTTATGACGTTCTCTTTCTTGATGATTACACGAATTTTTTTGTGGACTTTTCCCCTCGCCACTAAATCTCAGGTTTACTCAATTTTTTTGGCGTTTCACTCCCACATAAAAACTCAATTTGAGAGCGAAATTAAATGCTTTCAATATGATAACGGACGTGAATACGATAATACTTACTTTCATAATTTCTGTATCGCGCATGGGATGAATTTTCGGTTCTCAAGTCTCCACACATCCTCTCAAAACGGCAAAGCCGATATAAAAATACGATCCATCAATAATATCATTCAAACCATTCTTGCCCATGCCTCTCTACCCCCTCTTTTTGGCCCCATGCCTTACAAATGGCTACATATCTCCTCAACATTCTTCCCTCCAAACTTCTTCAATTTCAAACTCTCACCAAAATTCACTATAAAAAAGACCCCTCGTATTCCCACCTTCGGGACTTCGGTTGCTTGTGTTACCCGCTGACTCCCTCTACTTCTATAAATAAATTACCAGCACATTCTATTCAGTGTGTTTTCATAGGGTATCCATCAAATCATCGGGGTTACAAGTGTTACGACGTGTCCACTCATAAAATTATTATTGCCCGCCACGTTCTATTCGATGAACACATATTTCCCTTCTCCAAAATAAATACCCCAACTCCATCTTACAATTTCCTTGATGCAGGCTTCCTTCAACATCCGGCCCAGGCCCTTACTCCGAACCCTCTCCCAGAAGTCCAAATTGCCTCCTCCTCCTGCTAGCCCATTCATTCAAACCATCTCTCCACCCCACCTGCACCCGGCAATCAAGCTCTTCGACTTTTCAGTCATCCCCAGGCCCGACAACACCTACTACCACCCCACTCGCACACTCTTCTTCGTCCACTACCCAAAACAGCCCCCCCACCCTCTCCACAAATTACACATCATCCACCAATGAACTCCACTTCTCCTCAAATGACAACACAAGCCCAATATGGCATTTTTAAACCGCGCAAAATCCTCAACCTTCACACAACGACTACATCTTCCATTTCCTCCTCCCTACCAATCCCATTCACGAACTCCACGATCATTATTGGAAAATGGCCATGAAAGACGAATACGATGGTCATATTGAAAATAAGACGTGGGAATTAGTCCCCCGTCCATCTAATGTCAATGTTATTCGTAGTTTATGGATTTTCAGTCACAAGAAGAATTCTGACGGTTCGTTTGACCGGCACAAGGCCCGTTTAGTTGGAGATGGGGCGGGACAACAACCGGGTATTGATTGTGGTGATACTTTTAGTCCGGTAGTCAAACCGGGTACCATTAGCACAGTACTCACCATTGCTTTGTCAAAATCTTGGAGCCTTCATAGACGTAAAAAATGCTTTTCTTCGCGAGAATCTCAATGAGACTGTTTATATGTATCAACCTCCCGGTTTCCGAGATCCTGATCGTCCTGATCATGTCTGCTTACTCGAAAAAAATCCCTTTACGAGCTAACACAAGCTCTTCGTGCGTGGTACCAACGGTTTGCTGATTATGTGGCTGAGATGGTTTTTTCTCATAGTATTTCCGATCACTCCTTGTTTATTTACCGACGTGGCAATGAAATAGCATATAATCTTTTGTAAGTGGACGACATTATTCTTGCTACGTCATTTGATGCTCTTCGGCAGTCCATCCTCTCTAAACTTGGTTCAGAATTCACGTTGAAAGATTTGGGTCCTCTGAGTTGTTTTCTGGGAATATCTGTCACACGTCATTCAGAGGGTCTCTTTTTGTCTCAAAAGAAATATGCTGAAGAAATTATCGAACATGATAATATGTCCTCTTGCAAACCATCCCCTACTCCAGTTGACTCCAAGGCCAAGTTAAGCATTTCTTCCGGAAACCCATATCATGATCCCACAGAATATCACAGTCTTGCCGGAGCATTACAATATTTGACATTCAAACGCCTGTATATCTCTTTCGCTGTCCAGCAAGTTTTCCTTTTCATGCATGCCCTTTAAACGCAACACATGTCCGCTCTAAAACGCATTATTCGATATATAAAAGGCACTCTTGAGTTCGGTCTCCACATTTACCCTTCTTCCACAGCCAAACTCATTGCTTATACCGACGACGACTGGGGAGGATGTCCCGACACTAGACGCTCAACTTCTGGCTATTGTGTCTATCTTGGCGATAATTTAATTTCCTGGTCCGCTAACGCTTACATTGTCATGCTCTAGCGCCGTGGCTGAATACCGAAGTGTGGCAAATGTTGTCTCGGAATCGTGTTGGATTCAAAACTTATTATTGGAGATCCATTGTCCCATTACGCAAGCCACATTGGTCTACTGTGACAACGTCAGTGCAGTTTATCTTTCCGGTAACCCAGTTCAACATCAACGGACTAAGCACATTTAAATGGATATACATTTTGTTCGTGAAAAAGTCGCTTGTGGTCAAGTCCGTGTGCAACACATTCCATATCATTACCAAATCACCGATATTTTCACCAAATGGCTTCCATCACAACTCTTTGAAGATTTTCGGGATAGTCTCAACGTCCGGCAACCTCCCGTTCGACTAAGAGGGTGTATTAGAATATACTAGAAATATATTAATTTAGAAATGTAAATATTTTGTATTAATTACATTTTTTTAGAAGTGTATTAATTACGTTTATTGTATATGAATGCCAGCCAGCCATAATCTCTGCATTTAGGTAGCATGATTTTAGCAAATCAAGAGCATTAATCCTTCTCTCGAAAAAGAAAAAAAAAACATAGAATTAATTCTGTATATTTATATATTTTTGAAAGGCTGTATATATTGTACTAGTGAACGTGAGCCGTGTAAGGCACGGCGGATCCAACATAAATCGTTACCAACGATAATATCAAAGAATAGATCCCAACGTGAAATAAATCGCGTAAGTTTAAACCGTAACAAATTCAAAGCACAAGACAAAGAGAGCAACATAAACATATCACATTCACTGCAAGAAGTAGCTTTTTCTTAGAGACGTGAAAATCGTGAATCGCTTCTCTTCCAGCCTTATCAGGAGTTTCCACCTACAAAATAAACCACAATATGATGCATCGGGGAACAATGTCATAAAGTTGATCCCTTTAGCTTCGACTTTACGTAATGAAACATTATAGAAAAACAATAAGCGGACCATAACCACACGGTTAAATCTCCCGGGACGCCTTAGCTTCCAGATCATTAATATGTTTGAAAATGTGTTTCACTCATTTTCTATACGACATTTCTCTTTCTCATCATTAATGAATACGTTATTGATCTCGTGTTCATTCATTTGTTAAAAAAAACACATGTCAAACGGTCTGAAAAATATAAAAAAATGATTTTTGGTATTCCATCGTCAATTTTAGTGACGCTCGTACTGCAAACGGCCGTCGGTTCTACTGACGTTATGTTGTCCAATATAATAAAAAAATATTTAATGTGGTGTCCACGTGGCCACATGTGGGCACACCTTCTTGGCGCGGATATTTGTTTGGCAATATTTTTTTGTTGTTGTATTTTATAGCTAAACTTTACTCATCTTCCATCGTACACTACACAGTAGAACATCGAATCTGTCGATTTTTTTTCCCCCTTTAAAAGATTCAACATTGACCTTAAAAACTCCGACCTTAGCCTTGCATATGTTAAATACTAGTAAAAACGGTACTCCGTGCAACGCACGGAGTGCCCATGCTAGATGTTTATCTTAATGTTAAAAACTATTAAATATTAAATACATTTTAACTAAAATATCACTCCACACATTTTAAGTACAACACAATATAAATGACGAAATTTAGCCGGCATTGATATTATACAACAAATTATGATGTCAATTATTTAACATGACGACAATTAGACAAATGTTTTCGAATTACTTACATAGACACCTGATACAAAAAACAAAATTTCCAAACTACATTTAACACTCATCAATAAAATACATTTACCATCATATTAGTAAAAATTGGTCTTTATTCACACTAAAACTAACTAACGGCGTGCCCATGCTATAAGTTTTAACTTATTTGACGATATTAAATACCAAGAAATGTAGCATGTAACGAACCGTTCAGGACGCAATTTTTAAGCGCAACAATGAAGAATAAAACATTTTACGTCGATCTCCCTTCGGCAATCGAGATGGTTAATAGATCGAAAGAAAGAGGAAAGGAAGAGGTAAAGGGTAGAGGGTAGAGGGTAGAGGGTAGAGGGTAGGGGCTTGTACGACAGCCATCTGAACCACACAACCCTCTCGAGATAGACACCAAAATCATTACCAAGAAGAAAAACGGATCGGAAACAACCTCACGCAACCCTTCTTTTTATTTGTTTTATTTTATATATTTGGCTATACTAGTATTTTATTACTCCATCCATTCTTATTTATATGTCGCGGTTGCCAAAATCAATTTTTAAGGAATATGTCGTAGTTACATTTCTAATACATATTTTAATACTATTTCTGCTTTTAAATATTACTTTTCAACTTCGTAGGCTCATTCAACCAATTAATTTTTCATATTCAATACACCGCTGCATTTTTCAAGAATTTTTTTGAACTTTATATGAAAGTCAACACAATAAATCACTTTTTTAATCTATGTATTTTTCTCAAACGCGAGCAGAATAGAAAATACTGTGTGTGAATATGCCACAGCCCAGTAAATGTGCAATCATATTAGAAAAGGATTGTGTGACATCATACAATTTGACACACATAATATAGTAAATAGTATTTAACTTCATAATTCATGTACACTTAATAGGTTAAATCATATAGCAGTGGCCCAACAGCCAATTTTTGTGTATTTAACTCATATAGAAAATAGTATTTAACTTCATAGTTCATAACCCATTTAATTCATGTTCATCGGCCCAGCAGCCCATTTTTTTTAACTGTTCATCAGATTTCATATTAAAAAAATTGATTTATTTAATCATGATATATAAATAGGAATGGATAGAATAATAAAATATTAATGTTATGTCTGTTTCTTCATCGAGAAGTATAATGCAAATATATAAAATAAAACAAATAAAAAAGAAGAAGGTGCGTGGGGTTGTTTTGATCCATTTTTCTTCTCGGTAATGATTTTGGTGTCTATCTCGAGAGGGTTGTGTGGTTCAGACACAAAGCAAAATAATATGTAATTAAATTGAAATCGGATACATCTTAGGCACAACACACATAATAAGATTAAATTAAGGCTAATATGCAGATTAAAAAAAATTGAAAAAAAAAAAAACGATGAACAGTAAAATGCATGGTCGATGAACGGTGAAGAAAGATGGGCCGCTGGACCGATGAAAGTAAAAGAAGATTAACAGTAAAAAAGGTGGGTTTTTTTGCCGATGAACAGTAAAAAAAAAATGAGGAACCAATAAAAAAAAACAAGTGTCACTCCCTCACACACTCTTGTCTTCTTATTATATAGATAGAAGAGAAATGCCTTAATGGTAGGGTTTACCATTTTTAGATAGAAGAGAAATATCCCCTGGATATGGCCTAGTGGTGAAGGCATGGGTGCGTAGTGCAGCCTCTAACCTAAGTTGGAGGTCGGCGGTTTGATTCCCGTAATGGGGTTGATTTTCGATTAATAACACCCTTCAGTCACGAGAGGTTTCAAAGCAAATCGTCATGTTGGAAATTACTTGCTTCTGATTAACTTCTTTCTTCACTTTCCTCATGGGATCGGGGTGAGTGGTGTTAATAATGGTAGTTAATGGTAGTTTTTAGATAGAAGAGAAATGATTAAGCAACTTAAGTAGTTTTTTATTATTATATTTTTTTAATATTTTTTTTTTTTGAGAAAACATAAGCTTCTTCGAAGTTGTGTAAACTTTGAGAAATTATCATTTTTTCATTCACTATATTTTTTCATGTAAAAAAATAATCATTCTCACTTGTATAAAGCGACAATTTATATCGAAACAATAAATTCTCCTACTTGGTTCGACAGTTAGGTTAGCAGAACTTTAATAAGCAACTTCAATATATCGCATGCACATAATGCATTCACTTGTTTATGAACACAATCTCAACTAGCAAACATTAGCACAAGAACAATGGCTGACGTACTCTTCTGAATCGAACAATTAATTCCTTCCATCGTTAAATATACAACATCAACTAGTCAAGTTGCTTTATGTATAAACTAATCAAAATGTCATTCAGGTCCTTGAATCCAAAATGGATTATCTTTAATCATGAATTTGGTGCTCGCTAATGTAATTGTTATATCACTATGTTGCCAATTTCAATATTTTTCAGAGAATTCAGACGAATCAACTTTACGTGTCAGTAAGTCAAATCTGAATACGATATATGATTGTGAAATGACAAAGTCCGGGAAAAGTCACAATCCATAATATCATATTATTCAACTTACTCGACACTCGTCTTATAGATAACTTACCTCCGACAAAGTATCTCATAAATATCAATTTGTTAATTTCGAAGTGCAAAGTCATTCGTCATATAAGGACAATATATTCAATCTAAAATTTGACTAAAAGCAACATTAACTAGCAACTCAATGTGAAACTCATAAAGCATGTAATTTAACGACACAAATTTTCGGCTATCTATTCCACAAAATGAGCTACCTAAATCAAAATACAAGCTCCTTTAAAAGAACTGAACGTAAACTTGATGATATTTTCAAGGGCATTGTTAATGATACCACACTCAATATACTCGGACATTACACCTATACAAAATTTGATTTTTTAGAGGTCGAAATATGTAATTTCAACTCTCGAAAAGTTGTCACTATGAGCTTCACCATTATCTTGCAACATCGCTTTCTAGAAAACCGGTTTATCAAATAAATAGCTTAACAGAAAATGCAATATTTGATTGCCTTTCGCATTCTACATTTTTGTTAATATTTATTATTATACACGTGATATATATCAGTTTGTTTAAATTAATGAATATACCCATAAAATAATCAAATTTCACAAAACCTGAACATTGCTCTGCAAATTTTGGTTGTTTGTTTTTTCTTTTTTAAGTTTTTAAAAAACCATTTTGCTGCAAAATTAAAACGTGAAGATTCTGGCAAAAAAATTAATTCGGCCGCCAACTACTGTTGACGGGAACCATACGCCTGCAAACGAATGGCTGACACGCCGTGCAAACTGCAACATGGGAAATTGCTTAATTGGAGACTCCAACACGTGAGAGTAGCTTTATGTGGCGCAAGACACTGCACAACACGCTTTATCATAGAATGAAATTGTGCTGGTGCAGAATGCGCCACACGTAGATTATTTATACTGAGTCTCCATGGTAAAACTTCCTCAGAACTTCATTAAAAAAAAATTTGATAGGCCGGATCCACGTATTCTCCCATCAGAAGCTCGGCAGAAACCCACGTACTAACCACTTAGGATGAGTTTAAGCTCATGATGCTACCTTAAGATTCAAAAATAATAATTCTTTATTGTTAATTTTTTTTTTTAACACTACTTCTTAATTTAATTTTTGAATTTGTTGAGCTGTCCATACCCGGGCAAAAGGAAAGAAAAGAAAATCTGGCTCCATTATAGCATATGCCACATTAAAAAAAAGTTGTGCGTCCACTAGAAAACAAATACTTAAAAAGTATTACCTAATCCATTGATTATTTTTACTAGATAATGTCTTGTACCATCATTATCTCTTGATAAACTTAGTTAATTAAATGATAAGCATCCATATGACACGAGCCAATTTTTTGACTTGTCCTTTCTTCTATTGTCACTAATAAGCATGGGTTAGGCATAGGATACCTCTTCAAGGATATTCTAGGAATTTGACTAGCTTGTTATTTAAAATTGAAAGGACCACCGAAAGTGAGCCATTCTTGCCACAAGTCCATCACTATTAATGCCTGGTGTGGGACGATCCGATAATTTTTTCGGTGATCAGAACCACACAATTTATCTACTGTATGGTTCTGATCACCCTACACGCCACGCCACTTTATGTAGAGTGACAAGGGAAAAACTATCCCGTAACGATGCTGGATCTCGTTTGTATAATTATTTGGGCCGTATTTTCCTAGTGACAATCTATTCAAGGCCAAAACCCTATGAAAAGAAGAGGTATTTGTGTTTAGTGATTGGGAAAAATTACCCGCGACGATCTTTGGATCTCGCCGTCAGTATAATTATATGGGCCGTATTTTCCTAGTGACAATCTATTCAGGGCCAAAACCCTATAAAAAGAGGAGATATTTGTGTTTATGTTTAGACTGATCCTGAGATTGTCAATCCCAAGTTGTTTACGTATCCTGTAATTGTTCGTAAATCGCTCTCTTTAGTTCTTGAGATCGTTTATATAGAGGATTTTTGCCCTAGGCATGCCAAAGCCGTGTCCATTGTGAACCATATTTCGGTCCTCCGAGGATGGGATTTGTCCGTGTTAATCCTTTTTTTTCTCGGAGATAATCGCGGTAATTTAAATATAGGACCAAAGTCTTAATGACTAAATGATCTTTCCATACTTATCCTATATATTATGCACGTGTGCTAAGCATCGAGGATAGCTTTTGGCCAATCTGCGTCGACCAAGGCCGTTATGACCGAATCATACCGACCCGGCTCCGTTCCGTCCTTACCGACCCGTGGTGGCTCGAAAGCAATGAGCCATGCCGATCTCCCACCTGGAGTTAAGATCTACCCTTAGGCTTAAAGTGTGGCTCCTGGCCCTTATTGTTATGGTTTTATCAAAAGCTTGGTCAATGCGGGGGTGACACGTGGCGATGTGCAGCCCACTTCCGTCACCCGGGACGATCCAACTCATGCTATTTATGGAATGCTCTTCATCTTATTATATATTGACGGCTTTAATTTGCACCACAAATCTGCTGCTGACACCATGCTTATTTCCGGCATCCAAAAAATTACTTGGAACACCATCATTATTTTTGACCAAATCACATCAGTGGTAGTGACGTTCCGTCTCAATACTAATGTCAGTGGCATTGACGCTATAGTTATAAATGTGTCATTGTTGAAAAATAAAGATAAATACATGAATGATGCTAGAAGTAAATAAAAATAAAGATGTTGATAATAATCCGTGGTGTCGATAATACATGTGGGCAGGTTTTATTGACACGCGGTTTTTTTACTTTTGACATCACAATTACACATAAATTTTAATATATAATTACAAAATGATTTAAAATAAAAACTTGGTGTCATTAAAAAACTCATCTCTATACACGGGAACGTAGCAAGGTTTAATCGACAGAATATCTATACATTGCTGTACTACATGAAAATAAAGCCCAATAACTTCCAAAACCGCTTTAAAAGCTACCTTTTTTGATTCGATAGGGCAATGAAAACCCAATCAAATTTCCCAAAGTACGTATGAATGGGCTTGTATATACGAAAACTAAGCCCAATAGTTCAGTAGCGTGAAAGGAAAATGCAAATTTACATTTTTTTGATTTTTTTTCAAGAGATTCCGTAGACACCTCACTTTTTACTTCCGGCACCATATTTACATGTAAAAATTTGTATTAAAAATATGGTGTCGAAGTAATTATGTTGTGCCTAAAATTGCCCCCTTTTCAAAGAACCCCAGTTTACACTTCTTGCCATGGAATTTCACAAATTTTAGTGTGGTCCTGAACCAAATCCTAGTTGGTGTACCCAACCAATATGATTTAAGAGATTTCTGATAGACACCAACATATTAAAACAAGCACCCAATCAAGTTTTTTTTAGACAGATGACATGGTGGTCCAACAATTTAGTCCAGGACCAACATAAAATTAATGATGGTACTTAAACTTCTGATAATGATACAGTACTAAAAAAATATAATAAATAAAATAAAACACATATAAAGTCTACACCTTTTATTCGTAAAAAAAAACAGATCAACTCATAACTACATGATAATGTTCGGTTTAGACTCTCCGTAGAAAATAACTCTATCATTATCCGTTTTATAAACAGTAACGTTTTAGTTCCGGATAATGAGTGCTTATCCGAAAAAGTAACTTTCGGCACGTGACATTTAACTCTAAATCCTAAGTAAGCCGCATGTCGTATCAGGAAGCGTGAAAGAAAAGAAACAATTAAGAGACTCGGAAATTGAACCATAAGATCTTTCATTAACAAACTCAACGGATTACGACTGTTGGCAAACTAAATCATAAATAGTTTCTAACATTAGTTACAACTCAACTTGACTAAGAAGGAAACCATTGATACATAAATAACTCTAAAGCTTCATTCCTAAGTTTGCTCTCCATGCTCATTCATCCAACTCAATTAGCATGTATTTCTAATTATTCCAAATAAAGGGGTAAACACCAGTTGTATGCTCAATAAGAAGAAAGAAGATCAAAAGAGAGATTAATGTTTTTCGGATGCCAAGAGACATTAAATGAATCTACCTCATCCAGTTCACAAAGCAGTTGAAAGCATAACTTGAAACATAAGAAAACTACTTTTAAAAAGTAACTTGAAACATAAGAAAACTAATTTTAAAACCATCTTGAACGATGAATAGAAAACATGACTTATTAGCAACGGCAACGTTCAGTTCATCTTACACGTACTTGTTTGTTACATTAATTACCTACTTACTATGTTTATCATACTGATCAAATTTACGTAAGCCATCTACTAACTCATACTGTATTTGTCAACTAACTGTAGCATGTTTGTGTCTTGACTATCATGTAATTGAATAATATAAATTCCTGCATAAATATTAAAACACAAATATAATGCCATATGATGTAAACTTTATAGTTTCATGGCCATTAATGACAATATGAGATAATATAACACTTATTTGATAATATTTTGATAATTAATCAAATTAATCAAGCAACTGGAGCATTATTACACAACATTTTCCTAATTCTTAATTACTTAGCATATAATATTCTTGTCTTGACTGTCTTGTTATATGTTTCTTACTGACTTAGCCGGGGGAGAATATAGCTCAGCTAGCACGACTAACTGTACATCCAACATGGGACTTACTAATGCCCAAGGTACTCTTGCAATAAGCCGTCTTAAGAATGGCTTGTCTAATACAACTAATCACACTTTCCGGCATGTATTTTAAATGTGCCCAAGGTACCTGTGTATGATTCGTTCTTAATAACAAATAGCACGATGTGCTAAGTATATTCAAGCAACACATAAAGCGAGTAGGAGCACATAAAGAAAGTAAGACCATGCCTAACCTACGTAAACATACAAAGGCCATATCAACACCGAACTACCATCCTATCTCCGCCACCAACACAGAAATGGAAACAAGAAACGTAAACAAAAACCAGAATAACTTTTTGAAAACATTGCTGACCACACAGAACACCCAAAAACTAATTAAGCGTGGACTTCACCCTGGACGCTTTCCCGAGTAAAGGCTAGGGGAAGCAGCCCAAGCCTTAGCCACACAACCAGTTTCTATCCTTAGGAGTACCCGACATCTATCCTAACACATATACATGTTCGTTTTCGTGCAGTTAATCATAAAACAGAACTGAAAAAAATTAAAAGCATAAACTTGAAAGAAAATATGGAACATTTTGATATAAATAACTTCTTACCTTAAAAATGAGCCGAACTACGAACCGAACATCAACTACCTTCCAAAATTACGTGAATCTACAAATCGACAACGAATCTAACATAAATTCTTACAAGACTTTAACCCTACCAAGATCAAAGCTAAGAACAACTACGAAAATATTATATCTTACCTTCAAAAGAGATTCAAAGCCCAAAACTGCTGCTTGAAATCGAAATTGATGTTGAACAAACCCAGTATATCTTACTTTTATATGTTTTTTAGCGTAGGTTGGTTTAGGTAACTTGGAAGCCAAGAAATCTTAATTAATCTTAGAATGATAGGAAAGAGAAACCTAATTCCTCAAAAGATGTAAATACCCCTGATTAAGAGGTCGATGTTTCACATTAACCGGATATGTAATGATTTCCTACGATAACAATTTTTTTTTTTTTGTTTTGTCAAAGGATCTCTTTATTAATTCTCAAAGATTCGAAAACCATCATGTTACAAAGAAAATCAAGTAGTAAAGCATACTAATGGCTAATCTATACACCAAGAAAGTCTCCAAGAGTTCTTGCTCATCCACTATAGTCGAAATAAAAGCATAAGGTGGGGGTCTATCACCATCTTCGCCGTGCTTGAGTTTATTCCTCCACATCCAGATTCCATAAACTGCCACCCTCCAAATATATTTCCAAGGCGTTGTCCCAAATTGGTTGTTTTCATTACCCCGCAGGTTCATACGCAACCACTGATTATATTTGTGGTACCAAAGAACTCTTGCTTATGCTCCATTGGTACACACCGATTCCATACTTCCTTGCCCAAGAACAGTCCCCCCTCAGGCATGGAGCATGGACTCTCTTCCTCGTCATGCAGATATCACAAAAGGGTCATCCACAATATGTCTATAGCATAACATCTTGTCCACAGGTAGTGCATCATGTGCAATTACCCAAAGCAAATAAGTACCTCTAGTAGGTCCTTTCAACTACCATAACTTCTTCCAAACATCATCCAAATTATTATGATCATCGGAGGAAGTCAGTAAAGCATAGCCAGAGGCCACTGTATATTTTCCTTCCGAATCTGCACTCCACTTATAACCTTGACAAGTTTCCTCCAATCCGTCTTTAATTAAAGCATATGCCTTGCAGATACCTCTCCAAGTTGAGGAACAACCTACTTTGGCTACGGTAGATAACTCTTTGTATTTTTGTGACAATACTTTAACCCACAACATATTCTTCTTCGTAATAAGATCCCATACTAGTTTTCCTAAGAAAGCCATACTCATCTCGTAAAGTTTCTTAAACCCCAAACCTCCCTGATCCTTCGGTCGGCATAAAGTACCCTGCTATAGTATGCATCTTGCGCCCATCTTCCTCATCTCCCGTAAGAACTCGCCTCACGTGTCTTCTCCAAAGTGTTTATCGTTGAGGCGGGGAGCATGGTGGTTTGCATAATATAATATGGTTGTGTAGCAAGGGAAGACTACACAAGAACTCTCTTACCCGCTCGCGATAGGCTTTTTGATTTCCAACTGGACAATTTAGCCTTCATCTTGTCCTCAAGATAAGCGAAGTGAGCAATACGCTTTCTTCCATGAAGCAAAGGAACACCCAGATATTTTCCCAAGTCACTCGTATAGCTCATATGCAAACGATTGGATAATGTCATGATCATAGCATGTCCTACATTTGTAGACGTATAAAATCGAGACTTTGAAGTACTAATTTTCTGCCCCGAACAATTACAAAAATCAGCAAGTACCTCTTCAATAACCGTTGCCTGGTCCTCCGTTGCTTCGCCAAATAATAGTAGATCATTTGCAAAAATATATGAGAAATCGGAGGCCCTCGCTTTGAGACTTTTATCGGTTTCCATCTCCTTGATTGATGACTTTCTTGAATTTTGTTGCTAAGCACCTCCATGCACAAAACAAATAGATAAGGTGCTATAGGATCCCCTTGGCGAAGGCCTCTACTAGGCGTGAACGCTTCCAACTTTTCCCCATTCCGAAGGACCGACAGCTTGGAAGTTGAAATGCAGTGCATCAACAATTTCTGTAGATAATCTGATAATCCAATACACTTGATCATATTTTTAAGAAAATTCCAATTCACTCGATCATACGCCTTCTCTAAATCAACTTTAAGAGCCATGTACCCCTTCTTCCCGTGTTTTTTCGTATGCATAGTGTGTACCACTTCTTGGGCTAAAAGAATATTTCCCGAGCTCCCCCTACCTGGTATAAATGCACTTTGAGTGGTATTTACAAGGCTTCCAATGACACTTTGCAATCGATTGGCTAGTACTTTTGTGATCATTTTGATAATCACATTGGCCAAAGCTATAGACGAAATTGGCGGCGTTTACGGTCGGTCGATCTTTGGGATTAAAGTTATCATCACTTCATTCATGTCTCATGGGAAAAGAAGCCGTTTCAAAAGCATTTTGACAAATCTCACCACCGATTCCCAAATCATTCCCTAGCATTTTTTAAAAAATATGGGTGGGAGCCCATCGGGGCCTGCAACTTTGTATGTGCCCATCTCAAAGCACGCGTCTTCGATCTCTTTATCACAAATTGTTCTATTCAGGTGCCTGATATCTAGTTCACTAAGAGTTTGCAGATTCACCTCACATTGACAGAAATGGTGCTCCTCTTCATTTGAGTATAGTTCGATGAAATAGGTGCGCATCATGTCATGAATTTCACTTTCATCAACACTCCAAGTACCGTCTGGTCGTTTCAGGGAGGTAACTCTTGCTCGTGGTTTTCTTTTCTGAGCAGTTAAATGATAGTAATGGGTGTTCCTTTCTCCCTCCACCAGCCATTGAACATATGACCAGAGACGGAACCAGGATTTTTTATCCGGGTGGGCTTGAAATAAAATTTTCGTAAATTTTACTTTATAGCGTAAATATTTTTCGAAGTCTACAATTCAACAAAAAATCATTTTGAGCCCATAAGTCAGGATCAGTATCTCAATTCTCAAATCATTAAATTAAATCACAGATTCATATGAATTTAATAAACATTAAGTATCTGACATGTTAACCTAGAAGAGACCTAATTGATTTCGGAACACACGGGCTGGAAAAAACAAACAATTTGCTCTACATATAAGTTTATAACAAACACAACTTTGTCAATCAACATTCAACATTTTTTTTCAAGAAAACATAGAAGAAAATCGGTAAAATGATGTTGATTTAAAAGAAATTGAAAAGTAAATCCTACCAATTATGTAAATTCTTTACAAAAATGTAAATACAATCACATGTAAAAGATTTGTCGGACAATTGAAAAAATGGGCCGACTCACGAAAGTAAAAGTGAAAGGAATTAGACTAAAAAGCTTATTGGTGGTGAGTTAAAATTGTTAGGGTGGACTGAGTTTGATTTAAAGCTATATAATTAATTTGTTGTTGTTGTTCTTCTTCTTCTTCTTATTATTATTATTATTATTATTATTATTATTATTATTATTATATCCTAATGCTATATACTTAAAAAAAAAAAAAAAAATTGTTGGGTGGGCTTAGCACCCCCACCTAACATGCTAGTTACGTCCTTGCATATGACCGTTGATGCCAGAATTTTTCCTCTTGCATTAAAATCATATTATATTCCTCAATAAGTTTCTTTTCCAGTGTTGCCTACGATAACAATTCTACAAAACTTCCAAAATGCATTTAAAACTAAAAATATAAGAAGTCGAGTCAATTTTTTCTTAGACGTTCTTGAATGTGTAAAACAATTTTCGCCATTGGTCAAAAAGATAAAATAACTATATTTGGAAAATTAATCTATGCACATAAAACATTGTCAAAAAGGACAATATGTTTAACCCAAAGACTCATTTAACCTCTTGTTTTCTTGTTGCCTCTCATATCTACTTCTTTCTCCTTCGCCATTAGTAACATTCAAACACTCGTATACTTTTATCAAGCATCTAAATTAAAATCATACGATTATTCACCATTTTTTCTCTCCTTCTTGTTATCTTCATCAAAAACATTCGTTGCACTTTAATTAAAGGAAGATCCATAATCTGGGTACCATGAAGAGGACTACTGTAGGATTTTTACGACGTAGAATTAAAATTTGTCTATTTTTTTTTCTTCTATAACACACATATATTTGGTTATTCAATTCTATACATCTAATTATGGGGCAAAAGATAAAAATATAGGGTTAATACGTAAAAATAAGGGGGTAAATTTCACATATATATATGTGTTTATAAAAAAGTTATCTACTATTGATATATAATAATTTTATTTTAGAGGGTCGGCGGCACCCCCACAAGTCAATGTAGAGCCGCCCCTGACCATGAGCAGGGGTACTAGGCGGCCGACCCCAAAAAAATATTGATAATGAAAAAATAGTCGGAAATTTTCTTATAAATACATATATATGTAAAATTGTCTCACTAATTTAATGTATTGACAAATGTTTTTATGCTTTGACTCATAATTATATAGTTTTATAAAATTGAATATATGCGTAATAAATAAATAAAAATGATAAATTTTTTATCCCCGTAGAAAAGAATCCTAGAACCGCCCTGACCATGAGGTTGCGTATGTAGAACCATATGTCATAGCGTGAGTAGGGTTAGTGACACAACTTATTTTTACATAATTGATAATTACGGAACCTAGATCAATCGATATATTATATACTATGATAAATGATAAAGAAATAGGTCGTGTCAACCCAAAGTCAATTTTATTGAGATTATTGCATTTCTTAATTATAAGATTTAATCCTCGTGTATTATTTGCTCGATTTGGTCTTATCTTTCATATACTAGAGGGGCGGCGCCACAAAGGAGTGATCTTATGGGTCACATACATACCATTTGGCATGTCTGTTACCTGTCCATATGCGTTTACAAAGAACAACACACTTTTTTTATATGTCAATTAGCTGAAAGACTCCATATATGAAATAGTGAAATACAACAAAGCATTCTTCCTTGTTTGAATTTTTTTTGAACTTTTAATTTCTTTCATATCTAACTTATTTTCTAAAAGATAGATGTTTGTTACTTTGTTTCATATTAAAATAATTACAACAAAATGGCACGATACATTTTTTACTTCATTGATCATTATAAAACATTATCAATAATACGAAAATGTATTTTATTATAACCATTTTGTTATGACATGCATCATAGAAGAGAATGGAGAAACTCTATGGCTCCGTTTGTTTTGGGTTGTAGTTTTTTTGGGAGTTTTTTAAGATAAAGTGATTGAAGTAATGATTAGAAAGTTGATGGGGTAAAATAAAGTAGAATAATGATTGGTGTAGATTATGAAATGATTGGTGAAATAAAGCAGAATAATGAATAAAATAATTGTAAAAAAGTAATAAAGTTGATAAAGTGAAATGATAAGAGATGATTTAATATTTTTTTTATTTGTTGTTGAAGATTTGATTGGTGTGAGAATTGTATGAAATGATTGGTGATGTGATGAAAAAAAAGCTCCCAAAAAAACATCTTGCAAAACAAACACAACCTATAATGCTTTTGTTAATTCACGTTTGGACGCAGGGGCGGATCTCTGCGATAAGATATGGGTCCCATGACCCCACACAAATTAAAAAAAAATAGTATTTAATCTGAATTTTTTTTTTTTTTTTTGAAAGGCTGAATTTCTTTTCATAAATCTATTATTTTGCTGAAAAATTGTACATCCATAAATGTATAAAAATATGATACAGTATATTGATGCAATGCTACTGTAAAATAGTGAAGGGGTGAGTTCTACTACTACTGGGGCCGGCGTGTATATATTTTCCGAAACAGAATAAAGTAGCAGTGCATGTGTCCATTAAGTAGCATATATTTTCCGAAACTGAATAAAGTAGCAGTGCACATCTAATTAAAGCATTGCAAACTCAGTTTCAAATGGAGATTCAGCATCCAGGCAGCTACATCAGCGGCGTCACGGCGGTGAACGGAGTGGTTTCCGCGGAAGACGGCAAGCCAAACGTGCCGGAAAATGACATCATGAGACTGTTTGAAGAATATTACCCACCAGGTTTTCTCAGGAAGGTATATATATACTTGAAGTCCTAATTATATATTGTTCTTTTGCATGCTGCAATAATTAATATGAATATAATCCTCATGACGTGTGTGTGTTCAGGTGACTGCGGAGATAATAGCGACGTTTCTATTGGTGTTCGTAACGTGTGGATCGGCAGGGCTGAGCGCAAGTGATGAAAAGAGAGTGTCGAAACTAGGAGCGTCTGTGGCGGGTGGGCTAATAGTGACGGTCATGATATATGCAGTAGGACACATCTCCGGTGCCCACATGAACCCAGCGGTTACCCTTGCTTTTGCCGCCGTTAGACACTTCCCTTGGCCTCAGGTAGGTACTCATCACTCCCTCCTCTTTCTCCCTCAACCCAATTTTAAAGCAGGTTTGTTGTTAAAAAATATGGTTTTGTCGGTAAAAATGATATACTTTTCGACTCTGAGAATAAATTTTTAAATAAAAAATATAGTTTTATAGTTCGGTAAAGATTTCCTGGATATAATCATATATACTCACAATCAGATCCGCTGTATTAAAGATATAAGTTTTTTCCTGAAAAAACAAAAAAAAAAAGAAAAATATAAGTTTTGTTTTAACAAAATTAATATATATATATATATATATATATATATATATATATATATATATATAAATTTTTTTTTTTTTGAGCGGAACAAAATTAATATTGTAACTGCTATTAATTGGTGGTATTATTGGATGGGATGTCCCTGTTCTCCAACAAATGAACAATCTCTTTTAAGATGGCGTGAATAACAGGTAATAATATAACTCAACAATAACAGAGTAATAATATCATTATTGATTACAATACACACTATAAGTATTATTATACAGGCAATTGAAATCTGTGGTTAAAGAACCAATCCCACAAGATAACAAAATATTTTAAGATATAAATTAAATTACAAATGTGTTTGAAATTGTTGGAGTACAACTAACACAAAATAGAAAAATCATTACAATGCTTATCAAAACACAAATTTATTATCGGGGTATTGGTAATATATATTGGTGTCATAACGATAATGTAAAAGTTTTATATCACCTCATCATATATCTGGATAATCATATAAAATAGCATTAATTACCATTTACAATTATATGCGACAGGTACCATGCATTGGCTTTCCATTTTTTTTGAAGAATAGTGCCTACAAAGTCTACTTTTTAATACATATAAGTAGATATCATATGACAATGGACCCTCATATCCTATGGACCCCTTTTGTATAATAGTTTCGCCAAAGTTGCAACTTGGCCAGCTCGATCAGTAGCTCCAAGGGTTATTTTATGGCTAATCATTATTGCTCCGGAATTTTGGTATTGCCGGAGCAAATTTATTATTATTTTTGATAATATTTAAGCAATTATGTGTTAAAGATTGAAAAGGTTATGGCTGAGGTTGGTTCGGGTTGAGTTCATTTGTGTTGATTTTTTCATAGTATTAATTAGTCGGGTTGGTTTAAAAAAATACTAACCCAAACCAAACCAAACCAAATTATTAGAAAACTCAATGGTTTTGTTCGGGTTGGTTTCGAGTTGTTTTAGTTTTAAGCGTGAATGATGTATTTATAATCAAACTTCCATGTTATAAAGTTCATACATGTATTCCATCGAAATTCAAATTTTAAACCGTATGTCCATAAATAACAATATTTAAAGACCATATTTTTGTGTGGAAATCATATTACGAATCCAATAATCTTATAACAATAGTTAAACATTAAGAAAATAATACATGAAATTTAAAATGTTAGGAAATGATTTATGAATCATTTGAAAAATTATTATATAATCCATTAGTCAATTTAGTTCGATTCGCAATCAATGAGTTGATTGATTTTGATCGTCAATGAGATATTTCTTTATTTTTCAATTATTATCACACCATTAGAATAAATATTGATCGAAAATGAATAATAATTAGGGTTAAAGGTTGTGAAGACACGCGTTTAATCTAAAATGATTGAGAAAGCGATTCTTATATGTATTCACTACGTTTTGTGCACATGCTGTTTCACTACGTGTTTGTCATTCTCAATTTTAGATTAAAATCGTCGTTTTCACAACCTTTAACATTAACAATTTTCCTATTCATTGGCTATCAATAATTACCTATTGCAATGTCTTTCCGGGTTGGGTTGGGTCGAACCGAAGAAAAAAATAAAAACTCCAAACCAACCCAATATCATTCGTGTTGGGTAAAAAACCAACCCAAATTTTTTGGTTTCAACTGGGTTGGGTTATTTCGGGTTGGTTCGGTTTGTGTTTGGGTTTATTGGATTTTTTACTTGGCCCTAGAAAAGGTTGTCTGATAACCGTAAAATTATAATAATGGGATTAAATGCAGTTATTTGGGATTAAATCCCTTAATCATGCTTTAACCTCCAAATTAATCATTTTTTAAACCACTAACAAAGAAAAATAAATTTTAATCCATTTTACAAATTTTATTTGGAATTTTTTAATCCAAATAAATCCAATAATTCTCAAATGCCAAAATTGACCGTAATGAGAATTACGGATATTACATTAGTCTATATATTATGTCGTTTGTGTACCTTTTCTTGACTCAAACCCTTTTTATAACCCACGCTAGACTGGGCGTGTTGTAGTCAACTCTGTTTATTATTTTAAGGAATTAGAATTACTTACCATCTTATTTTTTTTTATGTTAGCAATCAATTATACCATGAAAGTAAAATATTGTTCCAAAATGATTTCAAATGGACCTACTCCTCAAACGGAGTTGACATACAAAAATCACCATGGTTAAATGTTTGGGATATTCAACAAGAGTGACGATACAATCACAAATATAGTGTCATAACGAGAAACACAACGCACTCTTGCACGCTGATTACAGTGGGTCTACACCATGTACAATCAATCTAGTAAACACTACATTATAATAAAAGGTTGAAAATGTGTCACAGCGTTGAGCAATACTATCTCCGTCCCAAAATGTAAGTCTTTTTAGCTTTTTAGTTTTGTTCCAAAATGCTAGTCCATTTACAAAACCAATAAAGTATTTATTACATCTTTCTTCTTCTACCCTTCATTTATTATATACTCAACTACTTTTTACTACTTTGCATTAATACCAATGAAATGTCATTTTAGTTGTTTTAATCAAAATTAATGACAAATAACAAATTTAACTAATTTTTCTTAATATGTGTGAAAAAGCCTAAAATGACTTATATTTTGGAAGGGAGGGAGGTAGTATTTTATAAGCACAATGTTTAACAATGTGCAGGTACCGATTTATGCAGCAGCACAACTAACGGGCGCCACATCAGCAGCCTTCACACTCCGCACATTGCTCCATCCCATAAAGCACATAGGCACCACATCACCAAGTGGGACCGATATTCAAGCCCTTGTAATGGAAATAGTAGTGACATTCTCCATGATGTTTGTCACTTCAGCTGTAGCCACTGATACCAAAGCTGTGAGATTAATTAATCCACTTAATTAATTCCTTCCTTCCTGCAGCTGCATTATTTTAATTAGTGAAACAATAAAAATGCAAGAATATTTACTATTTTTTCTTCCCTTTTCTGCTGTCAAATAATAATACTACTTTTGTGTAAATTTCCTTGCCATGCACACAGATAGGGGAACTTGCAGGCATTGCAGTAGGTTCTGCCGTTTGCATTACTTCCATCTTGGCTGGGTAAGTTTATCAAGAGATCGATGTTTTTTGTGTAGCTAGTAACTGTTGGGAAAAATATATAACACACAAAACTCCGAGCCATGCGGATTGCGTTGTTTTTTAAGAGATGTTTCGTACCTTACAATTAGTCACCGCAGGGAACTTAAATCTAAAAATCTCTCTCAAAATACAATAAGGTGTTTGATTCAATCAGCTCGGAATGAAACATATGATGCTTTAATTTACGAATGAATGATCTCCATGCTTGCATTAAATGCATTTTATAGGGAGATGAATGCCTCATGCGAATGATTCTATCTCTTCACGAAAACAAGCAATCATTTCACTTCGGCCATAAGCTAACTCTTTAGTTTTGTCGAGGTACATTATTACATCGCATTGCAGAGGTATATATATACATCACTTCGCATTGGAGGGTATGTCACTTCAGCTGGAGCCGTTTCCGAGCCCCCACTAGTTAATGGGTGTTGTGCCCCTTGACCCCCCATACGGAGGGGCGTTGCCCCCTCGACCCTAATGAAGGGACATTGCCCTCTCGATCCACAGTCAGCTGGTAGATACGACAACATTTATATATATGTATATATCATCTCAAATGCAAACGATCACTAAATATATAATTTACAAAAAAATATCCTTCATTAACTACGATTGGAGATACAACACATGTGGAGCAATATGCTCCACGTACACACTTAATTTCATGCCGAGTTGAAACTGTTTGATGCAGATATATCTCTGTTTTGGCACGCCATGTGTCTGAATAATGGCTAACAAAGATATTTAGGATTGATATTCCAGACCAGTGTCGGGTGGATCCATGAACCCAGCACGAAGCATTGGACCAGCAATTGCAAGTGACAGTTATAGAGGGATTTGGGTGTATGTGGTTGGACCGGTATGTGGTACACTGCTTGGAGCATGGACATACCATTTTATACGACAAACAGATAAGCCTGTTCATCTTATCTCTGAATCCTTTTCTTTCAAATTCCGTCAATTGAGAAGCACAAGCAACAATGATCAATCTGCAGGAGGAAAAGATCCACCAAGCCCTCTGTGACAAAGATTTTTTGCATGTTTACATATATGGCAGTACGTCTAGCTAAGTCATGTAATAGTGTGGTGAGTCCTACAAGATTTTTCAAATTTAAATTTGAATGTAGTACAAATCTTTATTCCATTCAAATGTTTCACAAGTAGCGAGCTAACAGTGAATTTTTTATTTTCCCCAAGCTTTTGTTTCTGTAGTAATTTGTGTTGTATATTGATTATGAAAAGTATTACAATGGTACAGTTTATATACTAGTACAAGGTATGGGTAAGACGGTAAATACATAATTACAATTAGGTCATAAGTAAAACTACGTCGTATCAAGAATGTCTTCAACACGCCCCCGCAATCCCGTGGGTAAAGGGTAGACACGGAGATTGGTCTTCAAGGCTGCAAAGCGAGGATTGCCCAATGGTTTGGTGAGAAGGTCCGCAAGTTGATCTTTCGATGTAAGGAAGGCAACAGTCAGTTTCTTGGCCGCAATAAGCTCTCGAACATGGTGAAAATCAATCTCGATATGTTTAGTGCAAGCGTGAAAGACAGGGTTGTGAGCCGGTAGTAGTAGCACCAATATTATCACACCAAAGAGTCGGAATAGGCGTAGAGACGTGCATGTCGGTGAGAAGACTTGAATCCATTGAAGCTCGGCGGCGATATTGAGAGGTCTTGTACTCGGCCAGTGCTTTTGGAAACAAAGAAAAATGCTTTGTTTGGAGCGCCAAATTGATAAGGTGATCACCGAGAAAAATACAATATGCACCAATAGGCGCCAATTATCGTGGTCGTCGCCCAATCGAATCCGAGTAGGCACCTAAATGCAAGGTCGAACGACGGGAGAAAAAGAGACCTCGAGATCGTAGCCTTTAAGTAACGGAGAAGTCGTTTGACCGCTAACCATGGGGCCTCGGTAGGTGCATGCATAAATTTACTAGCCTTGTGAACCGCAAAGGCAATGTCGAAGCGAGTAAAAGCGAGGTATTGGAGCCCACCAACAACCGTGCGATACAAAGCCGGATCCGAAAAGAGAGGCCAGGGTCATGATGCGCTTGAGCCGAGGCGACCATAGAGTGGATCACGGCTTGGATTTATCCATATTCGCTTTCTGCAATAAGTTAAAAATGTACTTACGTTGAGTGAGGAACAGACCGTCCGGGGTGTGAAGTGCTTCAATACCAAGGAAGTAGGAGAGAGAACCAAGATCCTTAACCGGGAAATGGGTGCCAAGAAACAGAATAACCTGTTCAATGTGAGTCGGGCTGTTGCCAGTAATAATAACATCATCCACATAAATAAGTATATAAAGACGGATGGAGCCGCGAGAATAAACATATAAGGATGTATCAGCCTTGGAACCAACAAAGCCAAATTGCGTGAGGACATCAGTAAAGCGGGAGAACCAAGCCCGGGGTGCCTGCTTAAGACCATACAGACTGCGCTTCAAGCGACAAACATAATCAGGGTGTTCAGGATGAGCAAAACCCGGTGGTTGGGCCATGTAAACCGTTTCAGTGAGGTTGCCATGAAGAAAGGCATTTTGAATATCAACTTGACGAAGTGACCATCCCTGTGAAACAGCAAGCGATAACAAAATACGAATAGTAACAGGCTTAACAACCGGGCTAAAGGTCTCAGAGTAGTCAATGCCCGGTGCCTGATGAAAGCCCTTGGCAACCAGACGAGCCTTATGTCGTTCAACGTGGCCGTCCGCATGAAGCTTGGTGCGAAATACCCATTTATTCCCCACTACATTCATATTTGGGCTATAGGGGACAAGTTCCCACGTGTTAGTACGAAGTAGAGCATTGATCTCATCCTGCATGGCATCGCGCCACACTTTGTGTTTAAGAGCGTCAGTGTAACAAGTTGGCTCAGAGATGGTAGATGTGGTAACTAAGGCCTTTGGTAAAGGGTAACGAATAAAGTCAGGATTTTGTTTGGGCTTCAGGGTGTTTGTGCGAGTGCGAGTGGTCATAGGGTGAGGGGGAGGCGGAGGTGGCGGTGGGTTTGGCGAGGGGGAAGAGGGTTCGGCTATGTGAGGTGATGGAGAGGGTGTTGGGGTAGGGGAGGGGTCGACCGGGGGAGAGTTAGGTGGGGAGGGGACGGTTGGGGGGATAGTCGACTTGGGTGGGTGGATGTGTTTGGTGGTGCGAGGGGCAGTGGGATGGGGTGGTAGAGATAACGGTAAAGGAACGGTAGTGGGAAGTGGAGGAGGTGTGGGTTTTTGGGCCGAGTAGGGAAAGACGGTTTCATCAAAAATCACGTGGCGAGCGATGTAAACACGACCAGAGGAAAGATCAAGACACTTGTAGCCATGGTGAGAGGGACTGTAGCCAAGGAAGATACAAGCCTTTGAGCGGAAGTCGGTTTTATGGCGATTGTAGGGTCGAAGGTATGGAAAACAGGCACAGCCAAAGACACGAAGGAAAGTAAGGCCAGGAGGACGGTGATAGACAAGTTCGTAAGGCGATTTATGTTTTAACACACGAGTAGGGAGACGGTTGATTATATAAGTGGCGGTAGTGAAGGCATCTTCCTAATAGGGTAAAGGAAGATTAGAGTGAGCGAGGAGGGAAAGCCCAACCTCGGTGATTTGGCGGTGTCGGCGTTCAATGGCACCGACTTGTTCGTGGGTGTGAGGGGCGGAGCGACGATGGTGAATGCCCAATTGAGTTAAGGTACGTTCAAAGTGGCGATATTTGCCACCCCAATCTGTTTGAATAGATTTAAGCTTGGTATTAAAGTGACGTTCGATGAGTGCAAGGAATTTCGGGAAGAGGGATTCAACATCAGATTTATGCTTAATCGGGTAAAACCACAAGTATTTGGTATAGTCATCGAGAAAACTAACATAATAACGATTACCATAAATGGAAGATTCATGGGACCCCAAACATCAAAATATATCAAATCCAAAAGTTGACAAGAAGTAAAATCGAAGTGTATAAAGGAAAACGATGACTTTTAGCAAGTTGACACGGAGCACAAACCGCATCCGGTAATTTATTTGGAATGAAATAGATAAACTACGTAAAGCTGTTGAAGAACAGGATAGGAACAATGACCGAGACGGTAGTGCCATTTGGTGAAAGGACTGGAGACTGTGTGATGAGCTTGAATGGGCCGAGAGGGTGGACTGTGGAAGTGGTAGAGACCGTCACGAACAAAGCCTTTAAGCAGAGTGATTCCCGAATAATCCTTGACAAGAAAAAAAGAGTCGTGAAACTCAAAGTAAATAGAATTATCCGAACAAAAGCGTTGAACAGATAAAAGATTTTTGGTGAGGACAGGGGAAACAAGAACATTGGATAACTGATACGTGTGAAAAGTAAAGGAACCAAAGTGAGATATGGGCAAACCTGAACCATTGCCAACATGAATTTGATCGATTACCGTCATAGGGCTCAGAGGTGACATTTAAATTGCGGAAATCATTGGTGAGGTGATGTGAGGCACCAGTGTCAGGAAGCCATTCGGAGTTAGGGTTGGAGTTGGGGTTACTGGCATAGGCTTGGGGGGGACGAGGGTTACGGGAGGTCGTGATGCGGTGCGAGGATCGGAACCGCGCTCGTGCACCTGTAATAGCATGCATGGGCAGTGTGGCCCGTTTTAGCACAAATTTGACACGTAATAGAAGAGTCATTACCAGAATTTTGTCTAGGAGCACCGTTGCCGCATCCAGTTAGGAAATCTACGCGGGAACGCAGCGGAATTCAAAAATTTATTTCCTATCGACCCAAGATCGACTTCGTTTAAGCAATAAACAAACAAGTAGTAGACGGTGGTTACCTTGGTTGATCTAAAAGATCGACGCTTTGACCGTCTAAGGAGAGTAGTTCAGCATGGAGCCGCCCAGTGTTCGGCCTCTACCGCTAGTCCACACGAAACGCCCGCCGAATCCCACCATGGATGGCTATCGGAAAACCCGGTTGCTTGGGACCGGACTTTTTCTCCCTCACAAACTCACTATATAGGAAGCCCTCTTTCTTACACAAGAACTATGAGTTCTTGCAATTTTTCACAAGAACAATTGCTCTTGGAAGAATGGTGTACAAAAAAGAGCTTGGCAAGCCCTCTTATTTATAGTAGAGAGGGGCGCCCCTTATGCCTTGAGTGTGGGAGAAAAAAAACCTTTTTCCAATAAAAATAAGGAAGAATAATTAATGTGATTGATCTCTCTTTCCATAATTTGATTTTCCAATATCTTATATTGATTATAAATTATGTTATTACCATAAATCTATTTTTCAAAATCAATTAATATCACATATTAATATTATGGTAATCTTATTAATTAAATTGCACAATCCAAGTGTGTCACACACACAAGCAATGTGGCGCCCAAACCTTCCAAAATTTCACTTATGGAAAATTCTTTAATTAATATAATGTTATGATTAATTAATTTGCAAAATCAATATATATCATATATCATTAATTTCAAAATATATGTATCAATATACATATTTAATTAATCAACATAATTAATATCTTGTATTTAATTTATTCATAATAAATAAATACCACTATATTAATTTACCACTATAACCTTTATAGTCTCGAGATAAACTTTCCTTATTTTGGTTATCATCTATAACCACATTTTAATCCGGCTGGATGTTCATATGTGTGTGACCCGATAGGCTTCCGAATATGTTGGCCGTAGACACAAAGTGCAAATTACGAAAATGCCCTTTATGCCTAACGATCACGGGATAGCGTCTAGCAACACACCGTGACCCCCAATCATCGGAAGAGTCAAATGCAATGACTACTACCTTTCATGTGAAACAGTTACCGTGTAACTTACAATCCTATCGCTATAATAATATCCCAACGGTCGTACGTCGAGTGTCAAACATTAACAACCGTATCTTATAAACTGGATATCAAGTTCTCTCGAAGTAACACGTTTACTCCCACTTTGCAAAGATTCACGAGAACGAGACATTCCTTATAAGAAGGCCTTTCGGATATTTACCCCTACTGATAGGGTACGCGATTCCCGGACGACCAATCATGTATACTCCGCGTGCTTCATGATCACACCCAATCACTACCGCATGATCGCCCGGCTGAAAACCTCAATAGTGTCAAAGCATGACAATCCACACCGTGATGCCATGAAGACTCGGTCTTAAGGATAATTACACAACCGCCACATAGTGTGACACTTATCCGTGTAAGTGGGTCAGTCTAACGTACGCATTCTCTAATACACGTCCACGTACAGTCCAAGTGTCTCTACACTTCGATAGACGAGATCTATCCCTGCCCTAAAGACAGAAGACATCTAATACGTGCTAGTCTGCTTTATACTATCAATGCCTGTTTAATAGTACATCGACTAGAGACATTTAAGTATCAAACTTATTAAAGTGATTAGAGATCTCATCAACCATAATCGCCTATCATGGTTTCTACATCACGATTTAATACTAAGGACGTTATCATATAACAATTCATAATTGGTTCTTTAAAAGAACATATATATGACAACAAATGAAAAGCCATTTAATATATGTACAAACATAAAGAAATAGTAGAAATGATCCGACCGGTCGGATCCGGTCCAACCCGATTGGGTTTAGGACACTATTCCAACAATCTCCCACTTGCCTAAAACCAATCACTCGCACACACAAGACCAAGTTGATACACAAGAATCTCATGCAATACTACATGACCAAATTTTAGCCATAAACGGATCGCTATCCGTGGGGACTCAAACTATCTTCATATCATGTTCCAAATGACCAAGTCAAAGGAACCGCCTCAACACACACACGAATCTCTGACGAGACCCTGGTCCTTGCTTCAAGCAATGAATCCACTTACTATATCGCCTATATAGAAAGGTGGAAGAACCATACAAGGTTCGGGAATGAACCTTCTAGATCCATGTCTTCTCCTCCCGCCAGTGCCTCCAAGAAATAATCTTGTGTTTTGGCCAAGTTGTAGAGTTCTGATGACCCATAGGCTAGAACATTTCCACTCAACTGTATCACTTAATCAAAGTGATCGCAAACTCAGAAAGAGGCTCCCACTCGCCTTCATAAGACTCGGGATATATGTCTCATATATCTACGTTTATCCGATTCCAAGTTTCAATAAACTAGGAAACTTTCCTTAACTTGTTTAAGGATATTCTCGACATTCACCAGATTTACTTTCATACTTGCTCATGACTATTCATGGACTATGAACATCTGGCATTACCTTTATGATGGTTTCTATCGTGGTAGCGAAGGAAACCTTCCATAATCATCATCTTTCACCTTATCTTTAGGACTAACGTCCTAACATAGATAGATCATGAGAACACCGGCTAGCAGTATCTCCCATTGTGATCTATGCTAAACTCTTTTAGCATCACATCTATATAAGTAAACAATAATCTAACAGCAGTTAAATCTATCACTATAGATTCCTATTTCTAAAATAAGAACTGCTAATCCAAGTGCTTTCGTAAAGACCTTGAACTACCAAACATTAATTGACTGTGACATGGGGTGATAATTCCTAAGAGAGATATCTAATACCTTACTCAAAAAATCGTAACACACTCCCACTATCCATCTTGCACATTAGGCATATCCTTCTTTTGACTAAATCAAACTCCTTTGATTATCAAACAAGGAAATTGTCTAGAGAAACTTGTTTGAGTCCATAAATGGATCTCGTGGGCTTACATATCATGTCATCGCCTATGAACATTGAGCCGTTCGCCTAACGCGTCTTCAACACTATCATATAGCCATGATATCAAGTTACAACAAGCATAATCTGAATAGAACTAGGCTCACCTTACAGGACACTCCTTTAGGTAAGACAGACACTAGGTTCGCAACCTGAGTTGTCACCGATGGAATCTAATTCGAGATATTATGGCTCCTGGCCATATCTCTCAATCTTTTCTTTAAACATTCCTTCATAAGTCGTGAGATATTCATTCTTCAGGGATGAACATACCAGCTGACCTTTTTTCAGGCTTTAGGTTATCCACGCACTTTACGAACATTTATGTGCCTTTGCGTTGATCTACACCTCATCGCTATGTGGCGTGCTCGCTCATGTTCCATTGGTTGAATGTATCTTTGTGGTTCTCAAACTCTTTTGAGATCTTATTTACTCCCACTGTCTCTTTTGGAAGAAACACTTCCTCTAGAAGACGGCATGTTTGGAGACAAACATTTTGCTCCACGGACAAGTAAATAATATCCAGCATACTTGCTAAGATATTCCACAAAGTTGCGTATGTCGTACAAGGCTTCAAGCCTTTCTGACTTTGCTTATGACAACTACAAATCATCGGTTAAGATAGATTTGACATTATCCTCTTCCATATCTAATATGGAATTTATTCAACCTTTATTCTTTGGAACTTGGTTAAGTATAAGGGCTCTATCCCGCGGGTAAGGGATACTTTGCATGGCTTGCGTCACACCTTTATCATATAAAGTGTTGTTTCCGTTTTGGGAACACAATCTAATTATGTATCTCAAAGATGGTATCCTTCAAGGGAGAATCTTATTCGTTTTCAGACGACTTCTGAAACACCCTTCGGTATTAATTACTTCAATCCAATTGAAGATTAATTCCTAAGTAGCTCATCAATCTTATATTCAATCTTGGCTCGAACTTTTCGGGCTTTCCGAATGTCGTACTTCAATAAGTACATTCAACTATTTCTAAAAATAGTCATAGAGATTAACAAACAATTATTTGTAGCATTAATTGTCATAAGCCAACAAACATCGGTATGTTTAGGCTTTAGACAATTTTTCTAGATTTTATAACCTTTTCATAAAAGGGTATTTTAGTCCTCTTTGGATAAGATATTATAACCCACATGATTCATAATCATATGGTTCAACATCATCGAATGACGTTTAATTACACGCTTCCCTTCCGAGAGACTATGTCTAGAGTAACCACAAATCAAGGATAATAACCATACAAATATTTAGTTGAGATCCCATCACATATATCATCTATATAGTGACATCAATCTAGTATGTTAGATTCAAAGTGACCCTCCAACTTTATCGTAATAACATTCATTCTTTACAATTGAGTATGTCTACCAAATCCTAATAAATAATCGAAAGTATGTTCTTCATAAGAACCGAACATAATAACATTTATTTGGTTCCATTTTCGATTTACTAGATCCGCAATATGGTAAGTGTCACAACGTTTGTTTCACCTTCCATATTTGTCATCCAATCCTTCTAATTTAATCACACTCGTAAGGTATCATATATCTTAGGGTTGACTTTTAATTTGGAAAGATTTATCTCAACTCTCTTGCCTATAATAGAAACTTCGATAAGTTCTCTATTTAAGCACATACCTAACTTTCCTTTTAATCCTTTAAGTACTTGTAAAAGTTTCTTATTGTAGTCTTCATAAGACTTAAGAAATATCACAAGAACCATGTCTTCAATTTCCTTTCATAAAGAAAATCTAAATTCATTAAATAGTTTATTTAACCTTTTGAATTGCATTCAAAACATTAACTATTCAATTAACCTTTAAGCAATGATAGAATTAAGTCGTTACTTAAATCTTTTAATTTTGAAAACAACCTTTCCAAAATTAGACATGGTCATTCTCATTCAACGTTTGAATTATTTGTCATCGTATGACTGAATGATCATCTTGGATCGTATCCAATATCATGAGCTTCCGCTTTCCTTTAATAATTAAAGTCTCGGAGTACTGCATCAATTATGTAGCCTCCTTGTCTCTAACTACTATAACGGGATTGCTCGTGTCATTGCTTATTTTTAAAAAGGATCAAAACTACTTAACCATATTTGAGAACGATTCTCAAAAGGTAACAGTCATGTTTGGTTTTACTAATCGAGAATAAAACATAAATATAGAATTTGCTAACTACAACATTAAAAAATGAAAATAAAAGAGTGTTGTTTGTTTATACACGCAAAATCAAAAATGGTCTTTTGGTTTATGATTTTGCTCCCACTAGTCAACTACTCCCAATTGACTTTCAAGAATTATTAATTTCTTTAGTGGACAAGATCCCACTAAACTACCGCGACCCCCGCTTTGGCTGGTGGGCCGAAAATAGTCTAATAGGTAGACAACATCTTTGTCAATCGTATCTTATACGACTCTTGTTGTTTGACTAGTCAACTCTTTGACAATTTTCATCTCATAAAGTAGTCAAACCCTTGCCTCTAAAATCCAGACGACCCCGCTTTGGCTGGTGGCCGAGAGAATTCTTAGTCAAGTCATAACCCCAATATTCGTGAGATCTCATACGATCATATCTCGATAATGACGATATACCCGAGGTAGGTCAACCCCTGCTTTGGTGATGAGTTGGATCCGAACAAGGGCTCTTCACCGTCATTATAATATGGGAGGCAATTTCAACTTGATTCTTTTGAGGTGGAAGTATTTATGTAAATTAATTCACTTAATTAATTATGGTCTCATCATAAATATGTCTATCTCTATAAACATACATCCTACACATTTATCTAGATCGTGCCTAGTCATGCATCTATCGTATCATATAAAATAAATACAAGCACAAAATAAATAAATGCGTAAAGTAACCGGTATGATCATGGACTTTTCCTAGGTGCGGTTTCGAATACAAACTGACGAAACCGCGGGTCACAATCTAAGGGTAGCTGCAACCACCAATAGGATCTTTAATGCTCCATTCTCCAATGTGATCTTTATTTTCGTCTTTCTTTGGTCTCCATCTTCTGCTCCATTCTTGTTATATTCAATTATACCCGCCGCACACGCAGGAGCCAACGGAATGGGATAAATGCGAGAAAATAAACTAGGTCACGTTTTTCATAACGGCCTAGGACAACTTTTAAACCAACGAAAATTAAATCATTCACATCTATCCTATCGGTTGAGTCCATGATCAATCGGGTCCATATAATCATATTATATCTACATTATCTAATCCATACAATTAAATCTTATGAAAAAGATAAAATTAAAATTTAACTACTTGCGTCTTAATTAATCAATTAACATTTAATCCATTAAATAATTTTATCTAATCAATTAACTAATTAACATTTAATTAATTAAATGATTTTAATCGAAATAAAATTAACGATTAATTTTAAACGATTTTAATTTTAATTTTAATTAATTAGAACTATTCTAAAATTAAATTAAAATTAAATCTCTCTTTGTTTCTTTCCTTTTGATTCGTAATCGAAAGGGATGTCGATGGTTTCTAAACCATGACACGACTAAACAACGAGATATCTATGCACAATAAATATCACGGGACGAAAAATTCGAGCACATCGAATTAACGAAGAGTGGGTTCACCGAGAATCCATCACTCAACCTCGACTTAACGTATCGTGATTTGAATCTTGCATCTATCGACTAATCACAACTATGAACTACATTGAAACATAAAATACACATAACAAAATAATTTCTTTCGTGTGTATCGTTTTACTGAATCAAAATATATCATCTTTTAATTACGTGATTTAAACGATAAAATTAACTACGCAAATAAACACGCTTATTGCTTAAGCTCAAAGCTCTCTCTGATACCACTGTTAGGAAATCTACGCGGGAACGCAGCGGAATTCAAAAATTTATTTCCTATCGACCCAAGATCGACTTCGTTTAAGCAATAAACAAACAAGTAGTAGACGGTGGTTACCTTGGTTGATCTAAAAGATCGACGCTTTGACCGTCTAGGAGAGTAGTTCAAAGATGGAGCCGCCCAAGTGTTCGGCCTCTACCGCTTAGTCCACACGAACAGCCCGCGGAATCCCACCATGGATTGCTATCGGAAAACCCCGGTTGCTAGACCGGACTTTTCCTCCTCACAAACTCACTATAGAAGCCCTCTTTCTTACACAAGAACTATGAGTTCTTGCAATTTTTCACAAGAACAATTGCTCTTGGAAGAATGGTGTACAAAAGAGCTTGGCAAGCCCTCTTATTTATAGTAGAGAGGCGCCCCTTATGCCTTGAGTGTGGGAGAAGAAAACATTTTCCAATAAAAATAAGGAAGAATAATTAATGTGATTGATCTCTTTTCCATAATTTGATTTTCCAATATCTTATATTGATTATAAATTATGTTATTACCCTAAATCTACTTTTCTCAAAATCAATTAATATCACATATTAATATTATGGTAATCTTATTAATTAAATTGCACAATCCAAGTGTGTCACACACACAAGCAATGTGGCGCCCAAACCTTCCAAAATTTCACTTATGGAAAATTCTTTAATTAATATAATGTTATGATTAATTAATTTGCAAAATCAATATATATCATATATCATTAATTTCAAAATATATGTATCAATATACATATTTAATTAATCAACATAATTAATATCTTGTATTTAATTTATTCATAATAAATAAATACCACTATATTAATTTACCACTATAACCTTTATAGTCTCGAGATAAAAACTTTCCTTATTTTGGTTATCATCTATAACCACATTTTAATCCGGTTGGATGTTCATATGTGTGTGACCCGATAGGCTTCGAATATGTTGGCCGTAGACACAAAGTGCAAATTACGAAATGCCCTTTATGCCTAACGATCACGGGATAGCGTCTAGCAACACACCGTGACCCCAATCATCGGAAGAGTCAAATGCAATGACTACTACCTTTCATGTGAAACAGCTTGATTACGTGTAACTTACAATCCTATCGCTATAATAATATCCCAACGGTCGTGCGTCGAGTGTCAAACATTAACAACCGTATCTTATAAACCGGATATCAAGTTCTCTCGGTAACACGTTTACTCCCACTTTGCAAAGATTCACGAGAACGAGACATTCCTTATAAGAAGGCCCTTTCGGATATTTACCCTCTGCGATAGGTACGCGATTCCCGGACGACCAATCATGTATACTCCGCGATGCTTGATATCACACCCAATCACTACCGCATGATGATCGCCCATGGCTGGGAAACCTCAATAGTGTCAAAGCATGACAATCCACACCGTGATGCCATGAAGACTCGGTCTTAAGGATAATTACACAACCGCCACATAGTGTGACACTTATCCGTGTAAGTGGGTCACTCTAACGTCGCGCATTCTCTAATACACGCCCACGTCATGGTCCAAGTGTCTTTACACTTCGATGAGCGAGATCTATCCTCGCCTAAAAGACGAGAAGACATCTAATACGTGCTAGTCTGCTTATACTATCAATGCCCTGTTTAATAGTACATCGGCTTTGAGAGACATTTAAGTATCAAACTTATTAAAGTGATTAGAGATCTCATCAACCATAATCGCCTATCATGGTTTCTCTATCACGCTTTAATACTAAGGGCGTTATCATATAACAATTCATAATTGGTTCTTTAAAAGAACATATATATGACAACAGAAAAGCCATTTAATATATGTACAAACATAAAGAAATAGTAGAAATGATCCGACCCGGTCGGATCCGGTCCAACCCGATTGGGTTTAGGACACTATTCCAACAGTTGCCACGTCCACGATTGCCACGTCCACGGTAATTTGGTGAATTGCCCCGACCTCGGTTCGAGTTGCCTTGCTGTGGGGCGGATTGGGAGTTGTTGCGACTGTAGAGAGCATGCACAGCATGTACCGGAAGAGGAGCACCCACGGCTAAAGGTTTGTGGTGGTTTAGCCGAGCCTCTGTTGTAAGTAGAAGAGCATACAGTTCATCAACGGTAATGGTCTCGCGGGTCGAGACGTGGGTAACGAAGGATTCATATTCCGGACCAAGGCCGGCAAGAAGATAGGCGACAAAGTCATCTGGTGGAAGAGGGTGGCCGGCAAGATGGAGTTCGTCGGCAATGTTTTTCAGTTTAAAGTAGTATTCGGTGGCGGTGAGCTCGTTTTTCCTGGTTGAAGCGAGCTGAGTGCGCAAGTGTACCAACTTGGCTCGACTTTGGGATGCAAAGGAGGTTTGTAGTGCAGCCCATATTGCCGCCGATGTGGTGGCGGTGTATACCTGTAAAAGAACCTTATCGGAGAGAGACGAGGTGATAACCGATAGAATCATGTTGTCAATCTTAGTCCAAGCCGCAAGGTGGGTGGCGTAATCAGGGTTTGGTGCGGCCTGGCCGTCGGTGATGATGGTCGGCGAAGGTGGTTTGATCGAGCCATCAACGAAACCGTAGACTCCTTGGCCCTTTAGATACGGTAGAACCTGTGCTCGCCATAGATTATAATTTTGACGAGTTAACTTGGTGATGCGCACTGCAGATGACGGAGTAAAGGACGGGTAGGGTGCAGCAATGTTTGCGGCGGCAGTGTTGGCGGCAGCAGTGGTGCCGGATTCGGTATCGGACGACATGGCTTGTGGAGAAAGCTAGTGCTGCGGCTGCGTGTTTGTGTGTTGGCGGGTGAGGAAGCAGACGCTGCTGCTGTTGAACGCCGGCGTGGGTATGTGCCGGAGAAGAAGGTCTTTGCCGAAGAGGATGGTGGACGGCCGTAGGGTTTTTTTTTTTTTTTTTTTTTTGATCAACCTAGCTCTGATACCATGTAGTAATTTGTGTTGTATATTGATTATGAAAAGTATTACAATGGTACAGTTTATATACTAGTACAAGGTATGGGTAAGACGGTAAATACATAATTACAATTAGGTCATAAGTAAAACTACGTCGTATCAAGAATGTCTTCAACAGTTTCCAATGTCATTCTAACCTTTTCGTGCCGAAATAGCATAAGGGCCTTGTAGAAAAAATTGTCCCACTCCCCAGTTTCTTCAGAACGGCCCTACTGAGATGGTGTAGTGATTTCTAAATTGCATTGTTTTATCTGAATTGTTTGACTTTATTTAATAATACTCCTCTCGTCTCATTTTATGTGTCAGTTTGATTTTGCATTTTAAGCGCGCTTTTTAAGGTGATGATAACTAAGCCAATTTTGACACTATCTTTATGAAATTACCGCCCAACCTTTCTTCATGAATTGTAGTGTAAACAAATGAGTAATTTCGCCGAGATAGTGTCAAAATTGGCTTAGTTATCATCACCTTAAAATGCGTGCTTAAAATGCAAAATGAAACTGGACACATAAAATGGGACGGAGGGAGTAATACATTGTTTATTAATACATACAACCAAGAATATCTAAGAATAACTTTATAGTTAAAAAGAAACAAATTGAAAATAGAAATATGCTGCTAAAAATAGAAATGTGTAAAGTTGATGAAAGGAATATTTTATTGGATTTGATTTGAGTTCACTTCCACTACAATGTACAGTGGATTTAGGGTCTGATTCCTATTATTTCCTATTTGTTGTCCTTTATTCTCGTTCTCTTTTTAAGAATTAAATCATTTATCGACAAACTCATCAATCATAATCAACTTATAATTTTTCTATCACGAATTAATTCTAGGGACGTTATTGTATGCAATATTAGAATTTATTTAGCGGATAATAACATATATAATAACATAAGGGGGGTTCTATTTGGACCCCCCCTTATTACTACTTGCACCCTTTTACTACTTGTACCACAAAATTTTACTTTTGGTACCACAAGATTATTTTGATTATTTTTATACTTCTCACACTACACAATTAATAAAAAAACTACTACTTTCACCACAACTTATAAAAAATTCAAACTAGTCCTCCCAAAAATTCACCCCCTCATTTTTTCCAGCCACCACTTTCCTCCTTGCCCAGCCACCTATAACCACCACCCTCTTCCACACCACTTAATCCAACCACCCAGCCCCAGCCCGTACCTCCTCCCCCAACCGCCTAAATCCCTCCCTTCTTGTAAATCAACCTCCCAAAATGCTCCAAAATCAACCCACCCATGAACCTGCAAATTCTTCAAATTTCCACCCCAAATATGAATATCTTCTTCCCCACCTCTTGCAAATCGCGAAAATGAAAGGGCGATTTTTGGTGGTTTGATATTGCTGTTATTTCCCCATTTTGAGGGTGAAACGAGTCAGATCTTCAGGCGGCGTGGCGGTGGTGAGGCATGTCTCGCCGGAAAATTGGCACAAATGGAGATTGGGCTGCTGTTAGAGGGGGAAAGACGGGCTGAGGGTTTGGTTTTTTGGGGTGGTTTATGGGTGATTTTTGGGGGTTGAGGGTGGCGGTGTTGGGAGGCGCTAATGGGAGTGGAGTTGTATGAAAACGCAGAAATGTGGTTTGAGAGGTTGGCCGGCCGGATTCTGCCATTAAAGCAGGATGGGCTGTTGGTTTGTGAGTGAGACGGCGGTGGACGCCGGCAAAACGGTGTCACCGGAAAAAAGGGGGTTTGCTGTATGAAAATGGGGGAGATGGTGGGTTGGGGGACGATGGGGAGATGGTGGTGGGGTGGGGAGATGGATTTTAAGGATTGAAAATGGAAGAAGAGGGGGTAAATTAAAATGTTGTAAATTTAGGGACTTAAATTTAAGTCTAGGGACTAAAGTGTATTTTTTTTTTTTTTTTATTTTTATGTGGTGTAATAAGTAAAATGAGGGTGTGTAGAAGTAAAACAAAAAAAAAAAAAAAATCAAATAATGGGTGTAAGTAGTAATAAGGGGGGTGCAAATAGAACCCCTCTAACATAAATGTCATTTATTATGTATATAAACATAAAAGCATAGTCGGAATAAATTGACACGGTCGGATCCAGTCCAACCCGATTGGATTTAAGGCTCTTACAAGTGCCACTTAATTAAGTAATCCAATTTAATTTTTGTCATTTACATACTAGATTAAGAGCAATATTATCTTATCTTATATCTGTCTTTAAGGTGAAATTTTTTTATATTCACTCCATAAATATTTAAGATAATTAGGGATAATGACAGCTTTTGAATTTTTTTTTGAAAGAATGAGACAACCCGATATTTTTTATAAGGACAAGGACAGCCCTTATCATTTTTATAGCCTGGAGGACCAAAAAAAAAAAAAAAAAAAAAAAAAAAAAAAAAAAAAAAAAAAAAAAAAACACACACGCACACACGCGTGAATGCTCCAGTGTTTTTGTTTTTATTTCTTTTCCTTCCCGATTTTCAAACACTCATATCTTTTTTGATTTAAATATACAAACGTGATAAAAATTTCAATGCGTTTTTTATTTTTTGATGATATTCTTCGTTTTGAGACTTTGTTCTATGTAATTACATCGTTTTTCGTGAGATTTACTGTCGAAATTCACTCAGTGAATCTTCCCGGTGAATCCTGAAAATCAGTGAATTTCGACAGCGGATTTTAAGGGAAATGAGGGAGAAGGACACAAATATTTTATCAATTAAGTAGAATGACATATTTTTGAAACTTTTGCACAAAACTATTTCTTTTTATTTTTTTTTTAATTTCTGGCGCTTGCTTTTTTACAAAAAGAACTACACAGTTTCTCTATCATCCATTTTTTTTTAACACTCATCGCAATCTAGAACTCCAAATTTGAAAATTCTTTGACTAATTTTTTTACTTTTTCATTCTCTTTATTTTGAGTCCATATTCTGACGTGATTTCAGAAAATTCGCTGTCGAAATTTACTATTGTTTGAAATTCAGTGTCGATATTCACTGATTTTCAGGATTCACTGATTCACTGAGTGAATTTCGACAGTGAATCTCACAAAAAAACGATGTAATTATATCGAACCAAGTCTCAAAACGAAAAACATCAAAAAATAAAAAATTCAATAAAATTTTTATCGCGTTTGGATCTCTAAATCAAAAGATACGAGAGTTTCAAAATGTGGAATGTAAGAGAAAAAAAAAAAAAAAAAAGGTCCCAGGACCTGTCGCGCATTTGTTTTTATTTTTTAATTTTTATTTTTGAATTGTCCTTTTGGCTATAAAAATTATAGAATTTGTCCTTCTTCCAATTAAAAATATGTTGATGTCCTGTTATTCAAAAATATTCCAAAATATATCTTTATCCCTAATTATCCTTTTTTTTTATACAGTCTTTTCACACAAAACATGTTTTACACATTCCAAGGGCGAGATTGGGTTTTGTTTTGACATTTAACACACATATCATTCTGACCCTAAATGAGTCAAGAATTGTATATTATTCAGACTATGTTACAAGCCTGGAACATTATTTTTTCGAGACCAATTTTTTGTCTGAATAAAGAGACATTATTATGTACCATTGAGAAACAATATGGACCGTTTTACAGGCCGAAAAATAATGTTTTCCGCTGCTATTTCTAGTCAGAATATGACCACGACGTTCTGAAAATTTCGAAAACGTATCGGACCATTCTAGAGGCCGGATATGTAATGTTTTCCTCACCACGTTCGGGTTAGAATAAGCTAAATTATTCTGACCACGTTTGAGTAGGTATAACCTTATATCAAGTAAGAATATAAAAACGTCGCTATAAACAATTCAAAAACGTATCAGACCATTTTAGAGGCCAAACATGTAATGTTTTCCTGACCACGTTCGGGTCAGAATAAACTAAATTGTTCTTACCATATTTGGGTAGGTATAATGTCCTATATTCTGACCAAACTCCGGTCAGAATGTAGGCGCGTAAATCAAAAAAATAAGGGCAAAATTGGAAAACAAAATACTTTGTAATCAGACAAAATTTTGCGTGAAAAGATATTTCATTTTTTTTTAACGGAAACGAAATATTCATACTCACTTTTCCGCCTTAAGTGGGACTTGAACCCGGATCAGGACCGGGTTATGACCTACTGAGGCGGCCCGATTTTTTTTTTTACTAAGCCAGCTCCCGACCGCTTTTAATTGATGTTGTTTTTTGTTTTTTAATTTTTAAAAACAAACTTATCGCGTTTTTAACATCTGTAAATACAAAATTCAATTTATTGATAACCTCAAAACATGCCTACAAAGTAATCTTTTCTGGCATATTTAGAAACAAACATCAAATTCATACGTGTACACAAAACATATTTACATATTACTATTTCAAGATCGTATACAAAAAATTAATAAAATTTGTTTGTATGTCTAATTTTTTTTTAGGCCAAGTACTTTTTTTTATTGGGACATTTATCGATTGGAGTAAAAAAACATTTGGTCTTTATCAAAAAAAAACTAACATATTATATTAGGTTGGATCGGATTGAATCTACACGGATTTTTTTTCTTTTAACGAAACATGTATCGTTGGGCCATCCCGGAACCGTTGCGCTTAAGACGGCCGTCTCTCCGGCCTCACATGAGGCCAGACCCTGATGACCTATTGTTAACCACTAGGTCGATACCTTATTGGTAATAGTCCAACTGTAAAAAAAAATTAGTGAAAAATTGTTTTGAAATATATAAGCCCACCTAATTCCTTTATTCAAATAAGGATAGGGGTTGTATCGGCACCCTGTAGAAACGAAAAAATTATGTGGTATGTCAAAGATATCACATAATATATTTGTCCTAAATAAAATTTATTTTATATTATTTCCTATTTAATTTGTTAGGGAATAATGTAAAAATAAATGATTGATTAAAATCTCTTAAAAAAAACTTAGAGATTTAATTATTTATAATTAAATGGGGGTGTAGAAATACAAAATACATATGTGACATATTATATTTGTCACATACTACATATGTCATTAAATATAATTATTTTTATATTATTTCCTACATTAAATATTGGGAGATAATATAAAAATCAATAAATCCTAAAAATCTCTTAAAATTCAATTAGTTTAGAGATTTTATTGATTTATAAATGCAAAGATTGTCTACAAATTGCTACAGCCAATCAGGAGAGCCTTGACGCATTAAATGCGGATATTGTAAGAATCAATCAGAGTGTGGACACATTAAATGAGTGTGGATGCATTAAATGCAAAGGCATCACCTAGCACTATAAATAGGAGAGTCTTGGTCATTTGCAAAACACACTGAAGAGTTGGTGGAGATCCCAGAGCAAGAAGCTTCAAGGATTCATCAACAACACCGAAGCCTCGAAGATCTTCCAAGAAATCCTTCAAGCCCCGAAGATCTTCCAAGAATCCTCAAAGTTCTTCAAGAAAGCCAAGAAGATCGACAAGGCATCTTCAACACTTGGAGATAAACACAAATGCAAAGCTCTTCAACAAGGCATCTTCAACACTTGAAGATCAACACAAAGGCGAAGCTCTTCAACAAGGCGTCTTACACATTTGAAGATCAACACAAAGACGGAGTTCTTCGACGAGGCGTCTTCAACCCCTGAAGATTAACCCAAAGTCAAGAAAGGCGAGAAGATCGAAAATCGTCAGCAATGCCAGAAGAAGTCGTCTTCAAAGTTCTTCAAGAAGATGAAGAACATCAAAGCTTCAAAGCACCATGAAAGACCGCCTCCAACATCGAAGATCTTCGCAAAGTCGGTCATTCAACTAGGAGATTGAAGGTAATACAAAGTATGCCTTCAAGTCTTCACAAAGTCAAAGTTCTTTCGCAATATCCGGGAGTTCATCAACACAACAACAATTGGTGAAGAAGATGGGAGAAAGCATAAAGCCCTCTTTTCAACCACCGTGGAGAAGATTGAAGGAGTAACAAATAAGCCTCCAAGTCATCTCCAATAATCAAGATCGTCCGACAAATTCGAGTTCTTCAACAAAGAGAAGATCTAAGAAGCAACAAAGAAGTCTTCAAGTTCTTCACCAACATTTGAGGGTCATCCATTGCGTCCGGAGTTCTTCACCAACTCTCAAGCTCGCCCTCCATATTCGGAGTTCTTCAACAACAATCGAAGGTCTTCCGCAATATTCAGAGTCCTTCAACAAATCAAAGATCACCAAGAAAGCAAGTGTTCTTAAACAACAAACAAAGGCCTTCTTCCTAACAAATTGGAAGAGTACTGACAAGTCCGAGAACAAGTCCCCGTGACTCTCGGAGAAATCAAAGGAGACGATCAAGGAAGCACAAAAGCATCCAAGTCATCTCCGACAAATGAAGATCGTCCGCCATATCCGGAGTTCTTCCACAAATCTAGCATTCTCCCCAACAGATTGGAGGAGTACTGACAAGTCCGAGAACAAGTCCCCGCGACCCTCGGCAAAATCAAAGGAGAATCAAAGGCGTCCCGTAGACATAGGGATTTTGTTAGAGATTGTACCCACTCAAATTTTGAAATAAATAAAAAATTATATTTGTTCCAATTTTCTTGTCTTTCTTTTTTTAATTTAATTGCAAGACAACAAAATTTACGTTACACACCCCTCTTTTTACTTTCGGCATTCATTTTTTGATTTTGTTTTTTTTTTTTACTTTTACACAACACAAATTTTCTTCATGCAACACATAAAAAATAAATATGACATAACTACATTTTAGTCTCTACATTTTTTCTTGATTTTTTTACTTCAATAATTATTGTAAACACGTATTTTTTCCCCATAAACCCTAATCCCAATTCCATCCACCCTCCCTTTGAAAAACAACCATCACCGTTCTCCTCTTCCTCCTCGCCCACCACCCTTGCTTTTCTATCCCATTCCTTCACCACCCCTTCCTCCTCCCCCAGCTGCAAAATCACTCCACATTCAAGCATTCATCTCCTTGCCCGCTAAAAAATTAGCTCCGCCTCCTCAACCACGAAAACCACCCCTCTCAACCACAATTTCGCTGAAAATGGTTCACTTGCAAAATCAATCCTCTTTCATTCAGCCCTTCTTCTTGAGCAGCAAAAAAAAAGCAGAAAAAAGGACCCGTCGCACGCCATATACCCAGGCAAACGTTTTTTTTTTTTGGCGGGAAGGGAAGGACAAGCTGCGTTTTTGCGGCTAAGTGAGGCGGCAAAGGAGGGTGTGTGGGGTCCAGCTTAGGAAATGGTGGTAGATATGGGTGGTTGGGAGGGACGCTTGAAAACGGGGTCGCCGGAGAAATGGGGGTGGGAGTGTAACAAAAAAGAAGGAAGATGGGGATTCCGTCATTGGAGCAGGGGCAGGTTTAGGGTGGCGGGTTGATGGTGGTTATTTATATGACACGTTTTATTCGGGAGTTTATATGACACGTTTAGTATAAGATGTGTCACCATAAAAAATTGACGTGTCATATACAACTCTACTCATTATGTCTAATAAGAAAAATATCATGAATTCTGAGTAAAAAGAAAAATATCATGGTTTGAACCCGTTCACCAAACTGTGATATCCCACATTGAAAGTGAGGGAAGCGCATCACCACCATATAAGTGTGAGACATAAAGGTCTTATCAATTGGGTTAGCCTACCAAGCGAGGACGGCGGGCTAAGTAGCTGACCGGACCATTTATAACTCATTTAGCGCACCAGACCAGGGGTCTGGGGGCGTTACAGAATGGTATTAGAGCAGACTGTCATACGAACTTACGTGCCACACCGTGTGAGGCGGTGGTGGCCACCTCTAGTACGGGTGTACACGGATACGGATAATCCGAAAACCGAACCGAACCGGGGTAATTAGGTTCGGTTAATAAGTGATACGGTTCGGTTTTCGGTTTTCAAAATGGAAAAACCGGATTTTTCGGTTCGGTTACGGTTAGTGCTATAAATTATCCAAAACCGAACGGAAAACAAAAACCGAACCGAAAACAAACCGTTTATATCCGAACTGAAATCAATTAGAAAAACCAAACCGTTTATAACCATATAGTGAATCAAATTGTTGTAATTGTATAATTTGGATGAAATTTGGTTATTACGGTTTGGTTTTCGGTTAATCAACCGGTTATTTCGGTTCGGTTCGATTATCTCTAATTATTTACTTTTGATTTTATTTCGGTTTTGAGTTATGTGACCGAACCGAATCGGTTCGGTTTGGTTCGGATTGTCAATTAACCCAAAATGTCGGTTCGGTTTCGATTCACGGCCATTAATCGATCGATCCGAACCGAATCAACCGTACACACCCTTCTAGAATCCTATGGTAGGGACAAACTGAACATCGCCACCATATAAGTGTGAGACATAAATGTCTTGTCAACTTGGGTTAGCCCTTTTAGACCATGCGACGACGGCGGTCTAAATAATTGACCGAATCATTTATGACTCATGTAGCGCAACCAGATCCGAAATCTGGGGACGTCACACAAACCAAATCCTTGATCCTTTTTTCATCACAAATGAGAAATAAACAATAAAGCATCAACCATTCATCTATGTAGATTGAAATTTTAAAGGACAAATAACGATCGACATTCAACTATCAGCAATCAACAAGTCGTATTCCTTATTTCAACAATTAATCTTAAAGCACTAAAAAAATTGAGGTTATTGGCTTTCGGGTCTAGTCAAGGGTGTTGATCTTACATAGGGAGTCCCTATTAAAACAGACCGTCGGATGACCGCCACGTGTAGAAAATGATAAAACTGTTTTGTTTGTTTGTACAATGATGATGCTGGATATCGTCGAGTGTGTAATCCGGGTCTGAGATACTCTAGAACGACTTATCAAGAACCTTTAACAATGGAGATGGTGATTGTGATAGGATTTAGACTGAGCCTGAGAGTTAGCTTCTCTCAAGTTGCCCACATATCCAATGTATGTGATTGGAATCAAGTCTTTCGTAGTTCCTTAGGGTTGTTTTTATATGGGGGTGCCTCGCCCTCTTTTCTTGTTGGACAAGTAGATTACTCTTAAACCCTAAGGATTAATTCGAGTAAATCCCTTTAACAAGGGATAATTAAGATAGTATTTAAATCATAAGATCAGCGTCCTATAATCACGGGATTCTTCCTATCGTTATCCTATTTAATAGGCACATGTACGAATTATCCACATAGGGAAAGACCCAGACGTCATGCGCTGGGCTTCTCGGGTCGTCTCGACCTGGGTTGCATGATCTAATCCTTCCGACATGACCGAGCCGCCCTGCGGTGGTCTAGTCGGGAAGGGCTAGGGCAGACCTCCCACATGGGGTAAGGTTTGACTAACATGGGGCCTGGTCCCCTGGCCCTAATACTTTTCCCTCTAGCTATTGGGAAGCCGCTCCCGGAGTGACACGTGGCGAGGTCTACTCTGGCCATCATCATACACGTGTCACAAATCCAACGGATGAGTGTAATAGGGAGTCCCTACAGTAGAATTAGCCTATATAAACCTAGCGCTCCTCCCTTATTTTTATATTGAAAGTGCAAGTCTTAGGTGTTAATCCCTACGTTGTTATTTAACTGTCGTAGTTGCCAAAAATAAAATTTCATTTTTATCTGTCGTAGTTATATTTTCAAAGCATTATTTATTAATTTTTCTACATCTGTCATTTTTTATTGAAGGGTAAGAGATTGTGAACAATATTGCATTAATTATCTTCAAGGGGTTATTGTCATTTTGATGTTAAGCCAAAACATTAATTACTTTCCTGAATGTGTATGTTTATGGCAACCGGTACAGTTAAATAAGAATGAATATTTTATTATGTTAAAAGTATGAGTATTGATATGTCATATGTCTATTTCTTCACGTTCACCACGCTCGTGTTTCCTAGTGTCAAGTCCATTTGAAATTTTTTTAATGACACTTATAAAGTGATAAATATGAGTTCAGTTATAAATTTCATGATCAATTATATGTTTTTTTTTGTTTATAAAGACTAATTTTAAGACTTAATTAGACACTTAAGACATATTTAAAAGATCATTGATTTTAAAGACAAAATTTGCCTCATCTCCATTCTAATTTTTTGATATATTAGTCGGAGTACTCATGAGCTGGCGAGATTGGAAGGAAACCACTTGTGTTTGAACACCTGACCGACCTACTTCCCGCCGGAAATGGCTTCTATTGTCAAATCTCTCAATCCCACCAAGCATCTCAAAGAACAGTAAATATCTTTTTCTTTCCCAGAATTGCCACTTTTTGTTTGTTTGTTTCTGAATGCATTTTCACGTTCAGATTATGTTGTTTGTTAATTCCATAATCTGTCAAAATGTAATTTGTTTGTTAGTTAGTCAGAGGAAGTTGCCATTGGACTCAATGGACTTTGAACAGGCTATGCTACATGTCAACAAGATGAGCTTCATTTCGGGATGATTTTGGGATGAGCTTCATTTAGCGATGAAATTGCAAAATCAGTCCCATAATTTTAGGATGGTATCAATTTTGGTCTCATACGATTTTAATTTAACAATTAATTCCCGTAAGTTTTAAAAAAGACTCAAGTTCATGACACTTCTGAACTCCGGCAAAATATCTTTAAAAAATTTGGGATTTCCGGCCAACGTTAGCTCTAAGTGGCGGAATCCCTCAATTTGATTTAACATTTGATCATATTTAACCTAATCATAAGACACTAGTCATCAATAACCCAATCTACCCCTAAAAAAACAATTTGTTATAGTATTGAAATCAAGTAATCTGACCAACATATGCCCAACGAAAAATAACTCTTAGTATTATGTCAGATGAGAAATTCACTCTTTTCTTCAAATGTCTATCCAACAATTCAAACACCTGCAATTTTTATCAAATTTACTCCAACTGTAATCTAAAATGTTTAGAATTAATGAGGCTTCAAACAAAATTGCACAAGTCTTATTCATTCTAGGTGGGCCGCCCACAATGCTCTGCTCTGTCGTAATATATATATATATATATATATATATATATATATATATATATATCATAATCTTTTAGTTATTTGCTCTTGGCTTTTGTCTCTTGCATTTTCGTTTTGTGATTTCACTCACCTATGACATGAATGACAACCATCAAATTAACTGCAGCAATAAGTCAAGATAGTTTGAGAAGTGCCACAAACACATTATCAACAACATCTTGGCCAAATGCCCAATAACCTATTAAGGCAACAGGAAAATAGCAAATGGCATTGATGATATAAGCCCCAAGGCCACCTTTCCAATAGAAAAACAGCAAACGCCACATAACGTCAATATAGGTTGGAAAATCCAAATTTTTATGAGTAGATTTAAATTAAATAAAGAGGTGTCCTGAAATTGAGTCTTTTTTAAAACTTACGGGACTTAATTGATATCTTGAAATCGTAACACCACCCCAAAATTATAGGACCGATTTTACAATTTTCCCTCATTTAGCTTTGATGTGGTGAAGTTCCTCTATGAATAATAATCCTAAGAATAAGTTATCAATTTTGGGTGCCAACTAATTAAACAGGGAGTACTATTGTGGCTTGTTGCTACATGGTTTTGGGTTTTTATGTACATAAATTTATTTGCTGAACAACTATACATATATTCAGTTAGCTGCTTCAAATTAGACGACAGCAAGTTTTTCTACCTATAATTAACTTGGGGCTAATATTTGCATCCCACCAATTCTATAGAATTGATCTAGTGAAAGTTGGTTTTGGAGCCAAAACCCAACTGACAATGCTCAAAATCGTCGGGTATCAATCTGGGCCGTTTAATCTAGAGTAATATGAACGAGGGATGATTTTTTGGGTGGATTTAGACTGAGCTTGAGAGTTCTTTTCTCAAGTTGCCTACGTATCATGTTGATTATTCAGGAATCAAGTCTTTCGTAGTTTCTTAAGGTTGTTTATATAGGGGACAATTTATCTCTTTCCTTGTTCTACAAGGATTTGTATTAATTCTCCCTAAGGATAATCACACGCATATCTTTATAATTTAGGGATAATTATGCACATATTTAAATGTCAATATCAGAGTCTTTATGACTCAGCCCTTAATGCTTCTTAGGTTTTTGAATATGCATTTCGTTTATGCTTCATTGTATTTTACGAGCCCGATCTGCGTAGCTCAGCTCGGGTACCTTTGGGGACTTCGGAAGTTTACTTCCCAAAGTTAGCAAGCCTAACATGTGGAGCCCAAAAATTTATCCGACATTCGGACTTGCGCGAGTCTGACCTGTAGACTGGTTGTTTAGAGTTAGTCTGACATGCGGAGCTCTGCTTTGCGAGCGCATTGAGCCTGACATCCAGCCTCTACGAATTTACATCCGCCCTGCGGACTTGCTTTCTGAGGAGTCCGACCCGCGGAGCTCGGTTTGAGTTCATCTGTGAACTAACTTTGTCCTGCAAACTTAATGAGCCTGGCCTGCAAAGCTCTGAAATTTTGGATCCGTCCTGCGGGTTATTGCTCGAGTCCATCTTGTGGACTGACTTTATAACGAGTTCGACATGCGGAGCTCGGTTTTGAGTTCGTCTACGAACTAAGGAAGTTTGGTCTACAAAATTTATGGAGGCTGAGCTAGAGAGCTCATACTTTTGTCTGTCCTGCTGACTGGGCAGATTTGTTCTACAAACTTGGCGAGTCCGATCTGCGGAGGTCAATTCGATGAGTTTGACCTGCAAACTTTGTTGAGTCCGACCTGTGGAGTTCTCGAAGTTGATGTCCGTCTCTGAGATTTCAAAAACTTTTCGTCCGACTGCGGAGCTCAAGTTTTGAGTCTATCTTGCACTTTGGAGAAAAACTTCCAAAATTATCGAGTACAATGTTTTAATATATGCAAATTATTTGCAAGTTCTCTTGCCTTAATTTTATTTTCATCACTTACTTGAAGTACTCTGATCCGCAGTGGGGTGTCTTTGCCCCACAGTATGCCATGCATTAACTCATAGTTTTTTGGATGGCATACTTAGTAGCGTGTAGATTTTTGCCTCTGAAACTTACCTGCAGGGCTCTGCAATTCGATGTCTGTCATGCAGACTTAGGAAGTTTGACTGTTGCAAACTTGCTGAGTCTGACTTGCACTTTATGACTGTTGCAAGATTGTGATTAATCAATCAATCAATTACAAATCAATTATCTTTTATTAATTAATTATTTAACTAGTAAATAATTAATCACACAAGAAAATCAATCCTTGCACTTTATGACATGGGAGGCGCCACACCTAGGGTTTTAGGCCCACAGAAAATGTCTTTCTGTGTATTATATTATTTAGTCCAACTAAATAATATTTCGCATATCAATTAATTGGCTCAGCCAATTAATTATCACTGAGGCCCAATAACAAGAAAAATACCCGAATTACAGGAGCTACATTGGGGACCATGGACCTATAACCAGTAGCTCCAATAATTAAGTAAAATATTCATCGAACATAATATTCATACTTAAATTATTAATTTCGGGATTACGCCACCATAAACCCGAAACTGAACTCTACCAATTATAGATATATACTTACACTCAACCCTATGAGTAAATCAGCGTCCCACCGATATAATCACTACATACGGACTAACCCTCCATGTGATCGTCCCATTCTCGAGTGGGGAAGTCTCCGTGAACGCGACTCGGAATATCTTATCCTTATTTACCATTAACCCCCTAGTGATAAATTAGTTCACATATCTGACTAGTAGCTAATTAGTCTAATATGAACTGTGCCCATCGATCATTTTCTTAGGGCTAACAAATAAGGGGACTACCTCTCTACTTCCCGCAGGAAGGAATGGATTCCATGTCTCATAAAAACGTAACTACTCACTCATCGTGAATAGTGCCAACGAGAAGTGACTTGGATCACATATCAAAGTGATCCGTAATTAACACATCAAACACTACCCCGAGACAAGCAAAGATCCTCGTGATCACCTCGTGATTAAGGTCAATCCATATATGATCATCTAATGATTTAATAAGATTTCCTGATTACGGAATTATCAAGAAAATACAGATTAAATCGGTCCAGCCCTATATGAATGCCATCATATATAAATACCCCACTTAGGTACCTTCTACCAACAGTCCAGATAAGACTATCACACCCTAAGGTGTTCTGAGCGCATTATTGGTGTTTTAATCATGAGACCTTATACTCTGATTAAGTTCACCACTTAATAGTTCAAGTATATCACCACTAACTCAATCCTCACGTGCATGCCATACACTGAGTTAAGTGGTTACATACTGATATACTTAGGGTTTGCAGTAGTGTATACTTTATAAGCACATAGCAAATAATAAGATGAATAATAAAATCTGTCATTATTAAATCAAAAACAATTACATAAATTGTCTTTCGGGCACTACATCTAACAAACTATGATGGCTTGATCCCCACACGGGTACGTAGGCAATCACTTATGTGATGCAACCTCTTCATTCAATTTGTTTTTTACATATAAAATATTTTTTCTGAAAAAATAGGGGGAAATTGTTAGCTATTATAAAATTACATATTTCGTTATCGTATGCATTCGAGTTTCCGTAACAAAACATGGTGCGAAGTGATTCGACTTAGATTCATGAATCTGTGAAGTGTTGCGATTCAGATACATGAATCTGCGAAGTGATGCGCTTCGGATACATGTACCTGCAAGTGATACGAATCGAATTCATGCATCTGAGATGCAATCAAATTCATGCATCTGCGAAGTGTTGTAGCTTTTCATCCGGAATCATGAATCTCTAAACGAGATATGATCGCACTTTTTGTCCTATAATTACGACTCAAAACATACATGAAAATTCAACCATTTTTTAGAAAGCATCATCGTAACTATTTTTAAGTGTCCTCTGGTTTGATCAAACAAGTCATCGTTTGAATCAAACACATCCATCAGTATCCTGAGAGAGATTTTCGTGAACCCCAAGTGACTTTGTGTGGGAGAAACATCTTTAAAAAGACAACGCAAATCACGTGCCTTGAGTATTATTTTTGTCGGTCCTTTCCTAAGTATTAATTTTTCCCAACATTAAATACACGTTTTTTTTTTAATTCACAAAATGTCTATCAAAGATAAAGTGCACCATATTCTCTGCTTTACATAATCCTAGATATAAAGAAAATTTATATAATATTAATGAATTGGGTAGATGTAAAGAAAATTTTACAAAGTTAATTTGTAATTTAGAATAAAAAATAGAGTATATGTTGTAATATTATTTTTCTCGATGAAATCTCTAAAATAAAGTTCTTAAAAGATTTACCGTATATACTGGAGGTGCTTTAAATCAATCGTTAATATTAAATGATATTAAGAGTACTAATCATTTAATACTCTCCCCGCTCCTTATTATCTATCGTATTTGAGAAAAACACATAAATTAAAAAAATAAGTAATTGCATTAACTTTCATTATAAAATATTAAAACATTCTTGAAAAATGTAGTGGTGTATTGAATGTGAAAGATTGATTGGTTGAATGAGCCTAGAAAGTTGAAAAATAATATTGAAAAACAGAAAGAGTATTAAATATGTATTGAAAATGTAACTACGACAGATAAAAAAAAAATTATTTTGACAACTACGACAGTTAAATAGAAACGAGGAAGTAGCAAACATGTCATTACTCTTTACCTAATACAAATCCTAATTGAGAGGTTTCAAACGAGATCATCGGTGTGGTATAATAAGTAGGTTTCTGAAACAGCTGGCAACTTTGACAAATTAAGGCAAAGTGCAATAAATGCTCTCTGATTACCAGTGCCTTTGCGTACAGTCTTTACATCCAAACAGAAAAAAACTTCCATTATGCACAAGTAAGAAAACAATGCAGAGGAACAGATAGGCAAAGTAAATTCATTGATAGTGACATCATGATAAGATACCGCAATTAAAAAGAATGAGATAATAACTATTACTTATTAACATGGAAAATGATATGTGCACTACACTTGTTTGTAGTTCACAAACCACTACATGTGTGGTAGCTCTTGATTAAAGAGATCAATTATTTTTTGTGGTGGATTCCAACAGAATATGTGGTGTTGATTGTGTTGTGTAAGATGTTGTTGTTGAAAGAGTAGTGAATGTATCACTACTCTATTAACATATAAGTTTATACTATATTACATGGAAATTCTTATCTTAGAGTGTAATGTCTTCAATGCATGGGTCTGGCAGTGTAAATTGAGGGAAAACAGATCAGGTGACAACTTCGACCCGTCGTCCTCGTTTGGTTTTAATGAGTTAACCCTGAGCCAAAACAGATCCGACAACTACTTCAACCTCGTTGTCCTTACTTGGCCTTAAAAAGTTAACCGATGTCATAATGGATCCGATAACTACTTAGCCATAATGACATGTTTGTTATGCATTAATGAAATGAAATGAAATAAAATACTAGAAATGGAATGGAATGAAATGAATAAATGCCTTCTATTACTGTGTTTGGAATTTGAAAGAATGGAGTGAAACAAATCATATAAAAGGTGACGCATTGAATGATGAGTAGGGCATGGTAGTGGATTAAGATTGGGTGGGTAGGGTATTGTATTGTTCATAAGGTAGTATATGGTGGAAGGGTGGGGTTAGGTAGGGTGGAGTGGGGTAGTCCTACCCCACACCCTATCGCACTATACCTCTCTACCTACCCTGCCCTACCTACTGCTACCATAATCTACCCACCACTCCACCCTACCCTACCTTACCAACCAACATATTCTACCCTACTATATCTCACCATATCCTATCCTAGTTATCCTACTGATCGAACTTTTCTAGGTGTCCAATCTTACCAGCGGTATACCGGGTCAATTGTAGTCTAGTAAGTGGTCAAGGTCGTATCCACGAGGATTGTGAGGTTGTACACCTAAAAACTATTATTATCTTGATCTAAGTCGCAATAATACAAGAAGGTAAATGTATCTAAAAATCTACTACTACAAAGGGTGATAAAAATGATAAAAGACCTAGCCAAGATAATGCATTGATCAAGCAAACCTCTATTAGCATCATGGGAATGAACTACCTACCAACCTTCCAATGGTGTTCAAGTGTGTGATATCGGTGCACTCCTAAGCTAGCAATTACCCCTCATATGAGTGTATGAAATTGCTCTATGTATCCTCCTTGGTCTAAGAACCCTAGACCTAATGATTCAACATGATTAAGTTCTTGAGTGCAATGAATAAACAATAACCCCAAATAAGAAATTAAATTCCAATTAAGGTCAATTTTACCTTCCGGTTTTTCTATTCATTCTTCCACACCTAGCATCTCCTTTCGGTCTCAACTAAGTGTGTGTGTGCTAGTGCTAGGTGATCAATCCAACACTTACAAGCAATACATTGCAAATAGGAAAAGATAACAACAACACATGAAGCTATGAAATACAAACTAACATTCTCAATCAACCAATAGAGATTAAACTATCACAACTACATAATCTTGGCTAGTTTAGAACTAGCCACCCATGAATATAAACACCAACATGTCAAAGCTAGCATTCATACTAATGAGAACAATTAAAACAAGGTAGAGGCTAAGAATTTACCAACTAGAAGTTATAAACTTGTAGAAGGAAACTTCATTCAACATCAAGAAAATCCAATGGAGTTTGAACATCAAAAGTGATAAACTTGCTCCAACAAAAGTAGTCTAAAGATCAAACCAAGAATTCTTAGTGTTTACAATGATGTTTAAAAGCTAAATGTTGATAATTTTGGCTAGAGAGCCCTTGAAAGCGGTTTGCCTCCAAAGATAAGAAGAGGGGTTGGAGAAGATGAAGTAATGGGTTGTTGTGTTATTAGATCCAAAATTGACTTTTAAATGCTGAAAAGAGCTTTCTGCGACGCTTTACGTATGCCATTATAGGTTTGGCATGCGCCAATTGTGGTGAGAAACTCTCTGCATAGCTACAAAGGACGCGTTCGGCGTGCGCCACTATAATTTGGCGTGCGTCGATTCTTCCAGCAGTTCGGTAAAATGACCATAACTTGAGTTGTAGAGCTCCGATTGATGTGATTCAAGATGAGTTGGAAAACTCGTTTCCCGATCTACAACTCTCATGAAGGAGTCTTCTCCATAAAATGCCTCTAAGTGGGATCAAATGTCCATTGAAGATGTGTTACGGTAGAAATACAAAAGACAAATGATCCGTTTGAATTCGATAGCTTCCGGCATACTCTTCTAGCCCCCAAAAGACGTGTTCATGCTTCAACACGTGTCGTCACTCGGGGTCTTGGTCAACCTATAATCCTGCAACAAATCACCAAAATATCAAGCTTAAACCCGACACATTGCTCCGGTCACTATAACCGGTTCAAAAACAATCAAAACACGATATTTTATATAATAATTACTATCTACAAATTTGGGTGAAACTAACAAAATAACAACTCGAAATGATCATCTAATTGTGAAATGAGGATAAAACATCGTGAAATGTATCATCTAATTGACTTACATCACCTATCTACCTTACCTCAGCATGTACTCTACTCCACCATCACCCATTTATACCCTACCCTACCCTGTCCAATTCTACCCTACCCCTACATTACCCTACCCTAACCCACCACCCTACCTCACCCTACCCGACCGTACCCACTCCTACCCTACCCACCACCCCATCCTACCTTACCTTACCCACTGCACCACCCAACCCTACTCTACCTTACCTTAGCCACCATCTCACCCTACCCTATCCTACCCTACGTTACCCACCACATACCCTGCCCTACCCTACCCACCACCCATACTACCCTACCTTACCCATAACCCTACGCTACCCTACCCTACCATATCCACCCTTACCCTACCTACCACCCCACTCTACTCTACCTTACCTACTACCACACATATCCTACCCTACCCTATCTCACCCTATCCTACCCTACAAATCCTACCTACCTTACCCCACCTCCTACTCTACTGCACTATCACCCACCCTACCCTACATTACCTCACCCTACCTACCCTACTTTATCACCTACCATACCCTACCACCCACCCACTCTTACCCCATTACCCATGTGTTTTGTCGAATTTCATTTTATTCCATCCATTTTTTGAACGAATGAAAACGGACATATTCCATTGGAATAGAATTTCATTTCATTCCATTACCTCACAATCATACACAAAAATTGGAATGGAATGAAAAATCATTCCATTCCATTCTCGTCTAACAAACATGTATACCATTATGGCTCGTTTGGATTGATGGAATGGAATGAATCTGATGGAATGGAATAATATCATTCTATTACTGTGTTTGATAGGTAATAGAATAGAATCATTTCTATTCTATTCACACGTTTGTTAGCATCATAATGGAATTGGTTTTTTTCCATTACATTGTTTGGAGCAACAAAATTTTGATGGAATGGAATGCAATTAATATATTTTTAAATTCAACAAAATGATCTTTACAATTTCATTCAACCAATAACAAAATTTTACAACAAGTGTACATCAACCAAACGGGTTTAGTAGTAAATTCAAAACAAAAACGAAAGAACTATTCACTTAGTCTCCATGCAATGCAGATTTTTTTGGAACGCCCAACCATTCGACTTTCGCACGGGCGATTGCCAACTGATCTTGACAATCGACCAGCGGAAAATCGATCCTCACCTCTAGAATCGACCGTGAAAAATTGATTGAACAATACTGCACAAGAAGGCGATTGAACGACCAGCAACAAAAAATCGATCGATCGAAAAGTTGATTTTCAGCTCTAGACTGTGCTGTGATGTGCAATGAAACTGAAGAGTAAAAAAACTACCTAAACAAAAACAACCACCTAATAGATTTTCATATATATAATACAATGATGAGAGTCAAATTGGCTATCATTTACTATGTGATCATACCGCGTTTATATCTCATTTTATATGTTTCTAGAGATATTTGGTTGTATTTTGATATATTTTACACCTTGGTTACCATTTCGAGACCTAGAACGTAAAGTCCGGAAATCTCGTTATTTTTTGTGTTTTGATGCATTCTCGGTCACCCTAGTGTCCTGTTGGGGTTATACGTGGTATTTCTTGGGATGTTGAACATGTATTAGGTGTTCAGGATGGCTGAAAGGCGAGCTACTGGGGTAGGAGCATGTGCCCGAAACTTAAACGTTCAAACGGATCAAACCTCGTTGTTACTACAACCATACCTTCCATTGATCTGCATTTTTATCCACCTTATAGGCGTTTTGTGGACTGGGATTCTTCATGAAAGTTGTATACAATTGAATTATATTTCCAACTCATTTTGAATCACTTTATTTTGATGTCTACACACAAAGTTATGGATGATTTACTGAAGACGTGTCACTGCCCAAACACTCTGTACTTGTAGGCGTACGCCTGAGAAATGATAGTCGGGCGCCTACGGTGTTATTTACACTTTCCCCAACATACTATAAATAGATTTTCTGGGTGAAAAAAATAAAGGATTACCATCTCCTTCGACCATTTTTCTGCGTTTTTCATCATTTCTTTAGTTTAGCTTCGATTTGTAAATAGTTAGATTAGATTAGCTTTAATTCGTTGTAATCTGAAGATCGGTGCTACTGGATATTGCTATATCAGCTTGGATTTCGTTTTTTGTACGGATTTTCTTTATATCGATCTCCATATTTCAGTATTTCAATTTCTTGTTTCGATCTTTGATTCTTTTTCAATTTCATGTTAATTCTTTGTATTTTGCTTAGATTAATGAGTAGCTAATTTCCTGATAGTCGAGTAATGTGAAGATCCATGAAATCAAACCCTAGATCTTTGATTGAGGTATTTTTGATGTTTTGATTGATGATTCTAGATGTGTTAGTAGTTCGAGAACTTATGCTTAATCATGTTTATTGAATTCGTGACTCGATAAACGTATTCCACTTTTGCGAGAGAGTACAAGAACTGAGGTTCTAGGATCACCCTGTAAAATAGACTGAGTTGTTTAGATTCTGTTTCGTGTGTGAGTTTAATATCGACTTTTTGAGCGTTTCATCGAGCGTGAGACCGTGTTAGGTCGCTTAAATCCGGTCGGGGTGTGTTGAACTTGACATAGGAGGGCAGATTATTGTATGATGTCTATTCTCAGGATTAGGAAACGACACCCTATGAATGACATCGAGAACTATTAGGTACGTCAAGAACACCTCCGGACTTAGCTAGGGTTTGTGAGTATTAGATTGGATCATAGCTTGGCTATCTGCTTTATATAGTTTTAACTCTCGCTTGTGCATAGTAGTTGTTAGAACCGGTGATCCAAAATCACCGCCTTCGATGTTGTGTTGGCCTGAACTAGGAACGATACCGACTTTCTTGACCAGATTCCTCGTGGTATACGACCTTGCTTTCCATTTATAGTACAACCGACTCGGTACTCTGCTGGTTAAATTTGGATTACTGTAAAGCCATCAAGATTTATGGCTCCATTTCCGGGGAATCCGGTTGATATCTATGTGTTAGTTGAATTCTTAGGATTATGTCGTTTTTTTTTATATTTCTTGCTATTTATTTTCATTTGTTTGTTGTTGTTTGTGAGTCACCTCACCTACTCCGGTAATGGTGTTGACTAGATACCGTGATTGTGTTCATGTTGTCTCATTGGTTTGTGAAGTGATTCCTATTGAAGAAAGACTTTTTTAAATTTAGTTATAGTCTTTTATCTATTTTTAGTTATGTTTTGGTATCTCACATTGATTAATTAGTCTTTTATTTTTGTTGTAATTATTATTTATTGTTATTTTGTCCCACATTGCTAAATTAACAATTAGTCTTGGAGTCTGTAGTCTATATAAAGGCGAATAGAGTTATTGTAAAAGGAAGACAAATTTTGATACAAATATATTATAATTGAAGCTTTTAAGCTTTGGTGAGTTTTCTTACGTTAGTGTTTGGTGGATTCCAAACGGGACTTATCAAGGTTGTGAGGGAACCTTGTGGTGTCCATTATACCAAGGTTTTTGGTTACACGTTAGCCAAGGGTCGAGGTGCTCGTTATTGGTGCCTTCAGTCAAGTCCTCGGGTATTTTCAGATCTGATTCGGTCACGGATCACAACAGTTTGCAGATGATGATCCATACTACTATTACGGCTCATATCCTTACACATTCGAATGCTACAATTATAGTGTTATGGGTTACGGAACGCAACCATTTTATCGGGCTCAACCCATACACCGCATCATACATAAATGAGTGGGATAATGCCTCAAGTTACTTTGATCAACAATAAGATACTTCTCCACCTCCGGAAATAGAGATCTTAATGGATGAACATGTGCCGCTTGAGAAAAATGTTGAACAATTGAGTAAATTGGTCCAAGATCATATCAAAGAATTTCAGAATGATATGTCCGATGACGGTCAAATTATACCCGTAAAAGTCATCAACGTTATCCTTAAATCGAGTTTAATAATATATATTTTATATTAAATCACATGTTTATATTGTTTATTTAAGGTTATGTGATTTATAAGATATAATTTGGTATTTATCTATTTTTATTATTAAAATAAGATTTATCGTATGATAATTATTGATTTTATAGATTACGGCGAATCGGAGGATATCTACCGACAAAGGAACTAAATCTCAAGGTAAATCGGAGCGAATCGATTGCATTAAAGATAAATACCAAGTAGCACGAAAAGTGGAGTAAGGAACAAGAAAAGCCAAATGAGCCAATCGAAAGCAAGCAAAGCTCACGCGCAATGAGCCATCGTTCACGGGAGCGAGTTGACCAAAACTCGAGGATCGGCTCGAGTTATCTCTACAAGTTTTGGGTTTTCAATCATATCTTTAGGTCGGCCGAAAACTCTATATAAAGGAGCAAATACGAATTTTATTAGTGACACTCTAGAAACACAATATTACAATACTTTTAGTTTATCAATATAGTTCTTCTTATTTTATATTATGTTTCTTCCTCACGGAGGCGATGGATTCATCGATTAGAGATCGCATTGAAGGATTGGAGGACCCTCCGCTCACGAGGGTAATGTCTATCCAAATATGTCGCTTTTATTCGTAGATCTATTTTATTTTGTTATGGAGTAGTCGTTTGTGTGTTGATTTCGTGATGTAGTTAATTAACAAACGATATTCATGTAGATCTAAGCCATACGGCGCGTTTTACGAGCAAATTCTAGAGTCACCGGTCTAGATCTACCACGGTCTATATGGTTATATCTAGCCATCAAGATTCTAGTAATTTTTTGTGAACGACTTCGCCACGCTGTGCTTTCGCTTTTCATATACACATGTAATAGATCTCGCCAATTTGTTACATCGTTCTCGTAAATTAATATGATATATTGTGAAAATTGCCATGTTAAATAGACATAAGTTAGCCGATCGCTTAGAGGTGTGCCAACCCGTCCCACAAGTGGTTGCCTGTATTTGAGGTGACGATTTTTGATCGGCATCCCTAGTTTGGTATAGCATGCTTGTTATATGATGTTCTATCCTGTCCAAGGAAGGATTCAGATTTAAGCATAGGGATCTTCTATCCGCTCACGAATTAGATCCAGCTTTAGTGGTCTCGACTCCCGTAGCCAAAATATAATCAACCTTAATGTCTTTTCTATCTCGGCTTAGATATACATATATGGGGAGTAATTACTACTAGCGTAATCAATACCGCTTGTTGTTGTAGTCTTATAAAACCATAAAAATAAGTGTTTTAGTGTCTACTGTATTGTTAGTCTTTGTGTTTTCTATCGTGTCAACTTTTATTTTTACGTTATTGTTGGTCGGAGACCGCCTTCAATCTATTTTTAGTTTAATAACGTTGTACTTGTTTAAGCCGAGTCTTTGTGGATCGACTTTCGACTCTATCTAACTATACTACGATTGAACCTAGTTCTCTTGCTAGTTGGTTATTTGTATTTGAGTATTTTATTACTTGGACCGTGCATCATTGTCAACAGTGCAAGCTGTGATATGAAACTTGGAGCATCAATTAGAGCGACTGATCGAGAGGGAGGAAGCTGAGAGGAGAGCACAAGAAAGTATGATTGAAGTCACCCCGGAGGAACGCTACGAGCATGGTATGAATTTTGTATCTATTGAATCACCTATTCAGTCTACATTTAGCCCTACTGTTAAACATGTGGGTTTGAACCCTATTGAGTTTGTTGTGGATGTTGAGCCTACTTGTTATTACTTGGTGCTACAAATCATTTTTGGTTGGAATATGTTTTTGTTCGGGGAAAGTGATTTCATTGTTCTATGCGATGGACTCATTGAACCAATCGTGGTGATGGGGGATTGAGCCTCATATTGCTATTGTTTTATTTTCAGGGGTTGCTCAATTCCTACGATTTTGGTAGGGAGAAGCAACAGTTTGCTCTCTTTTGGTACAACTATCCTTGACAAAGTTTGGGGAAGAAAGCCGAGCTTGTTAGATATAGTGTGCCCGAAAGACAATTGTTGCTTGTCCTTACGGGCAAGTGGGAGATTGTTGGAAGTAGCGCCCGAAAGACAATTTATGTAATTGTTTTTAGAATTAATAAAAGACAGATTTATTCTCATCTTATTACTTGCTTCGTTCTTGTAAGTAATACACTACTGAAAACCCCAAGTTGTATCATATGTAGCCATGTAACTTAGTGTGTGTCACACCGGAGGATTATGTTTATGGTGATACACTTGAAATGTTAGTCCATGATGAAGTTAATCAAAGTATGGGGTCTATTGATTAAACCACCATTAATGCGCCCAGAACACTTTATGGTGTGACCGTCTTATCCGGACCGTCGACATTGGTTGTCTAAGTGGGGCATTTATATATGATGAGAGTCATATAGGACTGGACCGATTTATTCTGAAGTTCTCATATAATTCCGTGATTGTGAAATCTTATTAAATCACAAGATGATCATATATGGATTAACCTTAATCCTGGTGATTACTGCACTCTACTTGTTTCAGGATAGGGTTTGATGTGTTCGTTAAGGATCGCTAAGAGGCGCGGTCCGAATCACTTTCACGTTGGCACTATTCTAGAATGAGTGAGAAGTGTGTGTCTCACAGATATAGAATCCATTCCTTCATGTGGGAAGTAGAAAGACAATCCCTTTATTTGTTGATCCTAGAACCGATCAATCCCGGAGTTCGTATTGGTTATGAACTAATTGATCACTAGTGGGTTAATGGTAAATAAGGATAAGATGTAGTGAAGAAGGTTTACGGAAATAATCTTATTTCAGTACGGATAGTCTATGGAGGGTTAGTTTATATGTAATGATTATATCAATGGACACTTATCGACTCGACTCGACGTTTTGAGAATAAGTTATATCTACAATCGATAGAGTTCGGCCGTGTTTATGGTATGTAATTCCGCAATTAATGAATTAAGTAGAAATATTCTGTTCGATGAATATTTAATTTAATTTATTGTAGCTACTTGTTATAAGTCCTTGGTCCCCGGGTTGTCTCCTAACACGCGAGTGTTTTATCGTTTTATGGAACCTCGAGAATAAGTTAAATAGTTGGTCTATTTAATAAATATGCAATATTATTTATTTGGTAAATAATATATAAAATAGAAAAGACATTTTCTATTAAATTATTGACATAAGTGGTGCCTACAATTGTGATAAATTTGGGAAAAGAAATTTTTCTGGATTATGTCACATGTATAATTAATTATTTATCTATTTGTTGGATAATTAATGGAAAAATAAAGAGATTGATTTTTTTGGAAATTATCTATTATTTTGTAGCAAAAATATATTTTCCTTATGGAATAGGTTTTTGTGATGTGAAAATGATAACTCTCTTGACTAGTTACTTTCCTATATAAAGAGAGGTCCTCCCAGCACAATATAGATCACAATTTGCGCCACAAATAAATCAAAAGGAAGAAAAATCAGTTTCTTGCCTTAGTCATTTAGAGGAGAAAAATCTAGGATTTTTCTTGTGCGTATTCGAGGAGGTTCTACGGAGAGGATCGACGTCCACCAGTCGTCGCTTGGAGATACAATCCGGAAGACTACGGTTTCTCCCTTGGTCGATTTTATCATCTCTCTCCGGTATGGGTAAATCTACTAACCTTCTCGTAGTAGTAATTAGTTATGTCTTATATCGTAAATCGCATAAGCTTTCGCTGTGCAAAGATCGAGTGTTTCGATTGGTGCTACTACTTCTAGCATGTGGTATCAGAGATATGTTAAATTTTTACGATATCGAGTGCATGATTAATTAATTTAGGAGTGGAATTGAATATAAGATTGTATCTTTTATTTTTATTTATGTGATTGAATGTTGTGGTTGACGAGATGGATTGGGGTTGGTACTTGTTTACCGTTAGATCTATTGTAAGCTCTTATAATTAGTATTATACGAGTATAGGATATATGTAATTTATATTTTGCAATTTATGTAATTTATACTCTTGTAGAACCACCTGAGTGTCTCAGGCCCAGTAGGAGTAATTGGATCTACGTGGAAAAGAGTTGAAAGAATAAGAAAGTTTATCTTTCTAAGCAAAGCCAAGTGGTCTAGGGTTAATTCCCTGAGAAGTAGATAGTTCAATAGGGGTGATGCCCTGAAACTTTCTCACCACTCAGCCTTGCTTAACTTCATGAAAAGCTGAAAGACTAACAGGGGTGATGCCCTGAAACTTTCTTGCCTTACAACGGAACTTGAATTCATTCGGAACAGAAGGGGTTTTAGCCTAAAGACAATGGCAGATTGACTGCCTATGCTTATATCCATTGGGAATATCCTAGATTTATCTTTTTAAGGAAAATGATTAACTTGATTGATTTTGTATTAATTAAATAAATTCTTGGAGGACAAGGATTACTCTCCTATAAAAAGAGAGTTCTCCCAAGCCTAAATCACATCATAATTTCGAATTATTGGAGTATTATAGCTTGGAATTTTCAGCTATAATACTAGGGTTTTGAGTCGGGATAATCCTCGGGAATATTCCGGTAGCATATCGAGGAGGTCTGGTGGTTTGAAACACCATCCACCTGGTGGTGCTTGGAGATACACGTTGGAAGACTTTGGCTTCTCAACTAGGCTCTTAACTAGCTCGGATTCGATTGACCTTGTTCTTGGCGTTTTGCACCATAAAAAGGTTGGTAATCTAACCCCTCGTAGGATTAGATCTATTATTTTATGTGCTTTGATTGTTTAGATCTAGATCTTGTACTTTCCGCTGCGTAATCGGGTGGATCTTTGATTCATCCGGCGATATTACATCCTACAAGTGGTAGCAGAGCCTTTGATCTACCAATCAAAGTTTTGGAAATAAAATTTATGTTTTGATGATAATTCATCATAATTATTCAAAGTATTATCTTAACCTCATTGATGAAGTCTTTGTCAAGCCACCAAGTTATAGTGAAAAGCTAAAAGATGTCTAGAATCGAATGTTTAGGTTTTACTAGAGTCCGATATTTGTATAGGTTACATCGCATGCAATCGTAATAGTTAGTGTGTCGTAAAACTGAAAACTGGAAATCATTCAGAAAGCTGGAAATCATCAAGATAAACAAACTGACTCAGAATAAACCTAGATGAAACTGAAGAAGATAAGTTCGCTGAGGGACATAGACTTAGTTGGCTTATCTGGAAGTTGAAGAATTGAGGGTCACAGACTCAGTTATTGAAGATCGAAGAACTGAGGGTTCAAACTCAGTTATGAAGACTACGTCGAGACTGTAAAGTTAGACTTCAGGCAAGATTGTGGTGACCTGAACTGACTTTATGGATCTTTTATGAAGACCTAAGAATCATAAGGACAATGAGTTCTTAGATGATAATGAGTCATGGTGTACTCTGATTAAATCAATTATAATCAGATGAAAAACTGGAGTACTGATATTTAAAGAAGAGTAAAATCTCGCCAATGCTCCAAGTCACCAAAAAGACAAGTGAAAATCTCAAGATGAAACCGATAAGGAAACTCGCCATATGTCCGCTCATCCAACAAGTCGATAGTACAAATCGAACGTTATAAAGGAAGTGATTCTATTGGATGAAATATCGACACAACAGAACGGTCGAAAATATATCCGCTGCAAGATGAGCGTTGATACAATTCAATTCAAGCCAAGTGAACGTTGGACCTCACACTATAAATAGAAGACTTTGCACCAAGGATTAAACCGAACGAATACTAAGATTTACCAAGAATTAACGTGTGCATTAGTCATTCGAATTGCTATCATCTTTGCGCTATAACAAGATCAAATCAAGAAATTCTTCAAGTGTTCAAGCTACCAAGAATTATCAAGAATCAGACACTTTGAAGAACCACAAACAAGAATCAATTTATGGATTCTCAACCGAACTTTGATTCTACATCAAAGGTTTAGACTGTGAAGGAAACCGGGAAGGTTTTGTCAAGGACAGTTGTGACAAGCAGTCGAGCAGACTGTGTTTGTGGTGGTAGCTGGTGAAGAGGCAATTCAACCCTCTAAGGACCAGTGTTCAAGCAATTGAAGAACATCAATTCTACCTGTTCTACAACTGTTTAGATAGTGAAGCTAGGGATTAGCCAAAGACTATTGTTTAGGACTTTTTATAACAGTTCACCTCAAAAAGTTCTAGTGGAATTTTCCTCCGCACCACAGGGGAAGAGAGGACATACATGATTACACCACCTGGAACCTCTATAATATTTGCCTTATTTACTTTACGCATTTATTTATTTAATCAACATCTACTTACAACATTTTGATAATTGATTGTTATACACTTCACTGTTCACAAAACTGATATTCATCAGAATTCAGTTTAACACACTCAGTTTTCATAAAAGAACAACAAGATCAAGAAAAAAAGCTAGAATTATATCCGCTGCCGGTTGGCTCAGTTTTGATTAAATCAATTTGACTTAAACTCAACTCAGTAAGCTTAACTCCACACAAGTTTCCAACTGGACCATAATTTGTTTAAAATACAGCTTAGAGAAAGTTTTTAGTGACAAGTTTATTCACCCCCTCTAAACTTGTGTTAGCCTTTCCAAGGGACCAACAATTGGTATCGAGCGTTGTTTCTTTGACAAGATATCATTTGCTCCATATCTCCTCTAGTTGTTCTCATTTGAAAGCTCGGGCCCAGCTTAATTTTCTATCGTCTTCACTCACTCACAATGGATAACAATCAATATGCATGATGATGCTTATGTGCAACATGGACATGATTTGACGAATATAAACGTCGATGTAGGCTTTTCTAGCAAACTACTCATGATGAAATGATGGATGTACTCACCGATGGACCAATTCGGATCACTCACATGCAAACCGTTGATGGACAAAGAAGTTCGAGTTATGGCCCAAATCCGAATGGACTAGTGATGATTGCAAGCGAAACAATCTCAACAATGTTGCTATGGATTTTATCCTCAGAACTCTTGACAGCAACATGTACTTAAAGGTGAAAGAATGCACAACTGCCAAGGAAATGTGGGACAAACTGCAACTTGTTTGTGAAGGAGCAGATTCAATTAAAGAAAATAAAATCTCTGTTGCAAAACAAAAGTTTGAGAATTTCAAGATGAAATCTGGAGAAACCATTGATCAAATGGAAACAAGATTCAGTGTTATCATGGATGAATTAGATCTGCTTAAGATTGAATACTCAAAGAAAGTTATCAACACAAGAATCTTGAAGGCATTACCAATGTGTTTGGAAAATGAAAGTCATCAAGCTATGGAAGAATCTAGAAGACTTGACATGAGGATTCATTCAAAATTTTCTCGGACTGAAAGCTTATGAATTCAAGAAGATTTTACAATTACAAATTGCAATAATCAAATCTCTGGAGGAACCAAAGACCACAGCTCTTGCAGCAGCATCAAATGACATTCAAGAAAACTCATCAAGCAATCTTCATGAATTGGATGAGATGGAAGAACATATGGCTCTAATGATGAACAGAATTCGGCGAATGAAGAGTGGACACCCAGTCACTCAAAAGTTCATCAAGAGGACTCCTGAGAAAAGAAAAGATGATGAATATCTCTGTTTCAACTGCAAGAAATCCGGACATTATAAAGCTGAATGTCCAGAACTGATCAAGAAGACGCCACCAAGAAGAGTTGGTAGAAGAGCACTCCTTGCTGGAGATGAGTCAGATTATGAAGCTGGTACTGAAAAACTATCAGATTACTGATGTATGATAAAAATATAACCATATTATATGACTTTTTATATCGTATTTACGATAATATCATATAAATTCTATAAAAATATATCTAAAAACACATAAAAATCGAAATCGTTATAAATAGATATTATCGTTATAATTTTAGTAAAACTTATGGTTTTCATGATCAAAATTATCGTGGCTCGTGTTTTTGACTGCTTGTGAATGCGTGTGATGGAAAATCAAGAATTAAAACCGAAACAAGAAGAAACGGAAGAAAGATATTTTTCAAGATCCGCCCGAACCGAAAAACCCGGCCCGAGCCGAATCTCTCTCGCCACCAAAGACATGGGGATATGCCAGAGAGAATCTCCATCAGAGCACCGCCGCGGCCGGTACTACACCGCCCAGCGCCCGACCTTGTACTCCACTCTATAAATACTCCTCATTTGTAGAGTGTTGGAGTTGTACCAATATATATATATCACTTCTATATATATATATATATTATCTTAATCTAGTTTGTAGTTACCAGAATACCGTAAACGACACTCTGTTTAAAATAATAATGTAGTATAAGTATCGTTGTAGTACTTAGAAGGTTTATCAAGGCTCGTTGTTGCTAAAGGAGTTGTCATTTCCGGAGAATACGGCTCTGACGCTACAATTGTAATCTGGTAACTTTTTAATGTATTTATGTTTGTTTGTTGTTATTAGTATCTATATATTAGTTATAATGATATTAGGCTAACTCTATATCTAGCCAAGATATGAAATTGAATTAGTTTATCTTTTTAGGGAAATAGATGATGACTATGTTAAAATTGAATTAAAATCGATTATAATGAATCTTTTTCTATTTTGCAACGTATTGATAATATTCAGATTGACGTAATTAACCAAGATGAATCGTAACATATAACCTAATGATGAACTGACCAGAGAAGTTAGGATATGAGATAAAGGATAGAAAAACCGGAGGGTAAAATTGGCCGAGTGAAAACGTGACAACGGAATCCGATTTCCTACCGAGGCGATTTGTCTTGGGAAAGATGAATCTTATTAAATTTGTGTTCAAGATCATAATAATGTTAAAATCAACGGTTTAATTGAAACTAACACCGGAAAGTTAAATCGATCCGCCTGACAACCGGAGCCTTTTGAATAACATCGGCCGTCTGACAAATGGAATAACCTCTTTTATCCGGGGTAGATTTGTACTCGGTACCTGTTCAGACTAACTGAGATTAGCATGGGGCAGTTGTGGAGATTAAACTGATGACAATTTGACATATGACAATTTCATACGCTCGTGTGAGGAGGAGTTGTCTAGCTTAGGAATACACCGATTCATATATAATTGATTCACCTTAAAATAAGGAAAGATCAAGCACATCTATTTCTACTTGAAAAAAGAGATACTAATTCAAATGACATATTCTTGGCTAGTCTTTAATAATATTACTAGTATTTATATATTGTATTGGTACCTATATATATTTATATCTATATATATATTTGTATTTTGCTTATATATATATTTATGTATCTATATATATATCTGTCTTAGTTTTATGCATTTATTTCCTGTTTTAAGGTTAAATAGAAAAAAAGAAAAATTGCGACTTAGATTGAGATAATAACAGCTTCTTGGTGTTTAGCCACACTTTGAATTACCATACGTTTCCCTGAGGATTCGACACCTGACTCACCATACTAGCACTACAGCTTTGACCCGATACAATCGCCGGTTAAGGACTCGAATAGCACTAGAAAAGGCCACGTCAATTACACAGCTTTAATGGCACACATGGAAGATCCAAATGAGGTATGTGAATCTAATTCTAAATATTCCTCATCTCAAATTTCCATGCAAAATGCGTGTTCTTCGACTGCTGACTCCAATCCAAAAAATCTAGAATTAGAAGAAACTCTTGACGAATTGATGAATCAGCTAGTAACTATTCAAGCTGGTTATGAATCAATTAAAGCTGAAAAAGAGAATCTAATTCTTGAAGTTTAAAGATTGAAGTCTGAACTAAAAATGTTGAAGCTGACTAAAACTGATAAAGAAAAGATTCAAGATCGGCTCATCAGATCGCCAGCAAAGAATCGAATCATTTGCTCAATCAAGTTCGATTCCATCGGATTCAAATCAGGAAAACCATATGGAGACAAAACTTGTTTAGGATTTGATACACAGCAATCATCTAAGAATGGAACCAACAAAGTCGCCAAACCTAGTACCAAAACTCGGTATTAAGTTTGTAGTTGAACAACTTCCTCAAATCGAAAATTCTTTGAACCAAGAAAAGCCAAGATCACATAGGATAAATCGCTTTTCCAAGAAAACAACTAGATTTACCAACAAAGGTAAACCAAATGGTAAATCACCAGTATCTCAAGAAAACCGAATCGGGAAATCAACTACCAGTCCACAAAAACCAATCAATTCAAGAACCGTAAAATTACAATCAAAGTAAATCCAAGAATGTCAATCATTCAAAGATTCACACATTTAGGGAAAGGAAGATTATATCCCACTCATTGATGATTGGAATTTTATCGCATCTACTAATAAAACCGATAATAACAATCATTCCGCATGAAAAACTTATCACAAGTTTCACCCAAAACTCAATGAGAGCTAATCTCGCCTTCTCGAAAAGTCCCAGCATTCAAGGTCACCTGCACTCTCGGACAAAAGGAATGATGGTTATTATTCAGTTTTTAATAGAAAGCATGATGGAAATAAATTTCACCAAAAGATTCGAGAGATCATATAAATAAGACACAATCCAAACATAGACACTATGGGAGTGTGGCTTATATATATGAAAACAAGTGCAACAATATCCGAAGAATACCTAAAGGATATATTCCCGAGTTGTACTTGACAATCGACTCCATGGACCCAAACTGAGTTGGGTACCTAAAAATATTTAATTCTTATTGCAGATATATGGTACTTTGACAAAGGTGGTTGCTCTAGGCACATGACAAAGAGAAAAGACTGCCTCTCGATAATTTTATTACAAAAGATGGACCAAAGGTTAATTTTGGAAGTAAAGACAAACTGGATACACCAAAGGATATGGTACCTAAATCAGAATGGTCTTACAATCAAGAATGTATCTTATGTAGAAGGATTACACTACAATCTACTCAAAGACTACCAATTACGTGACATAGGATACAAAGTTACTTTTGACAAAGAATTCTCGTTGTCGTCGGCGAATTAGCTTATCAAGTTGTCTTAGCCGGAAGAAGAAAAGAAAATATGTATGTAGTAGACTGGACAACATCCGTTGTTGAAACTCGCTTGCTTGTGCACACCAAATCGTAAATCAGCTTGGCTATGGCACAAGAAACTCGAGTTATCTTAACTTTGATGACATCAACACACTTGTTAAGCAATTCGTCATTGGACTACCGAAATATCATATAAGAAGGACATCTTATGTGATGCTTGTCAACAAGGAAAGCAAACAAAAGCAAGTTTCAAGACCAAGTCTCAAAGATTCAACAACCAGACATCTGGAGTTATTACACATGGATTTATTTGGCCTTATTACACCAATAAGTATCAGTGGAAAGAAGTATACATTGGTGGTAGTAGATGATTTTTCAAGGTACACTTGGGTAATATTCTTAACCAAGAAAAGTGAAACCAAGCAAAGATTTACAGAACTACTCAAGAGACTTGAATCGTAAAGAAGTATCAGCCAGAAAATAAGATCGATAAGGGAACCGAATTCTCTACAAAGTGATTATTGAATATTGTGAAGAAAATGGTGTCTTACACCAACTTGTCGCCATAGAACACCTCAACAGAATGGTGTAGCTGAAAGAAGAAACAGAACACTCAAAGAAGCAGGGAGGACTATGATCTGTGAAGCAAAACTACCTGAAAGATATTGGGCGTAAGCGATTAACACGACTTGTTATACACGAATGAGCTCTCTGCATGAACAAAAGACATGAAGAGACCCTTTATGAAATTTGGAATGGAAGAAAACCAAATGACTCATACTTTTATGCTTTTGGAAGCAAATGTTTCATACACAACAATGAGAAAGATCAACTTCATGTTTTTCAAATTTCCAAAAGTCGATGAAGGAATTTTTCTAGGATACTCAAGTGTCGACAAAGCCTTTGAGTACTAAACAAAAGGACACTTAAGCATGAAGAATCAATTCACGTGGTATTTGATGAACCAAACTTCCCGGTGAAACAACGAAGATAGACCGAGAACCGGTTTCTCCTCATACTCACTTTCTTGCCGTAACCGGGCTTTTTGTTGACATTGGGAGACTACAAATTTCAGATTATTCAGATCCAGATCAGTCTTAGTTTCCAAACTCAACAAGCCACTCCTGAACTACATGTTCCCGATCCAACTGAAGAAATTCAAGAACCAGTTGAACAAGATATAAATTCCTTGATGCAGACACCCACGTATCAATGGATGAGAGATCACCCTGAAGAACAAGTAATTGGTGATACTCAAGCTGGAGTTCGAACAAGACATCAACTAGTTGCAATGATTGCATGTTTCCTATCACAATCTGAACCCAAAGAAATAAGAAGCTTTGAAAGATCCAGTTTGATATTAGCAATGCAAGATGAATCAATGAGTTCAAAAGAAATCAAGTATGGGAATTGGTAGAAAAACCACCATGTCAATATCATAGAACCAAAGGGTTTTCGAAACAAACTTGATGAAGATGGGAATATTATCGTAAACAAAGCTAGACTTGTAGCTAAAGGATATTCTCAAGCGAATATAGACTTTGATGAAACCTACGCACCAGTTGCAAGATTAGAAGCAATCAGACTATTTCTTGCATTTACAGCTCATAAGAAATTCAAAGTTTACCAGATGGATGTTAAAAGCGCATTTTTAAATGGAATTCTTGAAGAAGAAGTATATGTTCAACAACCACCTGGATTTGAAATTAAGGATCAAGCTGATAAAGTTTTCAGACTAAGGAAAGCTCTTTATGGATTAAAACAAGCGCCAAGAGCTTGGTATGAAACCTTGTCTCAGTTTCTAGTAGATAATGGATTTATCAAAGGGACTATAGAATGAAAAATGGTGAAAATACTCTACTTGTTCAAATTTATGTTGATGACATCATCTTTGGATCGGAAGATGAACAATTATGTGAGAAATTTGCAAGTTTGATGAAAAGCAAATTCCAAATGAGTATGATGGGAGAATTGAATTACTTCCTTGGATTACAAGTTAAACTATTAGATGATGGAATTTTCATTCACCAAACCAAATATACAAGAGAACTTATCAAAAAGTTTGGTATGGAAAAGTCAACTGGAATTTCTACACCAATGGGGACCAACATCAGATTAGACGAAGATAAAGAAGACAAAGATGTTGATCAAACACTTTACAGAAGAATGATTGGAAGCTTACTCTATATTACAGCAAGTAGGCCAGATATAACATTTATTGTCGGTGTATGTGCAAGATTTCAGTCAAAACCAAAAGAAAGTCATCTCACAGTAGTAAAAAGAACATTGAAATATCTGAAAGATACAGATGGAGTTGGAATTTGGTATTCAAAAGAAGGAGAGTTCAAGCTAATATCTTATTCAGACTCAGATTATGCTGGATGCAAAGTAGACAGAAAAAGCACATCAGGCACATGTCAGTTACTAGGAAATAGACTTGTGTCATGGTTTAGCAAAAAGCAAAGCTCAATCTCAACTTCTACAGCTGAAGCTGAATACATAGCAGCTGGAAGTTGTTGTGCTCAAGTTTTATGGATCAGACAGCAATTAAGAGATTATGGGATAGATGAATGAATGATTCCCATAATGTGTGATAACACAAGTGCAATTGCAATCACTGATAATCCAGTTTTACACTCAAGGACAAAGCACATTGATGTGCGTCACCACTTCATAAGAGATCATGCAGATAAAAGGATATAACAGTTCTTTATGTACTCATCAAGATCACCGGCGAGATATCTTTACAAATCCATTGGACAAAGATAGATTTGCCAAACTGAGAACTGAATTGGGGATAATCAAAGTCAGTTGAAATCAGTTAAGCCAGAAATTCGTCAAAGGGATTAATCTATGTTCTGCTGGGTGCGCTCACTTAACAGATTAGTCATTGACATCAACAATTTCAAACTGATCAACCAGAACTGATAAACTTTACTGAAACTGAATAATTTGGCAAACTGGAAGTTATTTGTAAAAGCCGACTTGATCTCGCTTTCTATTCCAAGTCAACTCAAGTCAAAGGTTGACAAGATAAAAGCGACAATGGTTATATCGCATTTAATTACGGCAGTTTACTTTTGTCAGAATATGATGCGTGTACACCCCATTACTGTCAAAACAGTACATGCCTTGGTTACCTAAACCATCATGTAATTCGAAAAGTTGTACTAACCAACCGCCAGTACACCACCCCTATATATTCAATCCCCATTCACACTTCATAAAATCAAAATCAGATTTTTCAAACACAAAATTCATCTCAAATTTACTCATTCTGTTCACACTCAAACACGGCCTCTTCCCAGAAATCACAAGAAGAAAGACTAATAACATAGCTAGACGAATTTTCATTCGAATTTTACGAAGCCTTGTGTCAAAACACTCTGTTAGCAAGTCATATTTGCACAAAGATTGAAAAAAAAACAGGATTAAGAAATGTTCTGGAGGTTACATTCAAAGAAAAACGTGACTTGGAAGGTATTTTGCAATTCTGGCAAAATATGCGTTTGGTAAGAGACTCTTTAATGACAACAGTTCGTGGAGATTGCATTGCTATCAATGAAAGAGTCATGAGATCACTTTTTGGCTTCGCAAATTCATCTGTGACTTCAACAGATTTATCTACTCTACCACTGGATAGGACTACATTTCTCAAGAAGCTAACTTTTTCTACGGTACCAATCGAAGTTGGTATTCATGTTGACAAAATCAAGCCCGAATTTGGACACCTTAGCAGATGGCTCAGCAAACATGTCATTGGAAAATCCAAAGGAGTCAGTACACTATCTGAAGAAAACATCTATTTAATGAACATTATATGGGATGAAATAGAATTCAATTGGGCAGGTTATATAGTCAATCAGATAAAGAAGCAACATTTAGCCGAATTAGACATTATACAAAGAGCTCAGGCTGAAGGTCAGGCAACTGTTGGTATATTCCGACTGAAAAAGACACTCAGTGGAATCATTCAATTCTACCTGGAAAGACTTAAGGAAGGGAAGCAAGCAAGGCAAGCTGAAACTACAAAGGAAATAACAAAGAAAAAGCAGAACAACTTCCCAACCTCAAGCAGTCGAAAACGTGTCTCAAAGAGAAATCAACACATAGGAACCAAGCGAAAGGCAGACTCAGCACAAGAAAGATCAGTTGTAAGATGTTTATACCTCGCAACCTCAAGTATGACAAAGACCAATCGAGGGGAACAACAACAACAACAAATGACAAATCAAGATACAAGGAAAACCACTTTGCTGCCGATAATACTTAAATCACAACATCAATCAGTTCGAAAGAATCACCCCGCTTTTGAAGTCGATAAAATTGTCGATCGATGAAGATGAAGCTTAAACCGTAGGATACTCGTGATGCTAGTCTACGATCAAGAAAAGTTACTCTTGGATAAATTGGAAATCGGAGATCTATATGCTCTATTTCCTATATCGAGTTTCTTGAAAATCGCTTTCCAAAGGTTTACCGAACTAGCTCAAATGAGAGAATCACCACATCATCTGCTCCCAAAGATAGTTCAAAGAAAAAGGATGATGATGAAGATGGTCCTACAAGAAAAGAAACCGACGTGACTACAGTTTTGCACTCAGAAATTCAACCTCAACCACTAACTACGCAAACTGTAAGTCAGCAAGAAGAGTTGCCAGTTGGAAATCAGACAACTGACACTCAACAAGCAGCTGATAAAACTGATAATCAACAACTGATGATTATTGAAGATATCATTCAAACCATGGATCAACCTGAAACGACATATGATCCTTCTGACATCCTAACGAAGGATGAGTTGGCCAAAGTTCATGAAAACTTGAAGATTGTGCTCACTCACAAGGATGCACAAAATGGCCTTCTATCAAATATCTCTGATATCTCGATTATAGAACCGAATCGATGTCTCGCCATGCAAGACTAGAGATGATCCACAAATCCAGTTCAAGTTCTTCTTTAGAAATTCTGTTACTAAAACAGAAACTAGAAGACTCAACCGCAGTAGATCGGGAAACTCATGCTCAAGCTTATTGGCACATGAATCAGCATATCTACGGGTTAGAAACTCAGCTTAAGGAAGTAATTACTTCTTAGCAACGTATATCAGCCGACCAACAGGCAACCCATGCCTTGGTAGATCAGCTATATGATGCCAAAAAGGGGGAAGCTGAAGAAGAAAAGCTGAAGTTACTTAAAGAGATGAAGCGACTTGAAGAAGAATTGCAAAGATACAAATCAGATCCTAAGTTCTTAAGGAAAGAACTAACTGATGAGCAGCTCATTGAGAAATACAGTCAACCTGGAGAAAAGAGAGCTACTCTTACAAAGGATCTGTGGATGAAGTTTATCAACGATCACAATCCTATTAAAGCCAAGTACAAGGACAGGACATTTGAAGAATCCTTGAACTATTTTTTATCTGATGTATTCTCAAAAGTAAAATGGCACAATATAAGAAGAATCGAGAGGATTGATGAAAAATCAAGATTAAAGACAAAATCGAACAAATGAAAGTCGATGTAGTCGAATTTGAAAAATACTACTTGAAAGAATCGGACTTACCAAAGCTACTTACATGGAGAAGATGGAAAGAAGGAAGTCAAGTTGACTACAACAAGACATTTTCAAAGGAAGACTCCAAGCTAGAAAATGAATATCATCTGTATGACAAAGAAAAGAAGTTTATTTCAGTTAAGAAAAAGCTTAGTCTTTAATCTCAGTTGTTTGGACTAAATGAAACTATTCCAGTTTTTGATCATTCTAATGAAATCCAGTTTTCCAGTTTTACATTGTTTTGATCTTTAAGATTTTCTTTTAGGGAGAGTTTTGGCATCATCAAAAAGGGGGAAATTGTTGGAAATAAAATTTATGTTTTGATGATAATTCATCATAATTATTCAAAGTATTATCTTAACCTCATTGATGAAGTCTTTGAAGCCAATTATTATAGTGAAAAGCTAAAAGATGTCTAGAATCGAATGTTTAAGTTTTACTAGAGTCCGATATTTGTATAGGTTACATCAGACAAGCACTGTAATAGTTAGTGTGTCATAAAACCCAAAACTGGAAATCATTCGTAAAGTCGGAAATCATCAAGATAAACAAACCGACTCGTAATAAACCTAGATGAAATGAAGAAGATAAGTTCACCGAGGGACACAGACTCAGTTGGCTTATCTGGAAGTTGAAGAACTGAGGGTCACAGACTCAGTTATTGAAGATCGAAGAACTGAGGGTTCAAACTCAGTTATGAAGACTACGCCAAGATCAGAAAGTTAGACTTCGTGCAAGATTGTGGTGACTGAATCGACTTTATGGATCTTGTATGAAGACCTAAGAATCATAAGGACAATGAGTTCTTAGATGATAATGAGTCATGGTGTACTCTGATCAAATCAATTATAATCAGATGAAAAACTGGAGTACTGATATTTAAAGAAGAGTAAAATCTCAGTTAATGCTCCAAGTCACCCGAAATCGACAAGTGAAAATCTCAAGATGAAACCGATAAGAAACTCGATTTCATATGTCGATCATCCAACAAGGCGATAGTACAATCGAACGTTATAAAGGAAGCGATTCTATTGGATGAAATACTGACACAACAGAACGGTCAGAAATATATCTGTTGCAAGATAGACGTTGATACAATTCGAATTCAAGACAAGTGAACGTTGGACCTCACACTATAAATAGAGGACTTTGCACCAAGGATTAAACAGAACAAATACTAAGATTTACCAAGAATTAACGTGTGCATTAGTCATTCGAATTGCTATCATCTTTGCGCTATAACAAGATCAAATAAAGAAATTCTTCAAGTGTTCAAGCTACCAAGAATTTATCAAGAATCAGACACTTTGAAGAACCACAAACAAGAATCAATTTTATTGATTCTCAACCCAACTTGATTCTACATCAAAGGTTTAGACTGTGAAGCAAACCGGGAAGGTTTTGTCAAGGACGCTTTGACAAGCGATCAAGCGCGATTGTGTTTGTGGTGTAGTAGTGGTGAAGAGGCAATTCAACCCTCTAAGGACCAAAGTGTTCAAGCAATTGAAGAACATCAATTCTACCTGTTCTACAACTGTTTAGATAGTGAAGCTAGGGATTAGCCAATGACTATTGTTTTGGACTTTTTGTAACAGTTCACCTCAAGAAGTTCTAGTGGAATTTTCCTCTGCACCACAGGGGAAGAGAGGACGTACAGGATTACACAACCTGGAACCTTTATAATATTTGCCTTATTTACTTTACGCATTTATTTATTTACTCAACATCTACTTACAACATTTTGATAATTGATTGTTATACACTTCACTGTTCACAAAACTGATATTCATCAGAATTCAGTTTAACACACTCAGTTTTTCATAAAAGAACAACAAGATCAAGAAAAATACTAGAATTATATCCGCTGCCGGTTGACTCAGTTTTGATTAAATCAATTTGACTTAAACTCAGCTCAGTCAGCTTAACTCCACACAAGTTTCCAACTGGACCATAATTTGTTTAAAATCCACTTTAGAGAAAGTTTTTAGTGACAAGTTTATTCACCCCTTAAACTTGTGTTAGCCTTTCCAAGGTACCAACACAAAGTATATGTGGAATAGCATGTGTAGATTGCTTGTTTTCGTTTTAATTTTTTTTATTGATTCGAAAAATTTGATGATGATGCTTTGTGATTTTCTTGGTTGAAGAGATGGATTGGGGTTGGTATTGTTTACCCGTAGATCTATTTTGTAGCTTTTTTGATTAGTATCACTTGAGCATAGGACTTGTAATTTAATTTTATGCAACTCGAAAATTGTAAAGATGACTTCTTTGTAATTTTAATTTTGTTCCGGGTTCGTGACGACGAAGATCATGGTGTTGAAAATCATCAAGAAGGTAAAACGGGAGGAGGCCGGATTGTTTATTTTAATTAAACTGATTCTCGGCAATTTTTTCTTATTTGCGGCAGCAATCACTTTTTTGACCTAATTTTTTTTTGTTGGCCGCAAGGCCTATTGTTAATAATAAAAAAATAAAAAAAATTTGCGTAACAGCCGTAATAATAATAAAAATAAAATAAAATAAAATAAAATCCTTTTATTTTTTTTTTTTGATGAGTTTTATAGAGAGGCTTTAAAAAAAAGGTTTTTTTTTAAACAATTATTAATATATATTTATTTTAAATATATTGGTATATTACGGCCTCCTCTCCTCGTCGTTCGTGGTTCGTGTCAAGATCGAAGGTTCGAGATCCGGAAGTTTTAAGATCAGGATCGAAGATCAAGATTTGAAGACTTATAATTAAATTTTTACCTTTCCTTAGAAAATAGGTTAGTCGGGGGTACCAACGGTCCATCTCGGTGTTTAATTTTTCTGTTTATTTTTCGTATATGATCGAAATTATGTGACAGAAACCGGAAAATCGCCATGACATGCATCATATCATGATTCCACTCCAATGCATACATGTAGCTAGTTTATTTCGAATAAATTAGGCATGTATAACTCGTATAATTAGTTAAAAAACTTATTTAATTAATTTGTGGTAGTTAATAAATAAGTAACTAATTATAAAAACCGAGGAACCGGGTTTTGTCAATCGTTACGATTTTAGTGATGGATTCTCGGTGAATCCCACTTAGATAAATCGTTGAGTTTTTCGGTGAACCCACCTTAAACAGAAACGAGATTGCGCTTTGGTTGACAACGTAGAAATCGGAAAATCTTAGTACATGGGTTCGGAAATGGTCTAACCATGATTGGGCGAGTTCAACAGAGCTTCGGCTTAATCGACTCCCCTCCACGTGTGGTGTACGTTACAGTGGTTCGACAAGACTTAGCATAGCCGGTATGCCTTCGGGCTAAATGAGGCATCTCTTGCCGGATCGGCCTGAACTGTCACATATGTTCCAACGAATAAAACGGCGTTGGCTTGCCTACATAACCGACCCTGTTCGGAGTACTTTGATTTATTGTTTCTTATTGTCAAGACCGAAACCGTAATTAGTAAACCCACCACTTTTTCAAATTATGAAGTGGGAGCGGGGAATGCGACAACCAACCCCACGGCCTCTACTATAAATGCAAGCACGTGAGAGAAGAGTGACCCCTCGTGCCGCTTTGATTCCGGCCCCCTAAGGATGGTGTTCACCCCTATCAAAATTCAAGGCTTGGTCTCCGAAAGGATAGGATTTCGGGTACTCGTTGGGTCACTGTCCGACCCTAAAGGCGGCATACTCGGGGCGTACTTTGAGATCTGATATAGTAGGTCACACTTTTTATGGATATTTTCGAAATATCTAGGCTAGAAAAGGAAGGTAATCAATGATTAAGGCCCGGGATGTCGATTCCCGTGAGATGTTCGATTCTCGAAGCTTAATCATTGAGAGAGATTGTCTTAGTTTAACCGTCATCGCCACGATGATACCGACCCTAAAGGCGATGCGATGCGAGGTTAAATCCTTGGAATGGTAGGATAAACTTTTTATAGTTTATTATTCCTAAAATAAAAATCTAGTAGTGAAATTTTTTTCAAATTTAACTTTCATGTCGTGTTTATTTACAACTTTAATCTCTAGACTACTAAATCTGTTAGCAGAGGACTTCATTAAAAATGTGGAAGTAACAAGTATGTTGTAATTATCAAAAGAATGCAGTTAATTTTTCGGAAGATTTTTTTCCCTTGAGCCTTTAAAAACTTAAGTGACATAGTATAGGTATGTCACGGGTGTCACTCGTGTTGAACGAGAGACGACCATACTTAGTTTACAAAAGATGATATGGGACTATCAGACAAATTCATTTAGTGAATTTTAAAAGTGTAATTACACAACAAATTTCTAAATTGAAAAATTGGAAAATCATATACATAAGGCGTTACTAGTGTGACAATATTTGGACTGATAAACTAGTGGGTGCTTAGTTCTTGAGATTTTATAATCTTTGAAACATCATGAACACATCATTGCTAGTTAGACAATATTTGGAACTGATAAACTAGTGGGAGCTTAGTTCTAGGTGATGTTCTAATCATAAATACAAAGTGTTGCTAGTTAGACGGTATTTGGAACCGATAAACTAGTGGGAGCTTTGTTTTATGATTTGTCGATTAGAAAAATCGAATAGTACAAGCTAGTAACACTATCATTAGGCATCCCACAGCTTAAAGAGTAGCGTCTACTCAAACGAATCGCTAGATCAAGATCAAGTTTCCATTTAAGGAAATTCGAGAATGGGAAGGAATGTTTATACGTGTTAGTCATCTAAACTAAGTAGTTTTAAGGCTAAACCAGAAAATTAATAAATTGGAAATTAGAGGATAAGGAAAGTGATTTCGGATCACTGACCAATGCATCCTTAGCAAATTTCTCAAAAGCTAAGTTCTTTGGAAGAACTAGGTAGCTTTGCATTAAACGATAAATAAAATAGACAATGGGCAGTTATTTCAGATAGACTAGTGGGAGTGATATAAGGAAATGAATCTCGGATTCAATTCTTGAGTATCACAGAAAATTCATTTTCTGTTTTTGGATTCGTTGGAACGAACGTATTCATTTTCAATAGGATAATTTGTTTGTCTTATTGACGATAAATATAACATTCGTAGCACGAATCCAAGACTCGGACTTTTGTTTGATAAAGTCAGAACCACTAGGCATTTCTGAAAAGGTATTAGTAACACATCTTAAACTATATAAACGCAAATGGTTTCCGTATTTAGATAAACGCTTCTTTCTATTCTATTAATTAGTGTATGTTCCTTAAAGACAAGATCTACAGACTGGCTTAGGGTGATTCCTATCTCCCAGTCAAAGAACCCTGTCTCAAAGGAACAATGCCTAAGTTTCCTTTCAATCGGGAAAGGGTAATAGATTTAAAGAAGTTACATAGCTTGTTCATATCGACCTTCGGGGTCTTATAAAAGATACAAGCTAGTGGGAGCCTCTAAGTAGTGACATCTTTGTCTGACAACTATTCGAGACTCCGGTAAGTTTATCCAAAATATTTGGAGGAAATCTCTGATTTCACCAGAGATAGAGTATTCCATACTCAGAAATAGGTTATTGCGTAGCCTTCAGGACTGATGCTCGGCCTGCCTCCCAGTGGAATGTTTTCACTAAGGGATACACCATAAATTTGTCTTATATAGTTATTGATGTGCTACGATACGCTGCTGAACTCATTTAAGATATTGGTTGCAAAATAACGGTTTATGTTGTAATGAAAAACCGAGAAGTCTACCTAAAAGATGCCTACGCATTTGTGGATAAGGAGTGAATTCGGTTCACCCCACTTCCGTAAATATAGACATTTAGCATTTAGTGCTTGAAGGTAGGACTGGAAATTTTGCGTACACGTTCAGAGCATGAAATATCTAAGTACATTGAGTAAAGGTTGATTATAAAACTCGTAAAATCAGAGAATGACGGTTATACTGTCAAACTCGGTCTGATAGAGTCTATAAATCACAGCTTTGGATCTTGAAGAATTTGTACTCAAGATGTTACTAACTGATTTGTTCAGTCCACATACAACACCGGCAGTTGGTGATAACACTAATAAAAACTACTAAACTAGATCAGTATATCGATCCACCCCGAACGTAGTGGGAGTATGGTTTGTCCATTACCCATTGCAGGACCTTACGGTCTATAGGGTAGATTGATGATCTATAGTCCTTTGTGGGCTGTGTAGGATCCTGATCATAGAGATTGGTTTGAAAGCCATAACCCTGTGAATGGAGTTTGATACTCCAGTTCTGTTGAAACTCTTGTAGAACCACCTGAGTATCTCAGGCCCAGTGGGAGTAATTGGAACTACACGGAGAAGAGTCGAATGAATAGGAAAGTTTAACTTTCAAACGCAAAGCTGAGTAATTTAGGGGTGATTCCCTAAAAGATAGAGAGTTATCCAGACCGTGATCTCTCTTACCACTCAGTCTTGCTTGATTTCGTCAGAAAGTGGGAAATAGGCGTGATTCCCTAAGACTTCCTTGCCGAACAACGGAATCTGAACTCATTCAGAATAGAAGGTTTTTAGCTAAGAATAAATAACGGATTCGTTACAAAGTAGAAAATAAGGGTGATTCCCTAAGACCTTTTTGCGAGACTAACGGTATCTTAATTTATTCAGAAAGAACCTTTGGCAAGATGCCTGCCATAGCTTATATCCTTTGGGGATTAAAGCAAACCTCTAGGTCATTTCAAAGTCATATATTTTAATATGTGGACCAGAATGTTGAAATTTTTTTCGTAGACTAGGCATCAATATTAGTAAAGTAGTATGTAGATTAGTGTTTGTGAATGGTAACACTGAAACAGTTGGAAACAACATGGGTGTGTTATCTGAATTAAGTCAGAGTCTGACATGCCATCGGGATTCATTCTTAAGGATTTGATTCGCTCAAATTCTTGAGAATCGATCATTGGCAATCCCATCCATTCACCTGGTTAAGATATTCTTGCATTTATGCAACATTCAACAATGTAGTCTACCCTACCTCTCAAGAATGCTTGTCTAAACTCATGGATGAATACTAAATGGGATGTTTAGTGAATCCTCAAGTCTCTTCGGGAGAATGAGGAATAATATGCTAGTATATTCAGGTGCAAACTAGAATATAAGTGATAACACTGATTCTGGCTTTAGGTCAAATTAAGGATGATCGTTAAGTTGATTTCGTCCTCAGTGTTGAATCAAAGGCATATTGAAATCGTACCACCGGATTAGATGGAAAGACGACGTTTCGTTCCCAAAGATTGACTCAAGCCGCCAACCTACCTGATTAGTGTACCAAGTCACATGGTATTCGGATTCTAAGTACGCGCCGGGTCACTGACCTACCCTGCGGCGGCACACTCCGGTCGTGCTTGGAAGGATGAATTACTAAGATGCGCTTGGAGGGTACATATTTGAGGGATACGTCTCACTTGTTTTGAGCAAGTGGGAGAATGTTGTAGATATAGATATAAAGGGTGTGCTCTAAAACGATTAATCCACTTGCCTTTCGTGTAAGTGGGAGATTGTTAGGCGTAGTGCCCGAAAGACAATTATATAATTGTTTTAGGACAGAATTAATAATTCATCTTATTATATGCATGTATGCTTATAATTAAGACACTACTGAAAACCCTAAGTACCTCGTTTATGTAATCACATAACTCAGTGTATGGCTATACACAAGAGGATTGAGTTAGTGAGATGTACTTAAAATTAAATTAGTCCGTAGCGTTGATTAATCTGAGTACGGGTCTCATGATTAATATGCTATTAATGCGCCCAGAACACTTTAGGTGTGACAGTCTTATCCAGACTGTCGGTAATAGGGTACCTAATGGGGCATTTATATATGATGATAATCATATAGGGCTGGACCGATTTGATTTGAGTTCTCGATATAATTCCGTGATCGAGAAGTCTTATCGAATCACAAGATGATCATATATGGATTAATCTCAATCTCGAGGTGATCACGCATAACCGCTTAGACTAGGATAGAGTTTGATGTGTTAGTAAGGATCACTTCGCAAAGATGTGGTCTAACACTTCTTGTTGGCTCTATTCGGGATGAGTGAGTAGTCCGTGCTATCACGAATATGGAATCCATTCCTTCCTCGAAGAAGTAGACGAGCCTTCCCTTATTTGTTAATCCTAAAACCGATCGATCCATGCGGAGTTCATATTATATTAGTTATGAACTAATTGATCATTAGGGGGTTAATGGTAAATAAGGATAAGATGTTTAGAGAAGGGTTTACGGAGATATCCCGAATCGAAATGAACAGTCTATGGAGGATTTATCCGTATGTAAAGATTATATCAGTGGACGCTTATTGATAAGTAGAGATTTCGCAATCCGGCTCGATCAAATACAATTTATAAAAACTCGAAACCTTAGGCAAAACTCACTTTCTAACCGGCAGTGGACCGGGTCGATCGTAGGTAGTGCGTTCAGAGTCCGAGGTCGATCCCATAGGAAGATTGAATCGATATAAAAATTTGCGTTAAAATCAGAGTATAAAGAGTATATGAACAAGACAAAAGATCGAAGATTTTACTATTTCACGACATATACAAGGATCTGAATCAAGAATTTTATCCAGAGTAAATTTCATCAAACTAATGATCTACACAATCAAAACCATATTGAGAGAAAACAAATCAAAATCAGGAATACTCACAATAATGAAGATCAAAATATTGCAGATCAAAACTTTTGAATCCCAAATCACCAAAAGATATCAACCTTTAATTCATACAATGATCCCAGGCACGAACTCCACCAAGCCATCGATCGAATATCGTATTCTACTCTGTATATATAAAAATCTAAACTAAGAAATTGAAATACGTAGCCTAGTCCAGAGCTCTAATCCGGCTATTTAGATGTCAACCTGTCATAACAACTGCCGAAGCGGCTGGGTTGAGCACCTAAGCCGGCCTCGAACTCAGTCTAGGCCAATAAAAGTCAGAATATCTGTTCTCTTAGGTTTAGCTGCTCTTAAATAGGCAAAAATCGCGACCTTGACCTAGTTGGGCCGACTAACTTGGCCCATTTAACTCGTCTTCGGTAAACTGGTGATAACTTGCTGTGTAGAGCTCCGATTTGAACGTTTCAAGATGCGTTGGAAAGCTCGTTCAATTAAATACAACTTTCATGAAGACGACTTGACCAGAAAATGCCTCCAAGATGGGTGAAAATAAAGATTAACAGACAGGCCTGGTGAATACTGCTGTCGGGGCCAAACGAGCGTTTGCCCTCCTGGTGAACACTTGTCTACCTGGAGATCAGATTCTTGATTAGGGTTCTTGATATTAGAATGAGCGTCTGGCCTGCCTTGAACTCTATTTTGTCTTGTATGAGCTTTCTACTTCGGGCTGAACCCATCCAAACGCCAGTTTGGGGGTCATTGGAACGCTCGTCCAGCTGAAAACCCAAGTTTCTGAATGAAGTGTCAACTCTGTAGACGCCCATTTGGGATGGGCAAACGCCCGTTTGATGTAGGCTTCCTGCAAACCCCAGTTTGGGGTATGGCAAACGCCAGTTTGCCTTGACTTTACTCCAAACTTGGCTTTTCTTCCACTTTCATTCAACTCTCGTGCCACGAACATGTCTCTTAGTCCAAAACATTGCCTTCTGGGTCCTCGAGTCACCTAAGTCCTGCAATAACATATACGAAAAAACACCACACGTAATTCCGCAAGACAAAAGTGCTCGGAAAAGAGTGAAATATCGTTAAAAAGGTGGACTTTACTATCGATATGACAGTTTAACTCCCCGTGCATATAACTCTCGATATTACCCTCAAACAGGTCTATATCTACCCAAAACATGCCAATAAAGTGATAAACAGGGGATAGATCACATACAAAAGTGCAGTGAAGTTGACTCCCATCAACTATCCCACACTTAGCCTTTGCTCGTCCTCGAGTAAACAGGCGTATTAAAAGAGACCAAGGGATCAACTCCACAAACGCGTATAAAAACTCTCACCTTGCCAAAGTAAAAGATAAGTAAAACAATGAATGCTAACATCTTAACTCAATCGTTATCAGACAAACGGAAGTGTGTATGTGTGAAAATTAGCTTCCTAGTCATAGACCAAATCACCGGTTCGGATTATAGACGCTTAGCTATCGCGACTACACTAGAGCTCATTTTAATAACATCTCCACTAATCGTGACCAACCAAGGCTAAACACGGTCCAGTAGGACTTGAAGGGTTATAACGTTAACCTCAGGACATGGGCTAATCGAAAGGAAATTTGGACTGGAGAAAAGAAAATACGAGTGAACCTAATCATCTTACGTCTTTCTTCTCAAAACAAATCAACTAACACCAAAACGCCTTCGATTTTCTTTATCACACTTTATTCAATTTTTTTCAATTCACTTTTCTTTTCTTGTTTTTTTTTTCTTTCTTTCTTTCTTCTTCAGACTTTCTTTCTTTCTCGACCCAACGGCCTAATCAATAGATAACTCGAGCTCCTCCCCTTCAGAATACTAGCTCATACTAACCACCTCTTCTCGAAACACGCACCATCTCCCACCCCACACTTGCTTCAGCAAGTGTGTCTAAATCAACAACTAAGTCCACTCGTAGGGTAATCAAAGAAACGTGACCAATAATAAAGCTCAGGGTTAGGGATAATATAGGCTACGTAACCAAACGGTTAAATGTCGGACGGTGGTCAGACCATCCTATTAAAGGCTCAGAGGGGGTACGAGGGTAAAATGTTGGGATTTTGGCTTATTTGGCTCTGGTTGTGTCAAAGAAGCGCCGTGGTCATCATCCCGTGTCCTACAAAGGCTAATCCTTCTATTTCGCCTCGAAGTTACAAAATGGGATCTAGGCAGTCGGAGTGTGCTCAATTCTACCATAATCGTTCACTAGATCCTAAGGCCTATGACATTGAAGCTAAACGTGCAAAAGAACTTCCGTTTATAAGATAAACCTAGCATCTTGATATAAGCATTTACTACTTCGCTAAGTCATTTACCAAGAGAATGTGAAGTTTAAACATGCAAACGGACGTTAAAACCTTGGAAAATTTTAAAATCTGACTCGGAAACAGACACAGATTAAGTATACTACTGAACTGGCACATTTAAACATACAACTCAAACCAAACTAAGTCTACCACCCTACACTTTGAATGAAACACTGTCCTCAGTGTGTGAATGAAAGAGAAAGAAGACTTAGCTTAAGACCCGGCAGAAAGGCGTGAACGATTCTCTTGACATCTTCTTATAAGCGCATCCCGTGCACCTAAAGTCACATAGACAAAAAACAACGCAAACACATGCACGGGACGTGGTCTACGTGCCAAAAGTATGCAACAGATACACTGGTGATAGAAAATAAAGAAGCCATGCCACATCAGTAGACTCGAAACACAAACAATCACTCAACATGGACCGTTATAGATGGAAAAATAACCATAAAGGTAAAAGAACAGAACACCTACGCATATCATATAAAGTCCACAGAGGGTCACATTAAAACATCCATGTCGAGTAGTGAAAGCATGTATCACAATCAAATACTTCCTCACTGTATTCATCGCGCATTCCTCTTAGACACACCTAAGCTTGCTTTATTCCAAAATATGTCTTTTTTTTCCGGCACAAAAGTCTCCATTTCATCCTTTCATTAAAACAAAGTCAAAAAAAAATCACAACAGATTAAGATTCAAACAAAACTCCATCCCAAGATTCAAACAGAACGCTTATCCTTAAAAAGTCATCATAATAAACTTAGAGAACTGAAATTATTAGATATCTTCTACAAAATATCCCAACTCATTTTCTAGAGCACAATCTGAAAGGAACACCATTGCCAAACCGACAAGTTTTTTATTATTATTATTTTTTTAAAGCCCCTCACACACACACACACACACGATATTTTAGGCCCCTCAAAAAGTCATGGTAGCCGAAGGCCCTAAGCCTCAGTTCTAGCCGGACTTACAAGATATCACCCTCCGAAGAGGCTAAGTACCAAAGTCGTATTCAATCCGAGTTCAGGTCAATATCACTTCAGCATCCCATGGCTCCTATCGAAATCTAAATAAAACAATATGATAAACCTAGGCCCAAGTTCTAGGACAACCTACAAGATATCAACCTAATATAACAACCCCATAAAGGGATTGGGTTGAGTACCAAAATTGCATTCAAACCTAGTCTAAGCACATAATATCAAAATGTTTTCGTTTTTTTTCACTCTCTTGACCTAACACAATTTTGATATCGACTTTTAAACAATCTCCCCGGCAACGGCGCCAATTTGATAAGTAGAGATTTCGCAATCCGGATCGATCAAATACAATTTATAGAAACTCGAAACCTTAGGCAAAACTCACTTTCTAACCGGCAGTGGACCAGGTAGATCGTAGGTAGTGCGTTCAAAGTCCGAGGTCGATCCCACAGGAAGATTGAATCGATATAAAATTTGCGTTAAAATCAGAGTATAAAGAGTATATGAACAAGACAAAAGATCGAAGCTTTTACTATTTCACGACATAAACAAGAATCTGAATCAAGACTTTGATCCAGAGTAAATTTCATCAAACTAATTATCTACACAATCGAAACCATATTGAGAGAAAACAAATAGAAATCAGGAAAACTCACAATAATGAAGATCAAAATATTGCAGATCAAAACTTTTGAATCCCAAATCAGCAAAAGATATCAACCTTTAATTCATACAATGATCCCAGGCACGAACTCCACCAAGCCATCGATCGAATATCGTATTATACTCTGTATATATAAAAATCTAAACTAAGAAATTGAAATACGTAGCCTAGTGCAGAGCTCTAATCCGGCTATTTAGATGCCAACATGTTATAACAACCGCCGAAGCGGCTGGGTTGAGCACCTATGCCGGCCTCGAACTCAGTCTAGGCCAATAAAAGTCAGAATATCTGTTCTCTTCGGTTTAGCTGCTCTTAAATAGGCAAAAATCGCGACCTTGACCTAGTTGGGCCGACCAACTTGGCCCATTTAACTCGTCTTCGGTAAACTGGTGATAACTTGCTGTGTAGAGCTCCAATTTGAACGATTCAAGATGCGTTGGAAAGCTCGTTCAATTACCTACAACTTTGATGAAGACGAATTGACCAGAAAATGCCTCCAAGATGGGTAAAAATAAAGATTAACAGACAGGCCTGGTGAATACTGCTGTTGGGGCCAAACGAGCGTTTGCCCTCCTGGTGAATGCTCGTCTGCCTGGAGATCAGATTCTTGATTAGGGTTCTTGATATTTGAATGAGCGTCTGGCCTTCCTTGAACGCTAGTTTGTCTTGTATGAGCTTTCTACTTCGGGCTGAACCTATCCAAACGCCTGTTTGGGGGTCATTGGAACGCTCGTCCAGCTGAAAACCCAACTTTCTGAATGAAGTGTCAACTCTGTAGATGCCCGTTTAGGATGGGCAAGCGCCCGTTTGATGTAGGCTTCCTGCAAACGCCAGTTTGGGTTATGGCAAATGCCAGTTTGCCTTGACTTTACTCCAAACTTGGCTTTTCTTCCACTTTCATTCAACTGTCGTGCCACGAACATGTCTCTTAGTCCAAAACATCACCTTCCGGGTCCTCAAGTCACCTAAGTCCTGTAATAAAATATACGAAAAAACACCACACGTAATACCGCAAGACAAAAGTGCTCGAAAAAGAGTGAAATATCGTTAAAAAGGCAGAGTTTACTATCGATATAACAGTTTAACTCCCCGTGCGTATAACTCTTGATATTACTCTCAAAAAGGTCTATATCTACCCAAAACATGCCAATAAAGTGATAAACGGAGGCTAGATCACATACAAAAGTGCAGTGAAGTTGACTCCCATCACTTATCAACTCATGGTTGAGTGTAAAGTTATCTATATTCGGCAGAGTTCAGTTTCGGGTTTATGGTGGTGTAATCCCGGAATTAATAGATTGAATATAATTGTTCGGTCTGACGAATAATTTTATTTAATTTATTGTAGCTACTGAATATGGGTCCATGGTCCCCGACGTGGCTCCTGATATAGCATATAGGTTTTCTCGGCGCTTCACCTCAATTATAATTAAATAGTTGGATTGTACTATTTAATTGATATGTGGATTAATTGTTTAGTTGGACTAGATGATTAAATACATGGAAAAGAAATTTTTCGTGGACTCGGCCCAAATAAATGAAAAATGCGCATGACCTAATTAATTAGGGTTTGGGGTGCATATTATGTTATTATTTGTTGGGAAATTAGTTTTCTTGATGAATAATAAGACATGTGATTAAATTATTTATTTGTTAAATAATTTAAGGAAAATAAAATCTTTTATATATCCTTATTAATTTGGGAATATCCTAGATTTATCTTTTTAAGGAAAATGATTAACTTGATTGATTTTGTATTAATTAAATAAATCATTGGAGGACAATGATTACTCTCCTATATAAAGAGAGTTCTCCCAAGCCTAAATCACATCATAATTTCGAATTATTGGAGTATTATAGCTTGGAATTTTCGGCTATAATACTAGGGTTTCGAGTTGGGATAATCCTCGGGAATATTCCGGTAGCATATCGAGGAGGTCCGGCGGCTTGAAACACCATCCACCTGGTGGTGTGATGGGAGTCAACTTTACGTGACTCCGGTGCATTGTTTATCCCCCTTTACCATACTTTCAGCACATTTTTGGGTGAATTAGACCGTTTTCGGGGTGTTATCGTGAGCTTATGGCACGGGGAGTGAATCCGTTGCTTTGATGGATTATTACCCCTTTTTTGTTGATATTAACCCCATTCCCGAGCACTTTTACCTCCGGAATAGTTTGGATGTTTTTGGTTGTCTATGATGTTGAAGGGTATTGGTGTATCGAGGACCGGAAGGTGACGATTTATGGTGAAAAGCATGATCGAGGCAAGAGGAGAGACCAAAAGGAAGAAAAGTGAAGTTTTGGGGCAACAGGTTCAAACGCCGCTTGAACCCCCCAAACGCATGCTTCGTTCGAAGCTTCCATTTGATTTAGAGTTGAACCCCTTCAAACGCGCGTTTGAAACTACCCTAAACGCGCGTTCCAAGTTCTCCAAACGCGCGTTTGAACCTTCTAAACGCGCGTTTGAAGATTCCAAATGCCAGTCTCAACCCTCTAAACGCGCGTTTGAGGCAAATTTCTGCAGATTTTTCCCCCACCTTTAAATACCCCCCTTAGACTATTTCTTGGATATCAATTATTCTCTTAGCAAAACTCTACCCATTTCTTAGCTCGATTTTTGTAATAGCTTAGAACACTTTCTCTTAGCTTAAATCAACACTATTTTAGCTTAATCTTTCCATTTCTTAGCTTAGATTTCTATTCCAAACACTAAGAGACCACCTTTTAATTAGTTCTTTCTTTTGTACTTTTTGGATCTAATCTGGATTTTCTGCAAATTAATGGTAAATTTCTTCTTTCTTTTACTTGTTATGTCTTTCATTTACTGTTTTGTGCATGTTTTAACTAGTATAATGAGTAGCTAATCTCTTTTCATAGTCGAATCATGTGAAATTTAGTGAAATCACCCTTTGGGTGATGAAATTGGGAGTGGGTAGTGCTTTTTATTGTTGTATCTTGCATGTTTCATGTCTTAGAACTTGTTATAACAGATTTGGGCTAGATTGATCACCTAGGTCAAAATCACACACATCACTCTAAAGAGTTGTTCAGATAGAGAGGTGTGGGAAAAGGGGTTCTAAGATCACGGCGTAGACTCGGCTTAGTTGTTAAGTCCGAGCCCAAAGTGAGGTCACAAGTTTTAACGTTTAAGCGGCTCTAGTGCATAACATGTCTTGTTAGTGAGTCTTCTTTAGGGAAGGGTAGTTAACATGGCATAAGGTGTTAGGAGAGAGTTGTTCAGACCTTAGCACCCGGATTAGGAGTTTGCACCCGTGAAATTGATTGCGAGAGTTCTTTTGTTATATTGCACACTCCCGGTTTTGTCTATCCTTGGGGTTGAAACTAGCTATTTTGATCATGGTTCGGCTATGTCCCTTAATCAATCCTTGAAACTTAGTAGTTTAATCATCTTTCTTTCTTTTCTATCTTTAGACTCGTTAGTAGAAATCACTTTGGTGTCGTTGTAGTGAGCAAACACTTTAAAAAGATTGATCACCTAGACTAAGTAACACGAACACTTTTCCTTTGGGTTCGACCTGCACTCTCTCTGTAGCTATTCTAGCAATCGACCCGGTACACTGCCGGTTAGAGAGTTAGTTTACCCACAGTTTCGAGTGTTCACAAATTGTTTTTGAAGGGTGAATTTTAGCTCAATCATGGTGCTTGGAGATACACGTTGGAAGACTTTGGCTTCTCAACTAGGCTCTCAACTAGCTCGGATTGGATTGACCTTGTTCTTGGCATTTTGCACCATAAAAAGGTTGGTAATCTAACCCCCTCGTAGGATTAGATCTATTATTTTATGTGCTTTGATTGTTTAGATCTAGATCTTATACTTTCAGCTGCGTAATCGGGTGGATCTTTGATCCATCCGGCGATATTACATCCTACAGTTTTGTGTGGGCTTGACCAGAATATTGATGAGTCTTTTGTAGACTAAGAAATCAATATTGGTAAAGTAGTGAAAATTTAGTGTTAATGCAAGGTAACATCATGTAATGGAAACAACATGGGTGTGTTATCCTCAAGTCGAAATCGACGAGCCAAAGCTTCTCTGAGTTAGAGAAGTGGACGATATTCTTAGAATTTGATTCGGTCGAATTCATGAGAACAAGTTGTTGGCAATATCCCATGCATCTTATTGGTTAAGATGATAATGCATTTCTTTGCATGCAATATTCAACGAGAGGTTTCCTACCCAACCCCTCACGGAATAATTCTCTCAATCTTCGGATATAGAGAAAATGTGATAAATTCTCTTTTGGATAGAGAAAGTCAGGTTATTAAAAGTCAATAAAAGTCGAGTCTTGGATTCGGACATTGAAAGCAATATAGTGCATCCTCAAGTATCTTTAGAGAACGAGGAATCATATGCTTGTGCATTCGGGTGCGAACCTGAGTGTCGTTGACTACACTGATTCTGATTTTTTGTCGGATTAAGGATGATCGTGAATCGATCTCAGGCTCAGTGTTTACTCATAGTGATAGAGCTACAGTCTGGAGCAATCCAGCACTGCCAATTTGACTCTGTTAGTCGAATACATAGCAGCTTTCGGAGCAGCTAAAGAGACAGTGTGGCTTGAGAAGTTCTTTTGTAGGACCGGGAAATGATTCCAGGTCTCGATGAACCGATACCATTTTTCTGTGAAAACAGTTGAGAGGTAGCTCATGCAAAGGCTCTTCGCAATCACAAGAGGTCAAAAAGCATATTGAGATAAAGTACCACCTGGTCAGACAGATCGTGCAAAGAGGCGACGTTTCGGTCCAAAAGATTGCCTCGAGCCGACAACCAAGCTGATTAGTTTACCAAGTTGCGTGACATCTAGTGTCACTGATAAGCGCTTGGCGGGTATGAAATTGGGAGATATGTCTCGTCTGCTTTAGAGCAAGTGGGAGAATGTTGTAGATAGAAAAGGGTGTGGTGCTCTAAAAACAATCATTGCTTGTCTTTACGGGCAAGTGATAGATTGTTAGATATAGTGTGCCCGAAAGACAATTGTTGCTTGTCCTTATGGGAAAGTGGGAGATTGTTGGAAGTAGCACCCGAAAGACAATTTATGCAATTGTTTTTAGAATTAATAAATGACATATTTATTCTCATCTTATTACTTGCTCCGTGCTTGTAAGTAATACACTACTGAAAACCCCAAGTCGTATCATATGTAGCCATGTAACTTAGTGTGTGTCACACTGGAGGATTAAGTTTATGGTGATACACTTGAAAAGTTAGTCCGTGGTGAAGTTAATCAAAGTATGGGGTCTATTGATTAAACCACCATTAATGCACCCAGAACACTTTATGGTGTGACCGTCTTATCCGGACCGTCGACATTGGTTGTCTAAGTGGGGCATTTATATATGATGAGAGTCATATAGGACTGGACCGATTTATTCTGAGTTTCTCATATAATTCCGTGATTGAGAAATCTTATTAAATCACAAGATGATCATATATGAATTAACCTTAATCCTAAAGTGATTACAGACTCCTACTTGTTTCAGGATAGGGTTTGATGTGTTCGTTAAGGATCGCTAAGAGGCGCGGTCCGAATCACTTTCACGTTGGCACTATTATGGAATGAGTGAGAAGTGTGTGTCTCACAGATATGGAATCCATTCCTTCCTGCTGGAAGTAGAAAGACAATCCTTTTATTTGTTGATCCTAGAAACTGATCAATCCCGGGAGTCGTATCGGTTATGAACTAATTGATCACTAGTGGGTTAATGGTAAATAAGGATAAGATGTAGTGAAGAAGGTTTACGGAAATAATCCTACTTCAGTACGGATAGTCTATGGAGGGTTAGTTTATATGTAATGATTATATCAATGGACACTTATCGACTCGACTTGACGTTTTGAAAATAAGTTATATCTATAATCGATAGAGTTCAGTTTCAGATTTATGGTGACGTAATTCCGGAATTAATGAATTAAGTAGAAATATTATGTTCGATGAATATTTTATTTAATTTATTGTAATTTACTCGGTTATAGGTCCATGGTCCCTGGTTGGCTCCTAACACGCGAGTGTTTTCTCGTTTTATGGAACTCGAGAATAAATTAAATAGTTGGTCTATTTAATGAATATGCAATATTATTTATTTGGTAAATAATATATAAAATAGAAAAGATATTTTCTATTAAAATATTGACATAAGTGGCGCCTACAATTGTGAAAAATTTGGGAAAAGAAATTTTTCTGGATTATGTCACATGTGTAATTAAATAATTATCTATTTGTTGGATAATTAATGGAAAAATAAAGAGATTGATTTTTTGGGAATCATCTCTTATTTTGTAGCAAAAATATATTTTCCTTATGAGAATAGGTTTTGTGGTGTGAAACGATAACTCTCTTGACTAGTTATTTTCCTATATAAAGAGAGCCTCCTAAAGACAATATAGATCACAATTTGCGCCACAAATAAATCAAAAGGAAGAAAAATTAGTTTCTTGCCTTAGTCATTAAGAGGAGAAAAATCTAGGATTTTTCTTGTGCGTATTCGAGGAGGTTCTACGGAGAGGATCGACGTCCACCAGTCGTCGCTTGGAGATACAATCCGGAAGACTACGGCTTCTCCCTTGGTCGATTTTATCATCTCTCTCCGGTATGGGTAAATCTACTAACCTTCTCGTAAGATTAATTAGTTATGTCTCATATCGTAAATCGTATAAGCTTCCGCTGTGCAAAGATCGAGTGTCTCGATCGGTGCTACTACTTAGAAGAGCCGAGGACTCTAAAGTCGAGAATGTGTTTTTATTGCTTTTCTTTCCCTCATGTTTCATTGTGTATTATGATACTTGATGTGATACATGGTGACATTCTCGAAATTGAAGATCTGCTACGGTTTTGAGCTATTTTGACAATTATAACATATCCGGATTAATTTATGTCATTGATGAAAGTTGTAGATCTCTTTGAGGACTATAAAATCCATATATGGTCGGGCAATTTTGGACAACCGAAGCTCGGATATGGACCAAACAAACAGGTGTTGAAGGAAGATACTATCTTTATTTTTCCTAAGTGTGGTTATTTTTCCCACATCGAATATTAGGAGTTTTTCCTCCAAGTTTGTAGCCTATACAAGGCCTTTTATTTGCCATAATAAAATAGACAAGTTTTCAGTTAAAAATTATATATAAATTGTTTAGTTTAAACAATTGAGAGTTAGTGATCTCTTTGTTGGAGAGATTCAACCCTTTCCTGAACTTTATCATCGTAGTCGAGCCTACGTTGTGGTGTTCGACCGGAGTGTAGATTTGGATTATCTAACCCCGGTTATTCATTGAGGACCTTTAATTAGATCCGGGCAAAGGTGGATCCGAGTTCTTCCGAGAATTCTTATCAATACTTTAAGTAAGTTTTGATGTTATATGACCCGGAAGTGTGTATTGGGGGCTAGTGAAGTGTTTTTGGTTTTGATGAGCTATGGTGATCCGTCTATTTTCATTTCAATATCTCCATACCTGTATCTTGTACACATACACGCGCTTTTTCGATATTAGCACAGTACCTTGGGAGAACTTCTACGGATGCCACGTGATCGCATTCGCGCCTTTCACCGGTTGTAAGCTAACTCTTCTATCCTTATCATTCATGTTTTATTTTAAAGTAGTGGTGGTTGGTTTAGCTTCAATGTTTCGTTATCATGTTGAACGAGTTATACTTAGAGATTGATATTCCTTTTGTGAAAATAAGTCAGTTGTTCAAAAGGTTTGGTGGTTTTGACATTGGTTTTGATGCATCGAGCCATTAGCAGGGGCGGCGCCAAGTGGTAAGAAAAGGGTCAACTGACCCCCAAAAAATAAAAATAATTTTTTTTTATATGTATTTTTAACTCTAATTGAAAATTTAATACATTTATATGTACTAACTAACCCGCTAAATTTTTTAAATATCGACTTTGGACCCGTATATATACTTGGATATTTAAAATTAATGTATTATGAACTTGTAATACAATTGTCGTTTTCGATCTCTCGACCAGATCGCAAAGATCCTGCAATTACCCTGCCATCGGTATTGTTTTGTTAAACATTTAGTGATTATATTAATGCATTTGAGTTGATTTGTGATCATGTATTGAGAATTGAATAGTAATATCACGTTAGCTTCGACTTCACGAATCACCTTGACTAGTGAACGATTATAGTAGTTATTAATGACCCCATTACCTAGAACTTATATGATTAACTTCGAGACGAAATATAAATGTCGTTCTTGGTTAGTTAGGGGATGACGGTCATGCCGTTTCTTTGACCCAATCAGAGCCAAATGCCATCCCTTATGTATATATCCCTAGTTCCCTCACTCGGCTGTTGTAGGGTGGTCAGACCGCCACCCGAACTAGCCTTTCCTGATGATTAGCTCGTAATTATCGGTGCCCTTAGCTTATATTACGGTTTACGTTTCCTTGACCACCTTGCAAGTTGAGCTCGATGTTTACGTATTTCCGAATATGGTGTGAGGTTATAATGAGACGTGTCTTTCGAGTGGTGTTGTAAGTACGAGTGTATCCCGAGAGAGGTGGAATATGGAAGTGACCACCACACGCCGCCGAGCCACCAAACAAAGCCATGTACTGCCACCAAAACCATCCAAAACAAAGAAAACGACAATAAAACATTTAAAACAACAAGAAAATGGTAGAGACCGCCTCCGATTGGAGCTACAAAGTGGTCGAAAAAAACACATGCAGCTCCGGAAAACAAAAAAATCGAATATGAAAACCACACCTTCAGGAAGACCCAATGTATATTCATTGACCAAAAGATGATTAAACCTAAAAAAGCGGGAGGAAATCGGGACGGAAGCGAGAGTGTTTAGAGAGATGAATGCGGAAGTAATTATAAAGATATTACAGTTATTGTATATAAAGAATGAAATAATACGATACATCAAACTCATCTTCTAATGAAATGAAAGTATTAAAAAGCATATTGAAATGTATCTCTTAGAATATAAAAGATATATTCAAATGTCTCTACTTAGTATAACTCTTCAAAACCACATTTTCATTAAAAATGGTCTCATTAAAAGAGTTATGATATTGGTCCACAAAAGAAAAGAGAGGAAGACATATATGATAGATAGGAGAGGGTAGAGTATGAATTACAAAGAGCCATAAATGATAGTAGAGGGTCAAGCACACCCAGACCCAGCCAGTTTAACCACAGATTAGAACTCGGGTTAACTATTCACAAGTTGTGTTGTTAGAGAGAGCGAGGCACAACCACATAACCCAGTGATGTTATTATCTACAGCAACCCTCTTCCCACCGGCCTAGCCATCGTCATCAACCCCAGTGGTATTATTCCTCTTTTCCTTTCTTTCTTCTAATCTTTTTCTCCGCCATAGATAAAGATGCTTTCCCGTCTCTTTCATTTCATTACCTTAATAACTCTCTGTTCCATCTAATCAAATTCCTCTTAACCATAAATTTATAAAAACCTAAGCTTTATGTTTCAGCGGACATGGATGTAGCTGCTGGGAAGACTCTAGAAGCTGAGATCCAAGATTCTAAGCCTTTGTCTATTATCTCTAATGGTGTTTTAAAACGCCACCACCACACCGCCTTTAACAATTACCAAGATGGAGGTTGTACTGGAAGAGGAGTTGTTGTTTACAAAGAATGTCTGAAGAATCATGCTGCAAGCTTGGGAGCTCACGCGGTGGACGGTTGTGGGAGTTTATGCCTTCTCCGGCCAGTAATCCGGCTGATCCAACCTCTTTGAAGTGTGCAGCTTGTGGGTGTCACCGGAATTTCCACCGCCAAGAGTCTGATGATGCTTTGACGTCGACGGTTCCTTCTTCAAACAGTACACTAGCTATTGAGTACCAACCCCACCACCGTCATCATCCTCCTCCTCCTCCGCCGCCACCACCGCCTGCTCCAGCTGGTTCTCACAGCAGTCCCAGCTCCGAATCTCCTCCGCCGATTTCGTCTTCGTACTACCCTTCTGCTCCCCACCTTTTGCTGACCCTCAGCGGCGGAATTGCTGCTGCTGCAGCTACACATCAAGACCACCTAACGCCTCCCGGCGGCAGCAGGTCAGCTCCGGTGGTTTCACATTCAAATGGGCGGAAAAGATTCAGGACAAGATTCACGCAAGATCAGAAAGGAAAGATGTTGGAATTTGCTGAAAAACTTGACTGGAAGATGCAAAAGAAAGATGAGGGTCTGATTACTGGATTCTGCAACGAAATTGGTGTTGAAAAAGGGGTTTTCAAAGTCTGGATGCACAACAATAAGAACTACCCCGGCGGCAAGAGTAGCTCGATTCCGATTCCGTCCACCATCAACACAAATTCCTGCAGTGCCACCACCTACAATGGTAATAATAATGGTGTTGAAATTGCTCAACAAAATCATGACAAGGATATTAATGATCATTTCCAAGAACAAAATCGCCACCAACATGATGATAGCTTTAGTGGTCGGGTCGTTGCCCCATATGGGTCATCAACATCTTCTTAATTCATCCCCCCCCACCCCCAAACCAAAAAAAAAAAAAAAAATAAACTTCTTGATTGAATAATTGTTAGATAGTGAAGAGATAAGAGGGAGACGAAGAAGGCTAGTGCATCTTAATTAGCTTACTGTTTTATTGTCTTGATTGATGTTGTGCTTTTTATTTAGTTATTTATAATCTCCCTTTATTTATGTAGTATGATCTTCGCTTTGGGTTAGCTTCCGGATGATTAGTTTGTTAAGTCAAAACTTAACTGCAGAGAATTGATGTAGCTGTTGCAATTCTTTTTTTTTTTTTTTTTTTCTTAGAAGGTTAGATGCTTTGGTTTGCGGTCCGATTCTTAAGTATGAAGAAATTGACTATACTTGGTACGAATCGTTCGACAATGCTCTGAACTATAAATAGCCCGAGATGCGAAGCCTCGTGCACAGAAGTGGTATAAAGTAAGTGTGAAATAAATAAATTATACAAACTTGTAAACGAAATTGGGTCTAAATCCCATAAAACGATTTTACAAGCTTATAAATGAAGATGAATAGTAATGATAGAGGTACAACGAATTGTTATCACGTATTAACACAACATAGAGACACAACATTCATCTATACCATTAATTATTGTGGGACCTAAATCAATTAATAAAAGTCTTTACTAGTACAATTCCGGGATATAGTTCTACTACATTTTCAGAATCGAGTTCGTATTAGTTAAGTTACCTCAAAAATATTAAAGTACAATCTAAAATTTTACACAAAATTCATCATCATAGGACAACCCAAATATGTAGTGCCATTGCAAGATAAAATCCTTTTGATACTACGGTCCAATGTTTTTACCCGTTTTTCCTTCCTGATAGCCTTGTGTCTTGCTCACAATATCCATCTCTATCATCTTCAGATTAACTACATGTCGGAAGAGAGGTTGATCTCGAATTAAAAAGAAAATGTACATTCAACATCATCATCTGATGGTAGTTTTTTCTCAATTTTTTTAATATTTGAAAAATATGTGGTAAAATTACGTAATGTATAGAATTTACATAGAATTGTGAAAGTAACATCATGTACATATAAGGTGGACGTTTTTTTTTATGTATATAAGAAGGCACATTAAGGAATTACATTAACGTAACCGAGTTTAATATAATTTATTTCTCTTATCACTTTTTAATATAAGAAGACACATTAGGACTTAATGTGTGCACAATGCTCGAGTGCAGATCCTCTGCTCTATTTGATTCACAGCAGTCTGTTGGGTGAAAGGTGAAACAAGGGTAAAATCGGAAAGTTGATTATTAAAAAAAGGCAAAAAAAAAAAAAAAACTTGAAACATTTGGTTTGCAAGCATCACAGCAAGTCACAGCATAGCATACTAGCATAGTACAACAGAGGATCCGAATTCCACAATGCTCCTCCATTGATAAGAATGTTATGCATGGCCAAAGATTTTCATGAATTCTGAATTCGTAAATTTTTTTGCCTTTAGAATCTTTTACTAGATAAGGTGTGCGGATGGCAGAGGATGTTCGTGTACTATTTCATGAACATTGCTTGATTAAAACTTTTCAACTTCTTAAATCCGAATCCATTTTGGCTTTGGGAAAACTACAGTCACCCCAATTTTCCGAGAAATTATAAGATCAGTTCTTGTCAGAGACATCATATTTCACGCCACGTCAAGTCATATCTCGATATTTTTGGTAAAAGCACAAAAAATACACAAAACTGACTTATTGGACTTATAAGGACACAATATTATTACACGGACTAAAATACCCTTAATTAAATAAAATAACAAATAGCAGCAAGCCGGCGTCATAGTCATAGGTATGATCAAATTAACAGCGCTGGCTTTTCCTATATGTTCATTGTTTTTTTTTTTTTTTTTTTTTTTTTTAATTTTTTTTTCTGGGGTGATGAGCTTCTATATCCTTGAAGATCCTGCACGTTCCCGATCCGCCTAGGGCCATACCAACATAACTGCAAACAAATATCAAACATTGTTTATCAGCATCACGGACATCGCATTTAGCAGCCAATTGAACAAGCAAGTGCAATAGCCTTAAAGTACAACTATTATGGATGGATCGAAAGAGTAGCAGAGTTTTGTACTGATGAAATTTTCAAGTAAAGCTTTGGACGTGGCACCACTAAATTAATAATCTTTGAAAGGGGAAGACAAGGTTTCTACATATATATTTGAGCAGGTGAATCACAAAATGAAAGAGGTAAATGACACTTCCTCTGTAAAAAAATAAAATAAATAAGAATCAGTTAAAACTATATTACATATTCTCATCCAAATCACCACTGCAGTCGGTCCTAATATAGGAAAGGGGCTTTTAACACTGTTTAGTCCACATTTCTAACAATTTAGCCCTTCTTCATCACACGTTTTGCATTCACCGTCGGGATGCATCGACCGCCCCGACTCATCGACCGTCGGGACGCATTAACCGCCGCGACGCATTGATCGCCGGAGACGATCGACCGCCAAGACGCATTGACCGTTATGACGTATTGACCGTCGAAACGGATTGACCGCCTCCGATGCATTGCACCGCTACGACTCATTGGCGCCCGACATATTGACCGCCGCGACACATTGGCCGCACCGACGGATTGACCGTCGCGATGTCATATTTTTAGTAGTGACGTCATATTGTATCGATTTATGCAGTGACATCATAATGTATCAATTTATGCCGTGACGTCTTATGGTATCGATTTATGCAGTGACGTCTTACAATGATGTATTATTATATCAATTTATGCAGTGACGTTTTATGGTATCGATTTATGCAGTGACGTCTTATTGTATCGATTTATGCAGTGGCGTTTTATTATATCGATTTATGCAGTGACGTCATGCAGTGACATGCACTTCACCACGATGCAGTGACCACCCCCGATGCAGAGACACCGCGATGAAGTGACACCGCATTGCAGAGACACCGCGATGAAGTGACACCGCGATGTAGAGACACCACGATGTAGAGACACCATATTGTATCGGTGTATGCAGTGATGTCTTATTGTATCGATTTATTCTGTGATGTCTTATTGTATCGATTTATGTAGTGACATCAATGTCACTTCATTAATTGTCTAATGTATGTAGTGACATCTACAGTGACAACAATGTCACTTCATTAGTTGTCTAATGTATGCAGTGACATATGCAATGCCATCAATGTCACTTCATTAGTTGTCTAATGTATGCAGTGACATCAGCAGTGACATCAATGTCACTTCATATTAGATAAACTTAAATATGGTTTGTGTAAGCTATCTTTTACCTCTGTATAACATAGTCTCCGGCGAAATTCTTTCTTGTCTCTCTTTTTTCATGTATGTAAGAACATCCATATGAGTTTTAAGTAATCTAGATAGATTACTCTAAATTCTCGCCATTTCATCATCAATGGGAACATCTTTACCAAATTGGTGGAAATCTAATGCACAAAAGGAGGCTACTTGTTGCAACACTATATGCATCCACATTTAAACAAGTCTATATATGTTCCATACAATAATAGAAACCAAGGACACTAAAAAGGATTCAAATAATAGCAATATTAGTATTGGTCGTAGCAGCAACAATAAATAATACATGGACATTGAAACATAGTGATGACGGTCAAATTATACCCGTAAAAGTCATCAACATTGACCTTAAATCGAGATTAATAATGTATATTTCATATTAAATCACTCGTTTATATTTATTATTTAATGTTAAGTGATTATTAATATGATATTTGGTATTTAGTTGCTTTTTATTATTAAAGGACCGATTTATTGTGCGATAAATGCTGATTTTGCGTGATCACGACAAATCGAGAGGATAAATGTCATTCAATCAAGAATCTCTCGAGATAATAAGGAAGAAAATCGGAGCATTAATCAAGAGATAAATTAGAGGAATCGAGATCAACACGAAGCGTGCGCAGTGTGGAGCAAGACAGACGAAGAAAATATTTAAAATGTGCCAAAAATAGGTTCGGTCGACCGAGCCTATAGCTTTCGATCGACCGAGTGTGTCATCTCGGTCACTTATCGGATTTTTTCGTATTTACCTTCTAAATCCTTCATAAGTCGGCAAAACCCCTATATAAGCAAAAAGACTACGGAAATTGTAAATCATCCTTCATTCTTTCTTCAATCTTACAATTCATAATACAACTTTGATACAATATAGAATAATTTGAGGGTTTCCAAAGAATTTAAGAACCGCAATATGTAAGCCTTTATTTTCTGCTTTTTCTTTTAAGTAATTAATCCTCCCAATTATGCTTTATCGTTTGAATTAGTTAATCATAGCTAGATGATGTAGATCTAGGCTATGACGTTAGGGATGTGGCGACTCCTTGTGCGTGGGGATCCCATAACCTACGCCATACACTTAGTATTTATTCATGAATCTACTTGATTTAATTAATGCGTATCATGTTAGTTTATATGAATGCTTTACGAATTCTTCGTTTAATCCGTTGTGTATGATGAAACGCCGAGAGATACGTTCGGGGATGTAATCTGGGGGAAAAAGACCATTCGGTCGACCGAGCCCGACTATTCGGTCGACCGAGCCCCTGCTTCATCCGTTAAATAGCCACGCCTTTATGGTTAGGTTAACTTAATAGAATTTATCATCTCATTAGGTATGGCTACGGCTCGTTGCTCGTCTGCTTTAATTAGCGTATGATTAGGAAATACCAATATAGGGCTCTAGGTTGGCTCATGAATGATCTTCCAGGACTTTCAACGAGATCTAGGTAGGTTTTGTATTTGGGAATTGAGCTCACCTAGTTATACGTAAATCATAGATTAACATGAGACCGTCGGAGTAATTGTTAATAGATGAGACCGATGCGATCGTTTAGAAAATGCGCTTTAACCATAGGAATGTTGCCTGAGACGAGGTGTACGGTTAATATCGGCATCCTTAGAGTCGTAAGCGTGTGAGTTATATGAGATGGAGGCACTTAAAAGCGAAGTCACGTAACAATATCACGGTGATCTAGTGACTCACTGGTGCTAAGTCATGTTAAAGAGGATGACTCCCGTAGCCAATCTAAGATAGATACAAACGGATTGACAGTTAATAAGTTCAGTTTATTATATAAATTATCTAGGTCCAAACGATAAAGACTATAATTGGGGAGGTTAATTACGTCGTGTCGAGTCGTGTCTTTACCTTTCTTGTTTTATGTTGGTCGTAGACCGCCTCTATGTCCTTGACATGTTTAATTAATTGTTTGTATATAAGATGATCCACAATTGGTTCCCTGTAGGATCGACCTTGATTCACTATAGCTATACTACGATAGGCCTAGTCCTCTTGCTAGTATTGGTTTATGGTGGTCAAGTATATTATAACCTGATTGACCCCGATCACATAGCCATGAGTCAAACATTTGGCAATAGTAAATAGCAAGCACTGAACACCCATCTATTATTGTATTTTCTAAAATTATATCAAATCTAAAAGAGGTTATAAATGAAGCATGTATCTCGTTCTTCTAAATCTGACCCAGACATTACCCTTTCAACTCTCAAACCTCATGTGAATGTACAACAACTACAGTTGATTCTAGGATACCAACTGCAACCAGGATGACGGAAATTAACAATGAACAAGTATACGTAACAAGAATAGTTGCAGTATTGCTTAAGCAATTTCATCGGATAAATAGGTAAAAACTGGCCTTTTCAATGCTAACTATCTGTTTACAATGAATAGATTTTTTCTGAAATTATTCAAGGGTTGAGCCCTAAAAGCGCCCAAGAATTCAAGTTGGAAAGGGTGGGTAAATGTGTCTCGAGAATAGTGTTCAACATAAAAACTCAAAGAGTAGTAGTAGCTGATAAATGGAAGCCAAATATGTTGGTTACCATGCTCTTTATACCATTTCGGAGTCAACCTCTCCTCGTTTGTGCCAACGCAGCAGTGAAATGAAGGGAGTCTGGCTGGAGCTGCACGTGATTGTTACATTAAAGATCAAATAATCCCCCCAAAAGAAAAATGAATAAACAAGTAACATATCAATCCCACCAACCAGATGAAGAATTTCAACTCAATTTACGACATTACATCTGGTTCCACTTCAAAGTCTATCACCTGTTCGACAGAAGACCTCTTCTCATCATCAAACGATTCCGAAGAAGACAGAGGAGGAGATTCAACAAATGTACCTGATTTCTCCACTGTTTTAGCTTCTCAACGGTTTTTCTTCTCCGACCCAGGTGAGTCCAATTCAATTACAGAAGAACCCAAGAATCGGAATAGACCGGTAATGAAGGTGGAAACGCCGATTGTCTTGTCCGTGGTGTAAGTGTTCTTTGTGAATACATTGTCGCCGGACCCATATGCTTTGATTTTAGGGAAACACACCAAAAGGGAGGGCAAATTAGGTAAGCTGAATAAAATGTGTCCTTATAAGTCCAACAGATTTCTTTATGTCCTTATGGGGCTAATAAGTATTAAAAAAACTATACTTTTATGGAATTAACCCTATTTCTTTTTTAAGTCCCCCATTGAAATTCCAACGGACCCGTTCAAAATGTCACGAGATCCATAAAAGCCCCGTTGAATTTCAAAAATAGCCCAAAAATGAACGGAGTCGTGTAAATTTGAACGAGCTCGCCCAAAATTTCAACAACCTCGCCCAAATTTTAACGAGCTCGCCCTTTTTCGAGGTGTTTGAGGTTTTCTTGTTGAGATTGCAATTTGGGAATTATTGCTTAATTCTGATAGTGATTTTCGACCCGGACGTTTTCGGGATGCCGCTAATAACCAACGAATGGCAAATACGTTTCCTTTTACGGATCCTATTTCAAGGCCATGTTTTGGTTTCGGGTTGGGTTGGATCCAACTCAATATTTTATTTACCCCACTATCTTTTTTTTTGAAGGGAAATAGAATTTCATAAATTAAGTGGAATCCAAGTCGACAATTAATCTTGAGTTAACGAATGAGGTGGATGAGTTAACCCCGCCATACAATAACCGGACAAATTAATGGGCAAAGAGAACCCTAATTTGGCTAGACAATCAGCAACACAGTTGCTTGATCGATTAACAAAACAAAAAGTACAGTCTTCAAAATATCTACAATCGTTTCTGATCCGATCCATTATAGAACGGAAAAAGGAGAGATTTTCATCTTCTGCATTCAGCCGAGCTACGCAACTAAGAGAATCTGACTCGACCACCAATTTGCCACTCCAAATTCTTGCCGTTTCCTTGACACCAAGATGAATTGCCATCATTTTAGCAATCTCGACCGATGCTACGCTCCTAAGGATAATGGAGAAAGCCCCAAGAAGTGAACCAAAGTGATTTCTGATAACAATTCTGGCTGAGCCACTACCATTGACGAAGCTTGCATCCACATTGACTTTGATAGAGTAGGGTTTGGGTTTGATCCATTTCGAGGGAAGAGGGAGGGGACGGTGAGGAAGATCGTCCAAAATGGCAGCCTTACGGTGAGCCATAAGGAGGGAGATTTCCTGGAAGGAAGTACGTTGACAGGAGGGCACAACGCCATAAAAAATCCACCGGTTCCTGGAATTCCAAATAAACCACAAGACAACACAGAACCGTTCCACATCCGAGTGATCGAGATTCATTAGCAGGCTACAAAGGTCAAGAAAAGACCGATGCTGCAAATTAACCAAAGGTCTGAAATTGGGAAAGAGTAACCAAAGATCATGTAACCATCTTAAGTGCAAAAGGCAATGGTTTCAGGATTTTCATCAGCTTGGCAAATCTGACAAACACCATTAGATAGGCCTCTAGATTTAAGCAGGGGGCAAAGGGAATGGATGAGGTAGCTACACGCCAAAGGAAGGATCGGATTTTCGGAGGGATCTCAATTTTCCACAGGTAATTCCAATTTTTTTTGGATGTGGCTGAATTGGATGTTTCTCCTTTACTTTTCTGTGCAATTCACGAATTAAGGGCAAGCTTATAGCCTGATTTGACTGTGTAGGTGCCATTTTTAGAGTAATGCCTTATAAAGCGATCTTGACTAGGGAACCTGGGTAGAGGAATGGTTAAAATAGCTTTCACTTCATAGGGCTGGAAAGTGTGATGGAGAATGGGGGTGTTCCAAACTTTATCAGTAATGAGCTGGTCCACAGTCATAAGGTTGAGATTGTTGGTCTTTCCATGGACTCTAAAACTGGGCTCTAAGGGAACCCAGGAATCCTGACAAATGTTAATCTTTCTCCCATTATGAACTGACCACCTTAACCCCTGATTAAGAAGATCCCTCCCATGAAAAATACTTCTCCATACATAAGAAGGTCTAGCCCCCAGTCTGGCATTAGGGAAATCACTATATTTGAAATATTTGAACTTAAGAATGGAACCAACTAGTGAGTGAAGTTTTTGAAGCAGCCTCCGAGACTGTTTGCTAAGTAGGGCTGTGTTGAAAAGACCCAGATCCCTAAATCCCAACCCACCCTGATCTTTTGGAAGACAAATTTTCTCCCAACTTAGCCAAGCCATAGAGATCTTATCAGGGCAGTTTTTCCACCAAAAATTCATAACTATAAAGATAATTTCCAGCAAAAGTTTCTTAGGAATTAAAAAGCATTGCATTACATAAGTAGGAATGGCTAGTATGACTGCTTTAATGAGCACTTCTTTCCCAACAGTGGAATGATACATAGATTTCCATCCATTCAACTTCCTCCAGATTCTGTCCTTGATGAACTTGAATATCTCATACCTAGATCTTCCAATCATGAAGGGAAGTCCTAGGTACTTCCCATTAGTAGCTCCCACAGAGATGGTAAGAGATTGAGTAATTTGGTCCCTAACAACATTATCCACCGACTTCCCAGAATATATGTTGGATTTCCCCAAGTTGACTTCCTAGCCGGAGAGACTTTCATAACACAACAGAATATTCCTAATCTCTTCAGCATTAAAGTGGCGTGCATAAGCAAACATGATACAATCATATGCAAAGAGTAGTGAGAGAGACAAGGTCCACCCCTCCCAAACCTGAATAGAACAAGTCTTCCTTCCAGAACTACATGGTTGATAAGGCAGGAAAGACCCTCTGCACATATGATGAAAATAAAGGGAGAGATAGGGTCCCCCCAGTCTTATACCTCCAATAGGATAGAAATGGTCAAAGAGTTGACCATTAACCATAACTTGAAAGGAGCCAGAAGTAACACGGTTCATAATAAGGGAGATGAAATGCATAGGATACCCTATTTTCCTTAAAATAAGTTCAATGTAGTTCCATTCAAGTCTGTCAAAAGCTTTTACCATGTCCAGATTAATTGCCATCTGATTGCTACAAAACTTCCCATTTCCAGTGAGTGTGTGGAAGGCCTCAAAAGTAGAAATGACATTATCTGTGATTAGTATCCCTTTCATAAAGCCTGATTGAGATTGTCCAATAACACTCTCTTGGGACTTCTTCAATCTGTTGGCAATAGACTTAGAGACAACTTATAGTTGAAGTTGCTAAGGCAGATGGGACTGAAATCCTTGAGAGAAACATCATTTGGAGTTTTAGGGATTAAGGAAATCAGAGTATCATGGATATTAGCGAAATTAGCCCTATTGTTGAGAACGTCCAACAAGAAAATAAGAAGATCTTTTTTGTAGATATTCCAGTGCTTGTTAAGAAAGATAGCTTGCATACCATCTGGACCCGGACTTTTCCTCCCTGGTAGTTGCCTTAAAGCTTTAGTGACCTCTGCTTCAGTAAAAGGTTCAAGAAGAGCCTTTTGTTGGTTGACTGATATATGAGAAAAAGGCAAGTTAGCAATGCTATCCATATGATTACTATTATTACCTGCACAAGAAGAGAACAAGTTAGTGTAGAAGGTTTTAGCATGAAGCGCATTTCTGATTGCTCAGTTAAAACATCTCCATTATCTGTGGTGAGAGTGAGAATTTTGTTTTTGGTAAGCCTTCTAGATGCCTTTTTATGAAAGTAGGTGATCGCGTGTAAGTCACTAACGTCGATATTACTAGCATGAACACTAGGTACATTGCAGTATAGTAAATGGTAGTCAAAGTCGATCCCACAGAGACAATGCAACTTATAAGTATAAACGGTTCTAACCTAATTAAGAAGCAACATAGAGACGGTCATTGACCAACAATAACATAAAAGAAAACAAACATGGTATTCTCTCCCTCTCCTCACCGATCTACTAACTTGGATTAGTTAATCGTTACGTTTACTTCCGCACATAATTTCCTTAGATTAATCGTGAGCTTTTAATGATTATTATCATATTTATCAGCTACGGGTGCAATTCCTAACCCTATCTACTCCGACAATGGCAGTAGACAATCTGTACGCAATCTACCCTCCTTAATTTGTCCGTAATAGCCCATACACATAAAGAACTAGAATTGCCGATATTGAGCGCTAACTCATACTGCTAACCCGCCTAGACAGCTGTCGACATTGACAACACGTTCCTAGGGTCCATTCAAGACTATGTCCTAATTAACACTTCACTAACAGTCCTTCATGTTAATTTATGAATTACGAATATTAGATTGGCCAGACCTACTAATCATTTTAATTATTCCTGCCGATCAACGTAGCTGTAGTGAATCCCAGTTTAGGTTTTCTAAAACATGCCTCGGTAAACCGGTATCGACCACCGGGTTACCGGGGGCGACTTTTCCTAATTTCTGGATCTACATTGCTCAATACGATTAAAATAAGTAAATCATGGGGTTGTTAAACATGTAGATTAACTAAAACACATAAATATGAATAGATCTACCATATTGAAGACAAAAAGGAACGTTCAAAGCTTCATACCTTCAACAATGGAGATCTAGCTTGATCTACTCAAGCTAGAGATGATGGAAGAAGGGAGGAAACCGAAAACAACTCTCCAAAGCTCAAGAAACTTTATTTCATAATAATAATATTGAATATAATTGAGTTCTTATGAAAACTTATGCAATAATCTGTAAATGCTCCATTATATAGATACAATGACCGATTTAAGACTCTCTAAAACCCTAACCGACCTAGATAATACGGCAGAATCAATTTCGTGTTCCACAAGACGCCGGTTTACCGGGCCTAGCCTCCGGGTTACCGGGCTTACTTTTCTTCCTTTTCTTCAGCAGGATTCTTCTTGGGCTTCAATCACTTGGCCCGATGTACTTCTTTTGGTTTAGATCCGTTCTTCAATGCTCCGGTCTCGGTACATCCTATAAAATACACAAAACGAGACAAAACAGTACCAAAACATCTGGAAAATAGCATAGATGCAGAATTACGATCCTGGAAACACTCACACAGCATTTAACATATATTCCACATAATAATGAGCTTATCTATCCTCTATTGTGTAGAATTCAGGGTGAATATAGGTATAATTATTGGTGCCATTTAGAGCGATATCAACTACCCCCCACTTAGCTTTTGATCGTCCCGAGCAAAAAGGCGAAAATAAAAACAACACTCTGATCAGTATACAAGCTAATTAAAAAAAAACTATGCCTCACAAAGTCAAGATCAAAATCATGCCACTCATATCCATCAGTAACAAATTAAATACTATTCACGTCATGAGCCAATGTGTGTGTGCAATAACTTTCACAACCGCTTAGAAATGCAGACAATTTCACATTACATCAACCTGTAGTCGAACTAACCAGTCTCGAACATGTATTTGTTAATTAATTGAGCTGGCAAGGGGGATCGATAACCGAGCATATGTCACTCTTAGGCTCACGTTTATCGGTCTATGCAAAATTCATGCGTCTTACGCTCCATCGACTAAGATATTGCCAAAGAGAATATAGATGTATATGTTTCAATGCACTTCTCTTTCTCGGCGGGTGAACTCTCATTGATTTAACTATCCTCACGGTCTCACTCATGATAAACTACCGAATCCGAAATTCCTTTGCCTTTCTAAGCATTGGTGGAACATGATTCGTGATGAAGCCAATGTCAACTCTAGTCAAAGCAATATGCTATCGAATGCACACCAAGGGAAGTGAGTTATACATGCTTAAAATGGTGGCTCATAACAGAATATGCGCTTAATACGCCACTACTTCAGAAGTGGGCATTTTCTCTCACTCGTGCAAAGTAAAACAAAGATGAAGTCAATTAACTCGAAAAGATCAAAGATATCCTAATTTTTTGAAATTCTGTCGAAACGAATCAAAGTCTAAGCGGTGAATCGTGCATCAAAGAGAATCAAGATAGTCACGCAATTCATGAAATATAATGCTAAAAAGCTAAGTGACGTTCCTATACCCCAAACTTAATCGAAACATTGTCCCTAATGTGTAAGATGGAAAATAAAAATGAAAAGGAACATAGCTTCGGTTAAGCGTGGAACCAAAGAAGAATCAAATCGTCGTATAAATCATCGGGCTTATATAAGTAATCCATGAAGAATCTGCGCTAAGCAACTCAAACAAACCAATAAGAATAGTGGTGACAAGAAACTGTTAACAAAAGAGCAGCAGTAAAAGAGAAATTAATATAACTCCAAAACAATTTAAGCCGACAAAATCATTATATTATTAATATTCCGCTACATCAACTAGATAGGAAAAGAAAAAGAAATAAATAAAAACAAAAACAAGAAAATGGAAAACAACAATAAAAAGAAATAAAAGCTAGTCATTATCAGAATAACCCTCCCAGTCGTCTCTAGGCTCAAAACCAGGAGGCGGTGCAGAACTCGAGGCGGCGGCGGCGGTGGAAGAGGATGTTTTACGACGAGGGGCAGACCTAGGTGGCAGGGTAGCAGGCGGAACTCTTAAAAAGTCAATAATCCGATCCATCTTGCTATGTAGACTCGCAATCTCTCACGAGTGCTCATCAAGCAAGGCTCTCTGAGTCCTTGGTGCACCATGCACCGGAGTACGCTCCCTCTCTGCTCTAGCCCGTCTCTGTACTCTCAAGATTGACTGTGAACTGAGATGTGGCTCAGGATCTTCCCAATCATCACTGACGAGCATCTTCACCTTGGCCTCTAGAGCAAACATATCAATCATCGGTCCGTATGGTAGCAGCTCTCGCCCAGAAGTGGCGGCAAGCTCATGAATACGGCCATGCATCAAAAGACCGATGTTGATTGAGGCACCCGTCTCTAGATAGAACATCAACTCTGCCCTCGTAGTGGTGACAGAAACCGTGTGCTTCGTCGGAAGAAGGCGAGCACAAACAAATCTATTGACCATCTTCCGGTCCCAGGATAGCTCGTTCTCAAGGAAGATGGTAGGGGCTCCAGCAGGGTTACGCTTCCATTGCACCCCTAAGAAATTAGCAATCATATCCATCCTCTCGAGGTCGGCAATGTTGTTCGAGGATGTGTACTCATCCGGGCCCACCGGTGGATTTCTAACCCCAAAATGCTCGTTGATCCGCTCGATCGAAAAATCAACTTTCATACCTCGGACCATAGCAAATATGGCTCCGGGGTTGTGTGAAACGTAAGCACAAAATTCTCTTACCACCGTGGCGTTGAACCGGGCCAGTGCTTCAGCCATATCCAATAAATCTTGTGCTTGTAGGGCCTCCGGAAATATCGATCCATAATCATCCAAATCTATCCCTCGTTCTCGAGCCACTGGCCTTGCGTTCCAATGGCCTCGGAACGACTCGTAAATAGCTAAAGAATGGAATTGCGCAACCCCGTCTATCAATGGATTGGCATCTCCGTATACAGTCTGGTAACCACTGGGACGAACAGTTGACCGTTGATGCTTAGGACCCATCCTGAATGAATACAGAACCTGAAATAGAAGCTGTTTCTGGAAAAACAACCCTCGGTAAACCGGAGGTAGGGTACGGTTTACCGGTCTGAAATTTTCTAATTTCTTTCTGGGACTGTGCCTCTGATGATGGAAGAAGAAGAACTGCAGCACTTCACTATTGCAGCAGCAAGACAAATCTGCAACAGGGGTTTTGGATATGGAGTTTAGGGTTTGGGAAATGGAAGGAAATGGTTTGGTTATGGTGGTGATTTGGTGGTGATGTGGGCCGAATTTAAATGAAGAAGAAGAAATGGGAGAAGTTTTGTGAATGAGAGAGGTGTATTTGATATGAATGATGATATTGGTGATGAAGGGCTAGTTTAAATAGGAAGAATTGAGTGAAGGTGGAAGGATTTTGTGGGATTGTGGGTAGATAAGTTATTAGGGTGAGGGATTTGAGGAGGTGATTGATGGGATTTAGGTGGAGTTATGGTGGAGTGTGGGAAAGGATGAAAATTTTGAAAAGAGGGGAAAATGGTTTGGTTTCCGGTGACTGACCGTATCTGGTGCAACGTGTGTCCTCCACGTGTCTCTAAAAATTTAGCTTTATAAACTAACGTTCAGAAATCTGAAAATCAAGCCTCGGTAACCCGGAGGTTACCTTCGAGACACCGGGGGTATCTTTTCCCCAGATTCTTTATCTTCCATTGCTGCACTTCTTACTCAACCTTTCTGCTCAGTTCTGACCTCAAATAGATGACCCTTTTATTCTTTAATTGTTGTTTCTGACTCAAAACCTAACCTACTTCACTAGAATCCACAACGAGTATAAAAAACCTTTCCACAACCATTCGGTTTCAAGCCTAAGTTTGTGGTAGGATGAAAGAAAGCTCGTCCCTTCATCTGGCTACTTTTATTCAATCTTAAACTACCTAAGGGTTTGAAGAATTAGTTCTGAGTTTATAGTCGCCAGCTCGACTTTCTTCAAATTTCCGATCAATCAAGGGTTGGAGCTCTAACTCGCCAAACTTTTACTCCAGAGGCTTGTACCTTCACATAACCGTTTTGAGCTCTCTTCCTAGCACGTCTTTCTCTTTTAGCTTGTGTGCTAGGTCTGCCGCTGCGTCGAGATTTAGACTTTAACCTCAAGGAAGTTCACTACGCAACACGGAACGACTAGCTTCCGTGAGCATCTTATTATGGTCCTTATCTTCTTTCTCTCTCAGCATTAATCTCATAAACTCTTGCTCAACGGTTTCTATGACAACCTCTTTATGCTTATGCCCTTCGATATCCATAATTTCCACCTTTCCTGAAGCATACGTCACCTTGCAACTCTCCGGTCGGTTTTCTAGGGGTTCTTGGATCTTAAAAGATACAACGTCAATATTCAACCTTAGAGTTATCTCCCCCTTATCAAAATCCATAACCTCCCCGCTCGTTGCTAAGAAAGGTCTTCCTAAAAGAACTGGGGCACTAGGGTCCTCGGGTACATCTATGACCGTGAAGTCAATAGGATATGTGAACCCTCCTACCTTTATTGTGCATTTCTTAAGAAAACCAGCACGCATGTCTCTGGTTCTATCCACGAAGGTCATGGTCCTGGTTTGATTCATTACGACCAGAAGCTTGATCTTTTGACAGAGGGAAAAAGGTAGAATATTGCAACTCGAGCCAGAGTCACAGATACCTAATCCTATTGATATTCCATTAACAGAAATCGGGAGTCTGAACGTGCCACGGTCTCCTAACTTCACCACGGTGTCTGAGTCTGGGTAATCCTCAGGCTTAGAAAACATCGTGTCAGAGTCCTCTTCAGGATCATCAGAATCATAATCCGAAGATGATATATCAATTAATTCGCAAGGGAACTCACCTGGGCCATACGTGCTATACTCCTTTAAGTCATCTTCAGGCTCTTGCTTGATTGCTTTTTCCTCTTTTTCCAACTGTTTCTTGACAGCGTCATAATGCTCTCTTGCTTCAGATCCAGGGTACATTGAAATCGGTGTGATATTCAATATTGTCCTAGGCATTTTTCTTGACTTGTTTGCTCTTTTTCAACTCGAAATTAATCAAATTTCTGAAGAGTTCTGATCATCATGCGAAAAGACAAAATAAAACAAAGAAAGGGTTAGCAACTTCCACTTCAGCTAGGTGTGATCCCAACTGTTGCGGACCTACTAACTAAAATCAACAGGGAATAACACAGAATAACGGGAACTGTTCAAAAATTTCTTTTTCTGGCAGTTTAACATGTGCAGGTTTGATACAGAACGACTCAAGACTAATAATAAAATAAAATAAAATAAAAACGACTTCTTAATTAGAATTAAAACGTTTATATTTAAAAATTGGCCATTGTCCCCGGCAACGGCGCCAAAAATCTTGATCGCGTGTAAGTCACTAACGTCGATATTACTAGCAAGAATACTAGGTACATCGCAGTATAGTAAATGCGAGTCAAGGTCGATCCCACAGAGACAATGCAACTTATAAGTATAATGATTCTAACCTAATTAAGAAGCAACATAGAGGCGGTCATTGACCAACAATAGCATAAAAGAAAACAAACATGGTATTCTCTCCCTCTCCTCACCGATATCTAACTTGGATTAGTTAATCGTTACGTTTACTTCCCCACATAATTTCCTTAGATTAATTGTGAGATTTTAATGATTATTATCATATTTATCAGCTATGGGTTCAATTCCTAACCCTATCTACTCCGACAATGGTAGCAAACAATCTATACGCAAGCTACCCTCCTTAATTGGTCCGTAATAGCCCATACGTATAAAGAACTAGAATTGCCGATATTGAGCGCTAACTCATACCGCTAACCCGCCTAGACAGCTGTCGACATTGACCAGCACGTTCCTAGGGTCCATTCAAGACTATGTCTTAACTAACACTTCACTAACAGTCCTTCATGTTAATTTATGAATTACGAATATTAGATTGGCCAGACCTACTACTCATTTTAATTATTCCTGCCGATCAACGTAGCTGTAGTGAATCCCAGTTTCGCTTTTCTAAAACATGCCTCGGTAAACCGGTATAGACCACCGGGTTACCGGGGGCGACTTTTCCTAATTTCTGGATCTACATTGCTCAGTACGATTAAAATAAGTAAATCACGGGGTTGTTAAACATGCAGATTAACTAAAACACATAAATACGTAAATCATGGGGTTGTTAAACATGCAGATTAACTAAAACACATAAATACGAACAGATCTACCATATTGAAGACAAAAAGGAACGTTCAAAGCTTCATAACTTCATAATGGAGATCCAGCTTGATCTACTCAAGCTAGAGATGATGGAAGAAGGGAGGAAACCGAAAACAACTCTCCAAAGCTCAAGAAACTTTATTTCATAATAATAAAATTGAATATAATTGAGTTATTATGAAAACTTATGCAATAATCTGTAAATGCGGCCTTATATAGATACAATGACCGACTTAAGACTCTTTAAACCCTAACCGACCTAGATAATACAGCAGAATCAATTTCATGTTCCACAAGATGCCGGTTTATCGGGCCTAGCCTCCGGGTTACCGGGCTTACTTGTCTTCCTTTTCCTCAGCAGGATTCTTCTTAGGCGTCAATCACTTGGCCCAATGTACTTCTTTTGGTTCAGATCCGTTCTCCAATGCTCTGGTCTCGATACATCCTATAAAATACGCAAAACGAGACAAAACGGTACCAAAACATCAGGAAAATAGCATAGATGGGGATTTACGATCCTAGAAACACTCACATAGCTTTAACATATATTCCACATAATAACGAGCTTATCTATCCTCTCTTGAGCAGAATTTGGGGTGAATATAGGTATAATTATTGGTGCCATTTAGAGCGTCATCAGTAGGAAGTGTTCATATCTCTAAAATTAAGCCAGTCACATCTGCCCCTTTGTTTCTAGTACTCCTCATTCATATTTAGGAGATGATCCAGATCATTCATGAGGGCCTTTTCCTCAGCTGGATCATGATTAGCTGCTTTCTGAAGATTAATGAGTTTATCTTAGGTTTTCTGAATCAATGTGTTGAGGTTGCAAACTTGCCTGAACTCCATTTTCTCAAGGTATCTTTCATTTCTAATACCATTTGCACAACCCAAGTCACAAATATGAGAAGAATTAGCCCAAGCTTGTTCTGTGAGGAGGGAACATTCAGAATCTTGAAGCCAGAACGTATCAAATCTGGGGATTTTATTCCGGTTAGAGGTATGAGTAATAGGGGTGGATTCAGTGGAGATAAGGATAAGGGTGTGGTCACTTCTAGAGGCACAATGATGAGTGACAGAATGAGCAGGAAAAAAGGTCATCCAATAAGAATTCGCAAAGGCTCTTTCAAGTCTAGCTTGGACAGGGTTATCAGATCTGATAGCGAGCAAAGCACTCACTAACAATAGGACTAAGTCTATCATAGTAGAGCACTAGCAAATCAAGGTCGATCCCACAGAGACTCATAAGAACGAAAATTCTTGAGATTGAGCTTGTCACTAATGCGGTCTACGACCAACTATAATATAGACATAAGTAAAATTGGTGCCGCAAACTAATAGTACTACGCTAGTTCACAGGGAGTAAACAAGAGTTTCCAAGTTATTAGTCTAATTATGAGTGATTAGTTTTTCCCCCACACATGCAATAGTCATCCCCGTTGGTAAATTTTAATTCATTGTCAGCTACGGGTGTAACTCCTAACCCTATCTACTTCCACTGTAAGGACAACATACAATCTATACGCAACTAACCTCATTCGTTGGTTGTATTAGTTCATACGCAATAAGTTCTAGAGTTGCCGGCTCAATACCGAAAACCTCCCTTAGCAGCTATCGACTATGACTAGCACGTTCCAAAGGATCCATCAAGACAATGTCGAAATTAACACTTCACTAACAGTCCTTCATTCTAATTTACGATGCCATGCAAATAGTTGACCAGGCTACTAATATGTAAATTAAATCTGTCGATCAATGTAGCTGGCGCCGATTATCATGAACTAGTAATTTACTAGGTATTCAGATCTAACAATATAGACCGTCGCAGATCTGAAGAACGCAACCACTATTTCATGATTTCTTCACCAACGAATCAGATCTATACATACATGGGGTAAAATAAACTAACTACTACATAATTAAACTAAATAAACAATTAGCACATACTAGTCAAATAGAACAACGACAAATCTACATCTTGGAAAAGATAGAAATTAAATCTGGCGCCGATTATCAACAATTAGCACATACTAGTCAAATAGATCTATACATACATGGGGTAAAATAAACTAACTACTACATAATTAAACTAAATAAACAATTAGCACATACTAGTCAAATATAACAACGACAAATCTACATCTTGGAAAAGACAGAAAATGATACCCTCGGAGATGAGTGTAGATCTCCCTCGGATCTCTTCCTAGGCGGCGAATCCGTTGTCACCGCGAATAGAACTCATAAAATAAATAACAAAGATTTTTTATTGCATAATACTTGTAGTTTTGTAGGGTACATCAAATTATAAGGTGAAGCCTCTTATTTATAGCTACATAAACCGACTTAAAAACACCTAGATCAACCCATCGTCCAAGAAAACACATTTTGGAAGATTCTGGAGCCTCGGTAAATCGGCGCCATATCCCGATTAATCGGGGGTATTTTCGTCTTTTTCTTTCTGCCGACTTGGCTTTGAAGGTTCTAGAAACCCTAGGCCCAATCCTTTCGTTCAGTCCACTCCAGATTCGTCCACAATGCTCAGCCCAATATCTCGTATCCTGAAAATAATCAAATAACGCACGAAATAATATCAAAATAGGGAAAATAAACGTTAAGTGCAAATTACTCGACTCATGAACCCGACATATGATATTCAACTAAAATGTTTCATATTTATAGGCCGAAACAACTATTTTTAGCTCATAATGGATAGAATGTTGATGCCGTAGAATATACTATTTTAAGCGTCATCAAGATCTACCATTTGACCAAGTGAAGGGGTGCCAAGAAAGCATAGGTCATGAAGATCACAGTGAGAGATAACTTGTCTAAAGTTTTCCAATAGGTACCTGGGCCTAGAGATACCACTGGATTTTTCAGCAGGATAGAGAATTTCATTGAAATCCCTTGCACAAAGCCAGGGGTAAGAAGCCACATCATGGAGTCTTCGAATAGGGGACTAGGAAATGGTCCTCTGGTCTCTTTGAGGGTGACCTTAGAACCCAGTAAAATGGAAGGTGAGCTGTTTGTAGGTGACCAAAGCATCAATGTGTCCTTGGGAGGAGCCTAGAATATGTATAGAGAGGTCTTCATTCCACATAAGAGAGTGTCCTCCTTTGGTTTCAATACTACTTACATGGAAACTAGAGGCAAACCCGAGCCTGCGTTTGACAAAATTCATAGCAAGAAGATTGAGTTTAGTTTCAGTAAGAAAGAGGAGGGAGGGAGAAGGTTGTTTGATTAGGCATTTGATGCTGGGAACTACTTTGGGTTGCCTAAGCCCCGGTAGTTCCAACTTAGGGTATTCATTGTAGAGGGTGGGGCTGCACAACAGCCTCCACCGGAAGTTGAGAGTTGGTTGATTTGCTTTTTTTGGAAACTAGAGAATTTTTGTCATCATCAGTCTTTTTCCAAGTGAAAAGTCCAGGTAGCATTTAAAGGTTTGATGGAGTGATGGGGTTGGATTTCTGATTGAGAGGAGGTAGAAGGGGAGGATTCATGATGATCATGGAGGATATTGGGATGGTCAATTGTAGTATTAGCCTGGGATTGGGTTGATTTCAGAAGAGAGAAGTTAGCTCCATTAGAGGATGAGAGAGTGACATAGAAGGTGGGCAAAATTGGTGGTAGAAGGTGGTGTGGGTGTGTCCAGGGTGGGGGTGTTGGGCAGGGTGTCAGTAGGATCGGATGTTGGCAAAAGAGCCAAAGGGGCACTAGGTAAATCAGAAGAGAGGCCAGAAGGTGAATCAGGGCGGATGGGGACTAGAGAGTGAGGATCTGTCAAATCAGAGAAGTGGTTTTTGTCTTTTTTGGGGTTTTGGGCAGTGTGAGTACGAGGTAAAAGGGTAGGGACAGCTGCATTACAAAAGAGGGTTGGTTTGTCTTTATCTGAAAAGGTCACATTGGGTTTAGGTTGACATTGGGAAGCGTCTAAGGTTGACTGGGGATTTGAAAGTTGAATTTTTTGGTTGGTGTGGCGGGAATTTGAAAACTGGGAAGGAGAAGGTGAAGGATGCAGGTTCTTAGATCTAAACGAGTTAGATCTACGCGCAGCGGATGAATCACGATTTATATATCACAATACATAAATAAAGGACTTAAACTACTACAAGGGGGTTTAAGGTTATGTTACCAATAACGGGAAGAGAAGCCTTGATCTTCCAATGTGTTTTCCAAACGGCGGTTGGTGGACACCCTTCTTGATACACGAACCTCCTTGATATGCAACACGAAGAAAAACTCCTAGTTTTTCTTCCTCTAAAACCCTAGACAAGAAAAACAAATTTTTCTCTCTTTTTTCTAAGGTGGTGGTCGAAATTATGCCTTGCAATTTCCCGTGGAATAACTCTCCTTTTATAGGAGAGTAAATCCTTGGCCTCTAAGTTTCTAATTAATTAAATAAATAATTAAAAAGAAATCACAATAAAGGATAATTCCATTTATAAAAGATTGTGATTAATCAATCAATCAATTACAAATCAATTATCTTTTATTAATTAATCACTTACCAAGTAAATAATTAATCACACAAGAAAATCAAATCTTGCATTTTAAGAGGTAGGAGGCGCCACCTAGTAGGGTTTCAAGCCCACATAAAATGGATTTTATGTGTATTATATTATTTTGCCCAACTAAATAATATCCATGCATATCAATTAATTAGCCCAGCCAATTAATTATCACTGAGGCCTAAATAACAAGAATATCATTCCAATTACGTAAGCCACATCGGGGACCATGGACCTATAACCAGTGAGCTCAATAATTAATTATTCATCGAACATAATAAGTACATTAATTATTAATTCGGGATTACGCCACCATAAATCCGAAATCGAACTCTACCAATTATAGATGTATACTTATACTCAACCCATAGAGTAAATAAGCGTCCATTGATATAATCACTACATACGGATTAACCCTCCATAGATCGTCCCATTCTCGAGTGGGAAGTCTCCGTGAACCCGACTTTCGAATATCTTATCCTTATTTACCATCAACCCCTGATGATCAATTAGTACACATATCGACTAGTAGCTAATTAGTCAAATGTGAACTCCCGGATCGATCACTTTCTTAGGGCTAACAAATAAGGGGATCTGTCTCTACTTCCCGCAGAAGAAGGAATGGATTCCATGTCTCGTGAAGATCGAACTACTCACTCATCCTGGAGATAGTGCCAATGAGAAGTGGCTTGGAACACATATTTAAGTGAACCGTAACTAACACATCAAACACTACCCCGGGACAAGCAAAGACTCGTGATCACCTCGGATTAGGGTTGATCCATATATGATCATCTAATGATTTAATAAGATTCCTCGATTACGGAATTATACCGAGAAATTCAGATTAATTCGGTCCAAATCCTATATGAATGCCATCATATATAAATGCCCCACGTAGGTACCCTCTCTACCGACAAATCCGGATAAGACTATCACACCCTAAGGTGTTCTCAGGCGCATTATTGGTGTTTTAATCAAGAGACCCTAAAAATCCGATTAAGTTCACCACGGACTAACAGCTTTAAGTATATCACCACTAACTCAATCCTCACGTGCATGCCATACACCGAGTTAAGCGGTTACATACTTATATACTTAGGGTTTGCATGAAGTGTATTATTTACAAGCACAAAGCAAGTAATAAGGTGAGATAAAATCATCATCCATTGTTAAAAACAATTACACAAATTGTCTTTCGGCACTACACCTAACAATCTCCCACTTGCACGAAATGACAAGCAACGATTGTTTTTAGAGCACACCCTTTCTCATCTTATTCACAACACTCTCCCACTTTCTCTAAAAGCGGATGAGACATATCCATCAATGCCGTACTTCCAAGCACTCGACTTGGTACAATCGATTAGCTAGGTTGTCGACTCGAGGCGATCTTTAGGATTGAAACGTGGCGGTCCTTCCAATCAGCGGTACTCTCTCTCAATATGCTTTTGACTCTTTATGACCGAGAAGATCCTTCTAAGCTATCTCTTCACTTGCTTTCACGATGAAGTGATATCGCCTTATCGACTGGAATTACTTTCGACCCAAAAGGAAATTCTAAGCACTATGAATAAACACCGAGCCCGAGATCAACTTAATGATCATCCTTAATCGACTACAAGTCGAATCGATTAAGTCAACCATATTCAAGTTTGCACCGAATATACAAGCATATGATTCCTCGTTCTCTAAAGATACTTAGGGACGGACTAAACCGCTATTCAATGCTCGAATCCGAGATTTGATTGCAATTGACTCGTGTTAAAGTGACTTGCCCTTATCCCGCAGAGAGACTCTATCCCATTTTCTCTTTATCCGAAGATTTGGAGAATCATTCCCGAGAGGTAGGGTAGGACAACTCTCGATGAATGCCGCAACCATATATGCATAATCATCTTATTCAATAAGATCGGTGGGATAGCCAATGACTCATTCTCGTGAATTTGACCGAATCGATTCTTATAACATAGTCCAATTCTCTCATCCAGAGAATCTTGGCGTGTCGCTTTTGACTTCGAGATAGCACACACATGTTGTTTCCAATCGCTTCAAATGTTATCATTCATGAACACTAATACTACTATCTTACCAATATTGATACCCGTCTACAAAAGACTTATCAATATTCTCGTCAAGTCCACATATTTTAAAACATGCGACTTTTAATGACCGAGAGGTTCTCTTACATCCACAAAAGACATACGTCCCGGCAAATAACTCCGCCATTTGTTCTAACCAAGACCCTTCATTCGAATGAATCCGGACTCCGTTTTACGGCAAGAAAGTCTCGTGGAATCACCCCTATTTTCTCGCTTTCTAACGAAATCTAGCATGACCGAGTGGTGAGAGAGTTCAAGGTCCAGTTAACTCTCTAATTTTTGGGAATCACCCTAGACCACTCAGACTTTGTCTTTGAAAGTTAAACTTTCCTATTCATTCGACTCTTTCGGCGTAGAACCAATTACTCCCACTGGGCTGAGACACTCAAATGGTTCTACAAGAGGTCGAATGTAACTGAGTACCAAAACTCCATTCACAAGGATAAGATTTTCAACCAACCTCTCGATCGTAATCCTATACAACCCACAAAGAGCCACAGTTATCAATCACCCCAAAGAGACTATAAAGTCCACACAACCATAATGGGTCAATGGTTAAACCATACTCTTACTGCGTTCTGGGTGGATTGACATTCTGATCTAGTATTTATCAGTGTAATCACCAACAACCGATGTTGGACGTGGTCTGATTAAATCAGATAGTAACTTCCTTTGGGTAACCGTACACCAAGGTCTAAGGTCATTACTTATAGATTCTATCGAAGCCTTGTCACACCAACTGTCACTTTTTCGATCTCAAGAATCTTACAACCAACCTTCACTCGTCCTCATTAAGGCATTTCACGAAAATAAAATCGAGCGTATGTGCAAAATCTCCAGTCCTACCTTCAAGCATTAAATGCTAAATGCCTACATTTATGGAAGTGGTGTGAACCGAATTCACTCCTTATCCATAAATTCACTAGCATCTTCTAGGTAGACTTCTCGGTTTACATAATAATGTTAACCGTTATTTTGCAACCAATTATCTTAATTGAGTTTAGCAGTGTATTGTAGTACATCAATAACTATATAGGGCAAGTCTATGGTTTCTTTCTCAGTGAGAAACATTCCACTAGGAGTCAGGCTGAGCATCAGTCCCAAGACTATGCTATAGCCTATTTATGAGCATGGAATACTCTATTCTCTGCTAAAATCAGAGACTCCTCCTCGTATTCTTTCGATAAACTAAATCGCGTTTCGAGTAGTTATCAGACAAAATGTCACCACTCAAAAACTCCTACTAGCTTGTGTCTCTCACTAGACCCCGAAGGTCATGATGAACAAGCTATGTTACCCCTTCAAATCTATTACCCTTTCCCGATTGAAAGGAAACTTAGTCATTGTTCCTTTGAGATAGTTTTCCTAGACTGGGAGATAGGAATCACCCTTAGCCAGTCGTGAGGTCTTTTCTCTAGGATATATGCACTAATTAATAGATATTGAAAGGTTGTTTATCTTAATACGGAAACCTTTTACCTATAATAGTTTAAGACGTGTTACTTATACATTTTCAGCATTTCTTAGTGGTTCTGACTTTATGAAACAAAAGTCCGAGTCTCGGATTCTTACTACAAATGTCATATTCACTTTCTATGAGGCAACAATATATCGAGTTGAAAGTGAATCCATTTGCTTCAATGAATCTGAAAAACAGAAAAAATAAATTTTCCTGTGATATTCAAGGATAGAATCCGAAATTCATTTCCTTATATTACTCCCACTATTGTAGCTGAAATTACAGCTTCCTTGTTCTTCCAAAGAACTAAGCTACCGAGTCAAGTTACTCGGTTAAGAAAGTCGCTAAGGATTCATTGGTTAGTGATCCGAAATCACTTTCCTTATCCTATACTTTCTTTAATTAATGTTTCGGTTTAGCCTCAAAACTTCAGTTAAGATGATTAACACTTATAGACATTCTTTCCCATTCTTAACTTTCCTTAAAAGGAAATAGTCTTGAACTAGCGAGTTCAGATGAGTAGACACTACTCGTGAACTGTGGGATGTCTAATGAAAGCGTTACCCAAAGGGGACTAATTTTCTAAATTAGAAAAACATAAGACAAAAGCTCCCACTAGTTTATCGGTTCCAAATACCGTCTAACTAGCGACACTTTAATTTATGATTCTCAAATTTTTCTTTTAAAAAATTTCTTGTGTAGACACTACACCATTATAATTCACTAGAAGAATTTTATCGTCCCAATCATCTTTCAAACTGACTACAGTCATCTCTCGTTCAACACGATTGACAACGGTGACATACTTATTTACGTCACTTAAGTCTTGAAGGCTCCAGAGAACTATCTCTTCCGAAAAATTAATCGCATGTAAGATCAATAAGTACAACGTTCTAGTTACTTACCACTTTTAACGAAGTCATTACTAGTCAATTTTACACTAGCGATCTAGCACCCTGAGAGATATATAAATAGTTGTAAATAAAATTGACAGAAGATAAATCCAAATCATACACTACTAATAAATTTTAGGAACATAAACTAAGTACTTATAGTCTATCCTACCGTTCCAAGGATTTAATCTAACGCCTCGCCGTGCCGCTTTAGGGTAGGTCAAAGAGGTTTCGATTAATATTGAAGATCGATTGAGAATCGAACATCTCATTTGTGATCGTCAATCACCTTTCCTTTTTCAGCCAAGGTACTACCAAAAATACCTTTTATGAGTGTGACCTATCTGCTTTTGATTTTAGGTAGACCCCGAGTATGCCGCCTTAGGGTCGGTCGGTGACCCGACGAGTACCCAAAATCCTATCCTTTCGGAGACCAAGCCTTGAATTTTGATAGCGGTGAAGGCCTTCCTTAGGGGCCGAAATCAAAGCCGGCACGAGGCGTCACCATTCTCTCACGTTGTTTGTGTCAACAGTAGAGGCCATGGGGTCGGTCGTCGCCTCTCCCGCTCTCACTCAATATTTTGAAAAAATGGTGGGTTTATCGATCACGTTTTGGACTTGATGTTACATTAAGGAACAATAAATCATAGGCCCGAATGTTGTCGGTTACGTGGGCTAGCCCACCCGACCTATTCGTTGGAACATATGTGGCCGTCGGACGGGTCAAGACTAGGGGAGCTCCGTTGAGCCATAGTGGCTCTTCGGATGGCTCAGTATTGCCAGACCCCCGTGCAAACGCCACACGTGGAGGGTGAAGTCGATTGAGCCGTAGCTACTGTTGACCACCCAACCGTGCATGGTTAAACCACTTTCGAACCTGTTTGCCCGTGATTATCCAATCCTTAAACATCAAACATTCACGTAGACACTACGGAACAAAAACGTAATCTCGTCTTAGGTAAGGTGAAATTCACCGAGAATCCAACACCTTAACCACGAGGTTTCGGGATTTTACTCCTTATGCTTTCGCAGAGTGGGATTCACAGAGAATCCATCACCCAACCTCGACGATTGAAAAAACTCGTGTTCCTCGGTTTTTACCATAATTAGTTTCTAATTAATATCAAACAATTAATTAAAACTAATCGTGTGTTTTATACATGCCTAACTAATTCCTTGAATTAATTTCTACATGTATGCATATGGAGTGGAATTAATGATATGATGCATGTCATGGCAATTTTCCGGTTCTACTCATACAATCTACACATGTATACTAGTGCGGAAAATAAACACCGAGATTTGGACCGTTGGCACCCGTAACTTCAATCTATTCGAAAATAAATTAAAACCCTAATCTGCAGCTGTTCAAAAACTTCGACGATCGGCAAACCAAACGAACTCGGATCGTGACGAAACTTTCCAGATCTGTTCTTGATTCCTCGGGCTTCAAGATGGACGGTTGGATCGGAGGTTTGACTTGTCAATTTTCTCCAGTGAGCCGCCCAACTTGCTGCTGAATCTGACTTTTACAGCAGCGCATCAATGACTTCCCGCGGTCGATTGGGAATCGAGATGAATCCCGATCGACCTGAAATTTTTATCCCACGTCCAAAACTCCATAGTTTTCGATCTGAAGGGTTAGATTTGCGTTTCAACGGTCGAAACTCTCCCAGAAATTCGAGGAAGTCACAGGTAGGGTTTCTGTGAATCTTGTGTTTTTCTGTTACAGCAGCTTCCTTGCAGCAACGAACGGATATCAAAACGAACTCCGATCGACGCCAAATTTTGTGTATTTGTTCATCATTTTCCAATATTGATTCTGACCGGAGGGATCGTCGTTTCAACGGCTCGATCAACGTAGAAAACGAAATAACTAAACAGCTACTAAACAGATCTATTTTCTGGAAATTACAATTGCAATAAAAATAAATTACACAATTTTCTATACTCATATGAACGAATTTTCATCGTTTATATGAGTTTACAATAGATCTAACGGATAAACAGTGCCAACCCCCAATCCATCTCTTCAACCATAGCAATTAATCATTATAAAAGCATAAAACAATAAATAAAAATTTACCTACATGCAATTCCACTTCTTTAAATCGTTTAATTATGATTACATGATTTATATAAATCGTGGAACTCCGCCTCTGATACCACATGAAGGATGCAGTTCTTAGATCTAAACGAGTTAGATCTACGCGCGTGGATGGATCACGATTTATATATCACAATACATAAATAAAGGACTTAAACTACTACAAGGGGGTTTAAGGTTATGTTACCAATAACGGGAAGAGAAGCCTTGATCTTCCGATGTGTTCTCCAAACGGCGGTTGGTGGACACCCTTCTTGATACACTGAACCTCCTTGATATACAACACCAAAAAACTCCAAGTTTTTCTTCCTCTAAAACTGCTGCAAAAAAAACAAATTTTTCCTCTTTTTTTCTAAGGTGGTGGTCGAAATTATGCCTTGCAATTTCCCTTGGAATAACTCTCCTTTTATAGGAGAGTAAATCATTGGCCTCCAAGTTTCTAATTAATTAAATAAATAATTAAAAAGAAATCACAATAAAGGATAATTCCATTTATAAAAGATTGTGATTAATCAATCAATCAATTACAAATCAATTATCTTTTATTAATTAATCACTTACCAAGTAAATAATTAATCACACAAGAAAATCAAATCTTGCATTTTAAGAGGTAGGAGGCGCCACCTAGTAGGGTTTCAAGCCCACATAAAATGTCTTTTATGTGTATTATATTATTTAAATTCCAACTAAATAATATCCATGCATATCAATTAATTAGCCTCCACCAATTAATTATCAATGAGGCCTAAATAACAAGAATATCATTCCGATTACGTAAGCGCATCGGGACCACGGACCTATAACCAGTAGCTCCAATAATTAATTATTCATCGAATGAATAAGTACATTAATTATTAATTCCGGGATTACGCCACCATAAACCCGAAACCAACTCTACCAATTATAGATGTATACTTATACTCAACCCATAGAGTAAATAAGCGTCCATTGATATAATCACTACATACGGATTAACCCTCCATAGATCGTCCATTCGGTGGGAAGTCTCCGTGAACCCGACTCAATATCTTATCCTTATTTACCATCAACCCCTGATGATCAATTAGTACACATATCGACTAGTAGCTAATTAGTCAAATGTGAACTCCCGGGATCGATCACTTTCTTAGGGCTAACAAATAAGGGATCGTCTCTCTACTTCCCGAGGAAGGAATGGATTCCATGTCTGTGAAGATCGAAACTACTCACTCATCCTGAGATAGTGCCAATGAGAAGTGGCTTGGAACACATATTTAAGTGAACCGTAACTAACACATCAAACACTACCCCGGGACAAGCGGCACTGTGATCACCTCAGATTAAGGTTGATCCATATATGATCATCTAATGATTTAATAAGATTCCTCGATTACGGAATTATACCGAGAAATTCAGATTAAATCGGTCCAAATCTATATATGAATGCCATCATATATAAATGCCCCACGTAGGTACCTCTGCCGATAGTCCGGATAAGACTATCACACCCTAAGGTGTTCTCGGCGCATTATTGGTGTTTTAATCAAGGGACCCTAAACTCGATTAAGTTCACCACGGACTAACAGCTTTAAGTATATCACCACTAACTCAATCCTCACGTGCATGCCATACACTCGAGTTAAGCGGTTACATCTTGATATACTTAGGGTTTGCAAAGAAGGTATTATTTACAAGCACAAAGCAAGTAATAAGGTGAGATAAAATCATCATCCATTGTTAAAAACAATTACACAAATTGTCTTTCGGGCACTATACCTAACAGAAGGTTGCTGACCTAGATAAGTTCCATTTCCAGAAGGCGGATTTCATGGACAAGTTTAGTGTTTTTACGCCCATTTAACCAGATTCCAAATTTAAGGGATTCTTCATCCTCAAGGCTAAATTCTTCAGAGATAGAGGGACAACTTTTGGCTGTGTGTCCAATGAGGCCACAATAGTAGCAGAAGGAGGGAAGACGTTCATAACGAAAAAGGGCATCGAGAGTTGCCTGACTGGAGGGTTGATGGGGTTCATCATCTAGAACGAGGGTTAAGAGTTGGGGTAAAGGTTTAGAAATAGAAACAGAAGCTCTTACTCTGAACAAAGTCAGATTTGTATTTTGATCTTCTCTTATCTGTAAGACGGAGGAATCTTTCAGTTCCTTTTTGGTATCTTCTTGCCCATATCAGAAGTGTAACAGTGGGTTGGAAGTCCCCAAACTTGTATCCAGAACTCACAAGCATCAAAATCAGCATGTGTTGCATTCAGAAATGGTTTCCATGGCTTAATGACTAGGAGAATGTTGTCAAAGCACCATGGCCCTTCAAATAGCACTTTCTTGAGCTCATCCTTATCGTCAAACTGAAACTGGAAAAAGTTCATGCTAATTTTGATTACCTTATATTTTGAAGTTGCCTAAGATTTTTCCATTGCAGGCCTGTATATTTTGGCTTGAATATCCTTTTCTGTGATAAATTTGCCCAAGAGACTACTACTTCCTTTTTTGATCCCTTTCTTGAAATTTGATTTTTTTAACACTTGCTATAGTGGTTGTTGTATCCTGCAGACGAAGCTTGTTTAGTAGAACAAGAATATCTTCTTTTTCCATGGTGGAGGAAGCCAAGGAGGCCGGAAACAAATTCAAAGTGACTGGAGTACTCACTAGAGAGAAAAGCTCCCATTAAAGAGAGATAAAAGTATGTGTGTTACTCCACTATCTTATTTACTATTATTTATTATAATTTCTCTCATTAATCATTTCATCATTAATAAATAAAATAATATTAATCAATTCACTTTATTCACCCAATACACTATTTAACCATTACTTTATCAATATAATACTTCATTAAAATTTCTCTCACCAATCATTTTTTCATCTACCCAAATTTCAATACAACATTTCAACTTCATAATCATTATTTCACTTTATTTTATTTTATTTTCTGTCTCTGGAATCCTTTCACCATATTTTAAACCACCCCCCCCCCCCCCCCCCAATCTAAGGCAATGGAAGAGAATTGGAGTAGGATTCATAGTTTAACGGATTCCCTTATCATCTGCAAAGCGCTAAATGAAGTTGTTCATGCTCCTACCAAAATTATGGCCATCCTTGAGGGTAGTTATGTGATCATAATGCTCAGTGAATAAGAGTTATGTATTAGGGGATAGTCTGTAAATATTGAGTCCGTGGTGAAATTGACTCAAGTTCGCGATCTTACAGTCAAACCACCATTAGTGTCTAGAACACTTGATGTGTGGCCCCTTATCCGGGTTGTCGATATTGAAAATCTTAGTGACAACCCTGATATATGATTTGATCACATAAGACTTGTACCGATTCAATATGATGATCTTGTAATAGTTCCGTGATGAGAGAATCCAACTGAATCACAATATGTCCATTTATGGATGTGGCCCTGTTTGGATTGAAAGTATTAAAAGAAAAAGAAATGACATGATTTGGAATGATTTAAATTTGGGTGTTTGGTATGTTTTAGTTTGAAAGAAAAGAAAGGGGAGCAATATAAATGGAGAGATAATGTTCTTCACAAAGTAGGTGGTCTCGTATTCTTTCAAAACAGGTGAGAAACGGAAGAAAACAACTCATTTTTTAGTGAAATTAAATTGACAATCTTTGTATCTCTTTTCCTTTCTGTTTAAAACTATCCAAACACTCAAAATAGACTTCACAATCCGTCCTTCACCTCCTCTTTCTTTTCTGTCACTATCTTTCTTTCTTTTTTTTCTATCTATTTCTTTCAACTCAAACGGAATCTCAATCTTGATGTGACTTATGCTAATTTAGAAAAACAGATTCAAAACAAAGTATATCGAAATAGGTTCACAAAATAACTTCTGATGCACTAAAAACATGATCCTACTTGTTTGTTTCCACAATTACTTAACGTCTTACATTACCTATTGTTCATTTTTATATTACATTACTTTGCAATTTTTTACATTTACAGACAAACTTTGCATAAAACATATGGAATGGGACCTGAATGTAACGCTCTTGGGTCAACGTACATAGTGTTCATTATTGTTTAATCGAGTATTTAAGGGTAGAACGTCATAAATCATAATAAATTTGTTGGATCGCATAAGCGGAAATATCCTAAAGTGGGGGTGAATATGATATATTACTTTAAATTTTACTAACTTAAAACGATTTATCAAACATTTTAACGAGCTTAATCTTAATTAAGAAATAACTAGATGGAAGAGCTAGTTTAGCTTATTTGTTTAAGATTAAGGTTACAAGTTAATCAAAAACAGAGTTGTGATTTTTCAAGTTATTACCCTAATCAAATACTTGGTGAATGTCCCAGTAAATCAACTCACTAGGCAAATTAATTAATTAAACGAAGTTGCTATTTCAGTTTGAATCACAAATCGTTACTTTCAAGTTTCTAGAAACAATATCGTGTGTGAAATAGTATCAACAGGCTATACCTTGGTGTGGGGACTAGGGTTCGAGCCATTGTAGGGGCATAATTAGGGTGTGTGTAACCTTTCGTATCTTAAAAAAAAAGGAAAAAAGAAAATTGAGTTACAACAGAAAGATTCATATTTGAGAAGAACCAAACAGTTCTACAAGAGAGCTAGAAACAGGGCAGACCAGAAGCAATTAATACACCTTCAAGTTTCAACCTTAAATCACTAGCTCGGATTGAAGATGAAACGAACATAACTCACTAATGCCGAGTCTCATTAAATAGTGATAGACTTCTCACGCAAAAACAACTTTAAGAAAATATTCAGTAAATCAAAAAATGTTTGATCATCTTAGATTAGTTTGATAAACTGTGTATTTATAGACCAGAAAGTATAAATTGGTAATTAACAAGGACGTAGTTGTATGGTGGGCCTAGGGGGCTAAGCCCACACATGTGTTATTTTTTGTACACCAAAAATTCATATAATCCAGTTGAACATAATTGGTAGTCTTAATACAGCTCACTCGAATATACATAGATATATAGTCCACTAGTCCATCCAAAAATAAATTCCTGGCTCCGTACTGATTAACACTAAGCATGATATGAGTACAGTATCATACTATCATGGTCTTAGTGTGGTAGAATAGAATGATATGAGCATCTAATTAAGCAAATCATGTGTTGCAATAGCAATTATGCATATGGTCTTAGTGTAGTAGAATGATATGAGTCAGTTTACTTGTATAGGCTTATAAACATCGTTGTTGTTTAGGTAGTTAAAGGCGTGGAAATACTATCACACTCCTTCTTTGTTTCACCCGCTTGTGAGCACTTGAACCATATTCGTTTAATGAATTTTTTATTTTACTGTTTTAAATATATATTTTTCTATTTTACAAAAAAATTATTCAAAATGAAATAAATCAGATTCTCCTTTTTACATATTGCGATAGATATAAAAGAAAAATTTACAGAATATGAATGAATACGGTAGATGACGATCCAAAAATCATCTCCGTCTAATTTTGGGTTCCTATTCTTGGTGATAGCCTGGGAAAACTCTCAGAATATGAAGAGTAAAGTGAGGGGATTCGTTTAAGGGTGATTTAGACTGCATTTGAGACGTTGGCTCTCAAGCTGTCTACGTATCCAACTATTGAATTGGAATCAAGTCTTCGTAGTTCCTTAGGGATAGTTTATATAGAGGGGCTTACGCCCTAGGGTTTGTGTGTGGCGTGTCTATGATGGAAACTGATCAACGTGTTCCCTAAGGAAAAGATTATGTTTAGTAAATCTCCTTGATTTTAGGAGATAATTATGGTATTCAAATATTTGCGTTAAGTGATAAGGATACAGAGGTTAAACGAGCATCCCAGGCCCAAAAGGTGCGGAGCCTTTATGGCTTAAGATTCTCTTGCAGTTATCTGATTATTACACGCGTGAAGAATAAGGTTAGGGATGGATTCTGGTCGGTTCGAACGGGATAGCTGGGACCGGCTTACAGAGGTCGGGAACGATGGCCGGGGTTTCATCACCGCGGAATCGTACAAGTCAGCCTACTAAGAATGTCCGCTCCCCCGAGGTTCGGTCCATGACCCCAGATTTATTAGAGGATGAGGATGCCCGATCTACCTATGGGTCGGACGAACAAAGACGGACCCCGAGCCCTGGACTGGGGGTCATGAAGCTGGTTAGCCGATCCCCCTAGGTCCATTACTAGGAAGTCAAGTATGGTTTCTTTCTCTTCGCCAAGTGCTGAGCCACCAAAGAGGTGTCATATGGGTAAGCCCACTTTCTGGCAGCATCAGTAGATGTAAAAGAAATTTTACGGAATCTGTCATTTTGGGTAAAAACAGAGTATCTGTTAGTGCAACGCCCCAGAACTTAATTGGGCCTAACGCGGCTACTTGAGGCATACTGAATCAAGTAACTACTTAGGTCAATCGTCATCGCTTGGATCCGAGTCGTTCCGTTTTGACGATTTGGGCAAAAAGCAGGAGCTTTTGGGCCTCTTCTCTAGTTGTGGAAGCGGATACCATTAGATGTGCAATGTCTAAGGTAATGGAAGAGAATGGGAGTAAGATTCATATTTTAACGGATTCCCTTATCATCTGCAAAGCCTTAAATGAAGTTGTTCATGCTCCTACCGAAATTATGGCCATCCTCGAGGATCTTAAAGTTCTTAAAACGCAATTTTTGTACTGTGAAGTAATTTTATCAATAGGATTATGAAAATTATAGCACATGTTTGTGCAAAAATGGCTAGACATCTTCTTCATCCAGTAGTTTAGAGTAACTCTTTCCCTTCTTGGGCTCTTTTTTTTTCCACGAAACGAAAGGAATTTTATTTTTAAAAAAAACCAACAGATAATTACACCCGGAACACCACCGAACAGAATTATTGGGCTCTTTCTGTTGTTTGTGTAACGTCCCGTTCCCGGATACCGAGTTCTTACCCGGAAATAGAACGTTCGGCACGCATAATATAAAATAAATTCTATATTATACGTAAGTCACTACCACGTCGTATTGAGTTTAGCATTTACGGAAGCTAAAAGACTCGGGTGTATTTTTTTTCAAGATAAAAGTAGAAACACAACCATAATAAAGATAGAAAAGATATCTTACAACAATGATACATAAGCCTTACAACCGTATGAAAACTTAAAGAAAGAAAGTACAAAATCTTGTCTTACAAGTTTCAAAAGAAAGTACAACATGTGTGCAAAAGGGAAGTGCAACATAGTATATTACATAGTTTAAGAAACGACAAGGAAAAGTCTATCATAACATAGCAAGCATGATCACATATCATCTTCAAAGTCATCGTCAAACTCTTGCTCAACCTGTTCATCTTCTCAACCCCAGACACAAACATACATGCATTTGAGGTAAGTACGCAGGTACTTAGCAAGAAACATAAGCTATTGCATTAATTAGATTTCATAAATGGGTTTAATTAATGATTAAGTTTTGTATTTTAATACCGACTCAATTCTAGGGTTCACTTCATGCTCATCAACATGTTGTGACTAATTGCTTCTAAGTTAACTCAAGTTTGTTAAACCGGCATTCAAGGGCACAGCGCATGGTGCTACCCACCCCGAGGTATTGTTGGCAACCTATTAGTGGATCACACCAATAGCCACGGGTTAAGACCCGATAGTGTACACGTTCGACGAAGTCCCTCAACCATTCAGCCGTTTATAGGGCAGTAGAGCTATTCACTTTATCTGACTGCCCACACATCGCGATATAGCCAAGTGGCTTACCAAGAATGTTACGACGTTTAGTCTTTTACAGCACACTTATGTAATTTATTAGTCATTTACTAGCCACCTAAGTGTTTTCATGGTAAGAGCTCACCTAACAACTCTACTCCCTAACTTAGACTCTAGACACAACACCCTAGGCACATACACAGACATTGATGAATACTAATTCATCAAAGCACAAGCCCGTCATACCCTTCCGACAGTCCCGAACTTCAACTTTATGGAAGAATACATCCGGTGCCGGAACTAAACGCATCAAGCTTGATCGAGGCTTGTTCATGTTAATATAATGTTATTAGATCATGAAACAACATTTAAAACTAGACTCGGGGCATAAAACTGACTAAACACAAGAAAAACAAGGCCAGTGAGTCATGCGCGCCGCCTCTGCTTCTTCCGTCGCGCCGCCTTCTGGAAACCAGAGACCCTCACGAGCCGCTCGTCGTCCAAGATCGCTTCGGGCACCCGCACCAAGCCCCAGAACCAAAAAAAGACTCTCTGCCTCCTCGGTGCGCCCGCACCAAGCCCCAGAACGTAAAAACGGACTTTCTGCCTCCTCAGTGCGCCCGCATTGGTTTCTGGTGCGTTCGCACTTAGCGCAAAACTTTCCAAAACTTAGTTTTCTGCACTTATTCGGATCCCTACCAATTCCAACATGTTATTCATCCATATATTCATTAAAACAACATAAATTCACCACTTCAACAACATATAGCATCACATACTAGCAAGACAACACTTATACATGAAATTAAACATTATATTACTTCCAACACCAAGTCCTAACCCTACCAAACCATAATCAAAGCAATAGATAAGATTTTTCTTACTTGATCAAAGCAGAAAACCAAAGCACCTTGCAGAAAATCTGCAGCAAGACATTCAACTCCAATGAAAACCTATTTAATCCACAACCAATTCAAGAACTAGTTAGGATAAAGGTTTCTAACTATTTAGAACTACGAGTTACACACTTTCTTCAACCCAATCATGATCAAACATGATGAAAACCATATTTAGGGCTATTTTCATACCTTGATAAAACTTCAAACTTTGGGTATCAACACGATCCTCGTCTTCTCACGATACTCCTGCTCTACTTGAATCTGAAATCCGTTTAGACTTTGTGAGATAATTGGAGAAGTATCCTTTGTCTTTTCTTTTGCTCTCAATCGTAGAACTGAACGTGAAGAATTCTAATTTCTGTTTTGGTAACTCCCTTTAGTTAATGGGATAGTTATTTCCCAAATAAACCTCTCATTATCTCCTAATAACTTTATTAATCCCAAAATTTCTAATTTTCCAAGATTAATAATTTTCTTTATAAACTTTAAATCCATAAAAGAAATAAATATAATATTTCGTTTTCGCAAAATAACACGTCTGCCCTTTCCCCAAAATCGGAATATTACATTCCTCCTCCCTAAGAGGAGTTTCGTCCTTGAAACTGAAACATACCTGGTAAGCTCAAAAAGTTTGAAAACTCACTGATCATGCCATCTTCAACTTCCCATGTTGCTTCATTTGGTGAGTGATTGCTCCATTGCACCAACACCAAGGGAATCAACCTCCTCTTGATCATATTTTCTTTTCTATCCAAAATCTTGACCGGTTTCTCGTCGTAGGCGAGGGTATCTTGAAGGATTTCCAGATCCACTTTAGCTTCAACATCTTACTTTGTCAACACTTCTTCAACATCGAGACGTGAAACACATTGTGAACTCTTGACATAGACTCCGGTAACTTAAGCTTATATGCCAACGGTCCAACTCTCTCAAGGATCTCAAAAGGTCCAACATACCTTGGACTCAACTTTCCTTTTTGTCCAAAACGTTTTACTCCTTTCATTGGTAAAGCTCGAAGGTAAACTCTTTCCCCAACATCAAATTCTAAAGGTCTTCAATGAACATCAGCCCAACTCTTCTGACGATCTTGAGCCGCCCTCAGGTTCTTCTTTACCAAAAAAACCTTCTCTTAACAGCTTGTTCAACCAATTATGACCCGGTGATTTGCTTCTCCCCAACTTCATCCCAAAACAGCGGCGTTCGACATCTTCTACCATACAAACCTTCAAACGGTGGCATACCCAAACTTGCATGATAACTATTATTGTAGGCAAACTTGGTAGGTAATCATCCCATGATCCGCCTACTTCCAAAACACAAGCTTTTAATATATCTTCAAGTGTTTGGATTGTTCTTTCCGACTGTCCGTCTGTTTGAGGGTGAAAGGCCATACACAAGTCCAACGTTGTACCCAAGGCTTTCTGCAAACTCTTCAAAAACTGACTAATAAACCGGTTGTCACGATCTGATACAATTGAGATAGGCACTCCATGCAGCTTCACAATATTGTCCAAATAGAGTGTAGTCATCTTCTTTAATGACATGTCAACTTTAGTTGGTAAGAAATAAGCCGACTTTGTTAGTCTATCCACAATGACCCAAATCATCTCATGTCCACTCTTTGTCCTTGGCAAACCGGTGATGAAATCCATTGTGATCTTATCCCATTTCCATTCGTGGATATTTAAAGGTTTAAGCATACTCCTGGTTTCCTATGTTCGGCCTTGACTTTCTGACACGTATCACATTCAACCACAAACTTAGCTATCTCCAACTTTATTGAAGGCCACCAAAAATGTTCCTTCAAATCTCTATACATCTTTGTAGCTCCTGGATGCACTGCAAAGGCGATTATGTGTGCTTCATCCATAACTCTCTGTCTTAGGTCACCTACATTGGGCACACACAACCGGTCTTGGTACCAAAGATTTCCATTCTTATCTAGTACATACCCCATATTGGGCTTTTCTCTTGCAACTCTCTTCAGGTCTACCAAAGTTGGGTCTTCATCTTGCTTACCCCGGATATCATCCATCAACTCTGACCTAGCCAACAATGTCCCCAAATTGATCAAAACCCCGGATTTTCAGCCCGTCTAACCGCTCTACCACATCTTGAACCCCTGAAACTGCATACACTGGCTTTCTACTCAATGCATCTGCAACCACATTCTCTTTACCCAGATGGTAGTGAATGTCCAAGTCATAATCCTTCATGAACTCTAACCATCTTTGTTGCCTCATATTCAGATTCTCTTGAGTAAAGAAGTATTTCAAACTCTTATGGTCCGTAAAGATTCTGGCATTGACTCCAAGTCTTTAAGGCGAACACTACTGCTGCCAACTCTAAGTCATGTGTCGGATAGTTCTTTTCATGCTCTTTTAGTTGTCTAGATGCATAGGCAATCACTTTGCCTCCTTGAATCAACAGACAACCTAAACCTTGTCCCGAAGCATAGGTGTACACATCATAATTGTCAAAGATCTCCGGAACTGCCAAAACTGGTGCCGTGGTTAGCCTATCCTTCAAAGTCTGAAAGGCTGTCTCACACTCACTACTTCATTCAAACTTCACATTCTTCTATGTAAGTTTGGTGAGTGGTGTAGCTATCTTGGAAAAGTCTTGCACGAACTTCCTATAGTATCCGGCTAACCCCAGAAAACTTCTTACCTCTAAAACTTTGGTAGGTTTTGGCCAATTCTCAACCGCCTCTATCTTTGATGGATCTACATGTATACCATCCCCATAAATCTCATGCTTGTCCCAGAAATCTGACTGGCTTCAACCAAAACTCACACTTCGAAAACATAGCATACAACTGTTTCTCTTTCAAAGTTTTCAGCACGGTTCTTAAGTGTTCTTCATGTTCTTTCTCATCCTTTGAATATATGAGGATATCATCTATGAATACTATCACAAACTTATCCAAGTAAGGCATGAACACTCGTTGCATCAAGTCAATGAAAGTTGATGGAGCATTAGTGAGTCCAAAAGGCATAACCAAGAACTCGTAATGTCCATACCTTGTGTTAAAGGCTGTCTTCGGTATATCTGCCACTTTGATCTTCAACTGATGATAACCGGATCTAAGGTCGATCTTGGAAAAACACTCTCTTTCCTTGCAACTGGTTAAACAAGTCATCTATCCTTGGTAGTGGATACTTGTTCTTGATGGTGAGGTTGTTCAAGGCTTTATAATCTATACACATCCTCATGTTACCGTCCTTCTTCTTTACAAACAAGACAGGGGCTCCCCTAGGTGAAGTACTTGGCTGAATTATATTCCTTTCTAGCATATCCTTTAACTGAGCTTTCAATTCATTTAATTCGGCCGGTGCCATCCTATAAGGTGCTTTTGCTACTGGTGCTGCCCCCGGTACTAACTTGATCTATTTATCTGGCATATTACCCGGTAACTCATCTGGGAAAACTTTGGGGTATTCTTTGACTATAGGAGTTTCTTCCAACTTAGGCTTAACTTGATCTACATCCATTTCATACAACAAGTAGCCTTCACAACCTTTTTGACATGCTTTTATAGCCTTAACTGCTGAGATTATCGGATGGCGTTTCTTACTCGGCTTGTACACGTTACCTTGAAAGGTCTTAGAAGATTTTCTGGGTACTTTAAAGGTTACTCTCTTTTCCTACAGTCCAAATGTACATAGTTCTTGGACATCCAATCTATTCCCAAAATAACATCAAAGTCCGTAAAGTCCAACACTGTAAGGTCACTCTTACAACGATAAGATCCTACACGCATATCCACTTGAGGTATCATCTTTGTCATTTTAGTAACTCGTCCTCATGGTGTAGTTATTTCCAACATGCCCCTTAAAGCTTCCATAGGTAAGTTTAGTTTCTTAGCAACCTTAGATGACACAAAAGTGCTAAACGCCCCGGTGTCAAACAAAGCCTTAACTGCTAGATTATCTAATATTATCGTACCTAAAATGTAAATTCATTTATTTAAATACAACTATAACATGATTTAACGTGATATAATTGTATTTTAATAAAATAGAATAAACAAATTAGAAGTACATGAGATAACATTGTCATCTGGCTCCGCAACATCTGACTTCATAGCAAAGGCTCGAACCGGTCGGCTTGAACTTCCTTTCCCGCTTGCTTGACCTTGATTTTCTTTACCTCCCTTAGTTGGACAGTTCCTTGCAAAGTGTCCTGGATCTCCACAGTTGTAACAGCTGCCCGTGCTAGCCTTGCATTCACCCGAATGGTGCCTCTTGCATTTCTGACAAAGGGGTGCACTTGCTGAAGATGTCGTTGACAATGATGCCGATGTCTTATTCATATTTTGATGAGGTGCTAACCAACTACTTCCTTGACTTGTCCCAAACGTTATCTTTGCACCAACTATCACGGAGGGTTTGTTCTTAAAAGTTTCCACTTCTATGGCCTTGTTCAACAATTCCGCCATATTCCTCGGCGTAGCTCCGATCATATCGGCCTGAATCTCACGAGATAAACCATTCCTAAAAGGGCCATCTTCTTCTCCTCAACTCTCATGATTTCAGGATAGAACCTTCCCAACTCATTGAAACGATTAGTGTATTGAGACACAATTGTGTGTAAACCTTGACTATGCCTCAAAAACTGACTTGCTTGAACTGCTGGTGGGAAGTACTCATTGTACAAAAGTTCCTTAAATTCTTTACAATCCGTAACTTTACCTCGGCTTCTCTCTATGGCATCAAACCAACTCTCAGCTGTATTCAACAGGAAACTTGCAGCTAATTGAGCTATCTCCGTTTCAGGCACATTTACGTTTCTACATGCCTTCGATCTCAAAGCTCCTCAACCACATTTCTGCCTTGGTTGGTTCCACATTCCCATAGAAGTCTTGCATATGGTTTCTCTTCAACCTGGTGTACCAATCCACTGGTGGTGCCTGCTCATTTACTTGTAGTCTAACTGGAGGTGTAACACCCCAAATTTTTTTATTTCTTTTTCATGCTAAGTACACTCGGAATTCTATATGTTTATTTTCAAAAGGATATATATTTATATATATAATAACTATCAGCAAATCAAATATACAACTTGTTTATTTTCATTTATTTTCCGTGAAATAGTATTTTTCATTACTAGAAATATTATTACATGAATGTATATCATTACGTAACATCTTTTACAAATTATGTTCCTCAACTAGATAGTAAAAGATAATTAAGTTGAATTATATTTACATACGTTACTAGATTGGAAGATTTAATTAATAAGTCAACCTGATGCTTAATTTTAACTCCAAAAATGTTACTACAAGATAAATGTAAACATATTAAACCTTCTAAAACGCTTCAGTTACATCAATTGGTGGGGTAATTAAAGTGATTAACTCCACAATTTAAATTGTATACGATAGACAAATTTTTAGCAGTTTAGTGTTGCCTTCCAAATCAATATATATAGGTTCATACAGGTTTTATTTCTTGGGAGAATATATCTCTATGAAGGAATCAATTAATAAGCCGAAACCCACGTTCTAACAAGACCATAATTACAATTTTGGTCCTCTAACTAGACATTTTTTCGATTTTGGTCTTGGTTTTTCTCTGGCGACAATTTTAGTCCTGTAAGTGGTATTTTTTTTTTTGCAAAAATAGTCCTGAACGCCGGAAAGACCACTTACATGACTAAAATTGTCGCCGGAAAAGACCCATTTTAGTCCTGTAAGTGGTCTTTCCGGCGTTCAGGACTATTTTTGCAAAAAAAGGACCACTTACAGGACTAAAATTGTCGTCGGAGAAAAACCAAGACCAAAATCGAAAAACGTGTCTAGTTAGAGGACCAAAATTGTAATTTAGCCCAATCCTATTATACTTCCAAAATCATCAGCTGAAACTCTGTCGGCTTTCTTTTTCTTCACCAACGAATCCATCATTGTTGCTCCTACCCTTCATGCATGATAGTTCGACTTTAACGTCATCAGCCTTCATCGGATGCCTAGCTAATAGCTACTACATTGGAATGAAACCACTCTACAAATCTTTTACACCGTATGAAATATAAAAGGGATCTCCGACATCGACTATCAAGTTCTAGACAAGCCATAAAAATATCTCTGTCCGAAAAAGCTTTCGTGCAAACAAATCTTCCCTCCCAGCTCTTCCAATTGTCATAAACACTATTTAATTTGCATATTTTTCCCTTTGAACCTAATTAAACGAAGGAAGAGAAGAGCTTACTGTATGGAAAGTTGATAACGGAAGGTGGGTCATTGGGAAAGTTTTGCCAAGAAAACTATTTCGAGCATGTGAACCAGGATATGGAATAATGTACATAATAAATTTGAGGTTTAAGTTTAAATAAGTTACTGTTATAAAGATACTCATAATATGTGGATGTCCATTAGATATAATATCTATCTCCTCCAGAAAATACTAAATTTGAAGCTAGTTTTACTTAATAGATAAGTCTCGGCTCAAACACGACAAAGTGGATAAGCATCGACGTAAATACATGATATAATCAACGGATGTATTTACACCATAAAGCTATATGTTAAATGTCACGTCTTTATTAATCGGTACCATATAAGATAATATCGATGACTAAGCATTAGCCGACTTTCTTAGTCATGTTGATCAGCCAACTTCCATGTATTTATATATGTACTATGTATATATGAAAGAAAATGAATAAGAAAGAAAGCCCACTTGCTATTTTATCCCTTGTCTTTGTTTTTCTGGAGTATGAATACAGAGTTCAACTCTCCTGCTTTCTTAGCTTTGATAATATATTTTATAACACGTCATCAGCACGAGTCTCTACCAATTGAGTGATGTTTCGGATGTACTTATGCTTTAATCTTCGAAGTTCGGCCTTCTCTCCTTATATCCTTTATCCTTTGATTCATCACGAGAAGAAAAAGCTGACTGTGGGCTATTCTTTTGCTTGGATAAAATATCCAGACATATGCTATTGTAATTATTTCAAAAGGTTCAAAGCTATCTTTTATTGCTGTAAATGAAAGAAGATGGAAGGCTGACGAAGATTCATGTTCAGATATGCGATACTATAATATCGACTTTGAAAAAGAGTAATAACATGGCTGCTCGAGTCACGACTAAAGCTACTACTCAATTTGTGCCGGTAATCGTGTTACTGAAAGACGACCGACAATTAGACGACACAAGATGATGAACTTTGAAGTTCATATCTCTTTCCGCTGGTTGATATATGATATCTTAATGGATGATTATGCTATATTGGTTATTATCGGGTATTCTAGATTTATATTATTTAATCATCAATCGATGATTATCTTTTATCGACGGTGATCGATTATTTGGATATATTGGATCCATCTGGATATTTTATGGATTAATCTTATGCGCTATATGGATATCTATTATTAGCCGACGGAGTCAATAAATTATGATGTTGATCACCATTATAAATCATTGACTTTGATCGATCAATAATGGTGATCATATTCTATACCTGAGGTAAACTATGGAGGTAAAATTTATTCTATTCAATTTATGTATTATGATTAATATATCATACGGTGATATTATTATATATTGTAATATATAAATTATTGATAAAAACGATGATGCAAAACCATTCCTTGGAGTGAATGTGTATAAACGGTTTAAATGCATCAAATTATATAGATCCGTTTCCAGAAGTGAACGTGATTAAATTATATATTTAAGATGTGTCGGTTGACACAAATCCATTCCTAGAAGTGAATGAGATGAAATGAAATATTCGAGGTGTACCGAATTACCCGAATCCATTCCCAGAAGTGAATAGGACAACCTAATGAAATATATAAGTTATATCAGATTTTATAGGTTCATTCCCAGAAGTGAATGTAGCTAAATCATATATTTAAGATATATGAAACTACACGAGTCGGTTCTCTGAAATGAACGTGGCCAACCTATAAATATTAACGATACATCAAATTATGTAGTGTCATTCCCGGAAGTGAATGTGAGTAAATTAAATATTCTAGATGTGTTGAGATACACAAGTCAGTTCCCTGAAGTGAACGTGAATCTAGATAATGTATACCGTTATTTAAAGATGTATCGAATCACGCCGATCGCCTTCCTGTAGTGGCGTGACATAGATAAGATCAGATTTTAAAATCGTCATAATAAATCTCATCGAAGTGAGTTGATGACGCTAAGGAAAACGATACATCAAGTAGAAACCCGTATACTATGAGTTCGTTTTATAATTTATTATATATTAGATATATACATACATATTTATTTATGCATTTATTTATTTATGTATTTACTTTTGCATCTCTTAGATTGAGTCCTGAAGACCGAGTCTAAGATAAAAGATCATTTTGTCTTGTAGACAACTTTGATTAGAAGATTTGATCACCTAAAGATGATTATTCATTTAAAGGTATATAGTGATGGACCAGAAGCTCATCGGAAGCACTTGTATGCTCGTAAAAGTGAATATGAAATTCACAGAAATAAATACGGACTCGAAGTCCATATGAAATGGAATGATGTTCTAATAAATGACCTGAAGTCTAAAGATAAGAAAATTCAATTAGAACATCGTGACACTTCTTTAATCCTCGTAAAGGATTGTATTTATCTTTGCGATAATATGCTCCCGTAGTAGCAATATTGAAAGAAGTGGTTTATATTCAACAAGATGGTTATCATAGAATCATCATGAAACACGATCTATTTTGTTTAGATCATTCCCTGAAGTGAATGTCTCTAGATTCGTGATATAAAAATGATCAAAGAGTACTTTGATCAGTAGTATTAGTAGTATAAATTACTTATGCCTTTTATTTGTAATAGGATATAATTAATAGCATATGAGTAGTAATTTTACCTTTGTTATTTAATTTAGTTCATAATCGTGTCTGCATTCATAGACAAAACCATGGTCAACATATCCCTGATGGATATCACAAACATTTGTCTCCTTAGAGGGGAAGATTTTGTCCACCAGAAGTGGAACAAAACGATATTAAATTCCAGAAGAATATTGAAAATCGATTTTCACTAAGTGGCATTGAAAGGTCACTAGTTGCGTACTTGTCGTATGGCGAAATATCCGGATGAGAATAATGAAGCTTCAACATCGTAGTAAAAGTAATGTCATGACACAAATACTATATGTTACGGTCATCCTGAAGATGATCTAGATATGATAAAGTTTGTTTATCATTTTTCACAGTCTCAAACGCAGTAAGTTGTGCGGATATCCCCTGGCGTGGATATTAAATTGAGACATCGGAAGAATTAAAAAGATATAAATCTCTTGAAGAGATAATATAGTTCTTCCTGATTGAGTCGATATCTCGTAATGTTTGTTGATACTCGTATAAATGGATACACATCGACATGTAGAATCCCACATAGGGATATCACATCGAAATGCTGAATCCCACAAAGGGTTATTGTAAACTTACGTAGATATGACTTATAATGAAATGTTTTCCCGAGATTAGGGGGAGGATAGTAAACTTGAAGTTTATAAATCTCGTGGAAGAACATTATATTAATGCACATTTTATCACCAGATGCATTTAATTACTCTTGAAGAGTGAGCAGCTGCAAATGCTTTGGTTGGATTAAATGTCGCAGAAAAGTTTGTCCTAGAAGAATAATATTTGTCCCAGTAGGACAAGGGAAGGAAAAGTCCCAGTAGGACATGAGATGATACGTATCAAATTAATGAAAATAACGCTATAAGATTTAAAGACCAATTGGCTTAATAAATAAAATTCCTCAAAAGAGGTTATGGCTATATTATTTATGAGAACTCTAGAAGAGTTAGACAGTTAGAAAATGCTCGAGCAGAAAATAATATAGTCTATGAAGCTCCGAAAGAGCAATGACATACTTCTGTTGAGTAATGAAATCATAAACCCTTGAAGAGGTCAAAGCTAGAATATGCCAACAAGTGTTAATATATAATATGTGTGGAACAAATAATATGCAGTTGTCATACATACATGAGGGGGAGAAACGAACCTGAAGTTCATTCCCTCATGATATCTTCTTACAACCCCTGAAGAAAATGTAATGATTCCTGAAGAATCAGAAATTTCATATTGTTATATTGTTAGTAATGTTCAACGCTTGCAGCGTGAGAAACATATTAATTCCAACATATATAAATCTCATAGTGTTGAGATAATGAATTAATGTTATCATCATTTGAATAATGAGATACGATAATGAATACAAACACTTGGTTTATGAACGAGGTTCATAAAAGAGACAAACATGTTTAGAAATGTTGAAACCGCCTGAAGCGAATATAGTAAGGCAAGCATGTTTCAAAATGTCGTAATCGCCTGAAGCGAATATAGTGCCTGAAGCATACAAGGCGCTAGAAGCGGGCCTGAAGCATATAAGACACTAGAAGCGTGCCTGAAGCTTATAAGACGCTGGAAGCATTAAATGCCTGAAGCATACAGAGTGTGTGAAATGCACAATATATGTTGCATAAGGTACCCCATAAGGGAATAGATAGTTTTGATCTGAGAAAGTTTGGATCTGAAATTAAGCTCCGGTAGAGTTACAAAGATGATACAGTATGAGTATTTGACTTATACTATTAAGATCCAATACTTGCACATGCAAGATGTCATTTGGCCCTGAAGACCAATGATTGTACTCTTTTTCCCTTTAACAGGTTTTTCCCATTGGGTTTTCTTAGTTAAAGGTTTTTAACGAGGCAATCAGTGCACGAGAGCACATATGTCATGAATCTTTTTCCCTTGGCTGGATTTTTTCCCATTGGGTTTTTCCAAGCAAGGTTTTTGGTACATGCCATATATGTTATACAACTCAGATCAAACGGAAAGCAAGTCAAGGACTTGTTAGTTACACAAATGATCGATGTTTATCGAACACCCCCCAAAGGCAAAGCCTCGAATTGGTTACTCTTCACTAGTGGTGGTACATCGATTACATGATGCTGAACATAGCAAGATCTGGCTGCGATATCTTCTAATCATGGCAAAATAAGTAGCTACTCTTGAAGCAAATGATCTTTGAAAGAAAAGCCAAATTGATGTTCAGCGAATCAGATCAAGCGACAATCCAGAAGATTTATTCACTAAAGTATTAACAACCGCTATGTTCGAGAGTTTGATCCAGAAGATCGGGATGCACCAGCTTAAAGACCTGAAGAGATGCTCAAATCAGGGGGAGTAAAACATAAATGAATGCTGTACTCTTTTTCCTTCATTATGATTTTTCCCACGTGGTTTTTTCATAATTAAGGTTTTAACGAGGCAGATTCTTTGTGGATGGACATCCAAGGGGAGTGTTATAAAGATACTCATAATATGTTGATGTCCATTAGATATAATATCTATCTCCTCCGTGTAAAATACTAGCCTGAAGCTAGTTTACTTAATAGATAAGTCTCGGCTCAAACACGACAAAGTGGATAAGCATCGACGTAAATACATGATATAATCAACGGATGTATTTACACCATAAAGCTATATGTTAAATGTCACGTCTTTATTAATCGGTACCATATAAGATAATATCGATGACTAAGCATTAGCCGACTTTCTTAGTCATGTTGATCAGCCAACTTCCATGTATTTATATATGTACTATGTATATATGAAAGAAAATGAATAAGAAAGAAAGCCCACTTGCTATTTTATCCCTTGTCTTTGTTTTTCTGGAGTATGAATACAGAGTTCAACTCTCCTGCTTTCTTAGCTTTGATAATATATTTTATAACAGTTACAATGAAAGTGGAATTAGTTGAATATCAAATATTTAGTCCAATTATGAAGGCCTAATATCAAACAAAAATATTACATCTCATGGCCTAGCTTGAGCAGTGGTGATTCGACATTGTGCGTACTCACGGTTTGGGTGAGTTTGAACAAGATGGTACGGGTGGGGTGTTGTAGCATTCTGGATATTCGGATATTTTAATTGTGGTCGCGAGGTGAGTCTTTTATTTTGATATAAAGTCAAATGCGTGTTTTATATTATTTTCAAGTATTTTATATATGTCGAATGGATTTTTAAACTCGGAAGTCATTTTCAAATGATTTCTTTAAAATTAATAAACGACTCGATTTGAGCTAGTGCACAATTTCTTTTAACAATATATAAAACTGATACTTGGAATTGACGGTAAATACTCGCTCGCTCGTGGCACGAAAGTGTCAAAGCTCTGGTGGCTAGGGGGATTAGAGTTACTGCTTTAGGAGAACGGCTAGTCACCGGTCTCGGGGCCTCTTGACTCGAAGTCTTTCCGACAGTAGCTAGAGTGCTCACTCGTAAGAGTGGGGACGGTACCTTTTCCCCGAAAATTCATGCTACAGCCGGGAAAGCAAGGGCTGACGGTTGGTGCGTGGGTCCTAGGGCATGGACAGGGTTGGCTGGAGCCGTGTAGGAGGTTTGCACGGTGAAAGTTGATTCTTTTCCCTGACAATCGGCCGGAGTTGTCAGGCATGGCTACTTCTTGTGAAGTGCGGTTGAAATCCCTGGATAAATATGGCGTTTGGGCGGTACTTGACTCATCGGCTCGGCCAAAGCTGGTGCTTGTAAAATAAACTCGACATGTTTTTCCTTAATGCTCGTGCACTATATAACTTTTAAATTTGACTTATTATTTTTGCTCTGTCTTTTATTTTTATTTTCAAGAATTATTTACTAACTCGTTTTGTAAGATTAATAAAGGTTTCCGCTGCAAATTTTATAAAAGTTGTTTTTATATTTATAAATATATATATATATATATAGTTTAACACTTGCACACGTGGCTCATACCAGCCATTTGCTGACGCCTCGTTTTTCTTTGTGTTGTTTTGTTTTTTTTTTCCTTTTATAAATATATGTACCGGTTTTTGATCGAGATCCGAGGAAGAAAAGAAATTGATGTTGTGGATTAGACTGTGCATATTGAGTTAGTTAGTCATGAATCTTGTGATTTTATTTGTTGTAATTTTTGTAATGGAAATAATTATTGAATTGATGTAAAATTAATTTGTGGATTTATTATGTTAAATCGTGGATTTAGTGGATTATTTTGGGATTTCTAGTCTTGTTATTGAAGTCGCGGCGAAAGCTTTGCAACTCCTCCTAGAATGACCCCAGTGGACCTAGGGGTCGGGAGTAGGGTATTACAAGAGGTACAACATGTGGGTAAGCCGGTGAATAAGCTGGTGGGTAAACTGGTGGATAACTGATGGGTGATGGCGGTGCTTGAGGTGGATAAGGTGGTTGATATGGCTGTTGAGCTTGAGCCATGGGTGGAACTTGTTGATAAGGGTGGTACTTTGATAGTGTGGTGGAGTGTGATATGGCTGGTGTAGTCCATAGGGTGGGTATCCAAAACCATAGTGATGGTCAAACCGTGGTGATGGTGGGATTGTAGGTTGAGGTGGGTGACTTATGGGTGGAGGGTAAAAAGTCTATTGTTGGGGGGGGGGTAAACTGAGGTTGAAGAATAGACTTCATCACTGGTGGTACGGTATAAAACCCGGTGGAACATCATTGACCATAGTAACCTGAACCGACCCTCCCACATGCCATTGTGGAGGTTGCTCCTGTTGAGCCCGTGGTGGTGGTGTCTGAACTTGGTGAGGTGGAGCATTCGGTTGCACAACTCCGCTCCTTCCACTGGTGCCGGACTGCCTGTCCATGTCCTAACTCCCGCGCGAACTCTCGGCTCCATGAACACCTCTCCAGGTTGTTACCATTCTGAAAGAACAAGGAAGATCATAATGTTACTAAGTGGTCTAAAGAAACTTATCTCAAGAAAAGAAGTCTAAAGGATGCTTCGCTCAGATACCAACTGTGACGCCCCGTTCCCGGATACCGAGTCCTTACCCGGAAATAGAACGTTCAGCACGTATAATATAAAATTAATTCTATATTATACGTATGCCTCTACCACGTAGTATCGAGTTTAGCATTTACGGAAACTAAAAGACTCGGGTGTATTTTTTTTCAAGATAAAAGTAGAAACACAACCATACTAAAGATATAAAAGATATCTTACAAAAATGATACATAAGCCTTACAACCGTACGAAACCTTAAAGAAAGAAAGTACAACATCTTGTCTTACAAGTTTCAAAAGAAACTACAACATGTCTCTAAAAGGGAAGTGCAACATAGTATATTACCTAGTTTAAGAAAAAACAACAAGGAAAACTCTATCATAACATAGCAAGCATGATCACATATCATCTTCAAAGTCCTCGTCAAACTCTTGCTCAACCTATTCATCTTCTCAACCCCAAAAACAAACAATATGCATTTGAGGTAAATACACAGGTACTTAGCAAGAAACATAAGCTATTGCATTAATTAGATTTCATAAAGAGGTTTAATTAATGATTAAGTTTTGTATTTTAATATCGACTCAATTCTAGGGTTCACTTCATGCTCATCAACATGTCGTGACTTAGTGTTTCTAACTTAACTCAACTTTGTTACACCGGCATTCAAGGGCACAATGCATGGTGCTACCTACCACGAGGTATCGTTGGCAACCTATTAGCGGATCACACCAATAGCCACGGGTTAAGACCCGATAGGCCGATAGTGTACACGTTCGGCGAAGTCCCTCTACCATTTAGCCGTTTATAGGCCAGTAGAGCTATTCACTTTATCTGACCGCCCACACATCGCGATATAGCCAAGTGACTTACCAAGAATGTTACGACGTTTAGTCTTTTACTACACAATTACGTAATTTATTAGTCATTTACTAGCCACCTAAGTGCTTTCAAGGTTAGAGCTCACCTAACAACTCTACTCCCTCACTTAGACTCTGGATATAACACCCTAGGAACATAGACATTGATGAATACTAATTCATCAAAGCACAAGCCCGCCATACCCTTCCGATGGTCCCGAACTTCAACTCTATGGAAGAGTACATCCGGTGCCGGAACTAAGCGCATCAGAAGCTTAATCGAGGCTTGTTCATGTTTATTTAATGTTATGAGGTAAAAAAACATTTAAAACTAGACTCGGGGCTTAAACACCGACTAAACACAAAAAAAAACAAGGTTAGTGAGCCCGCACTGGCTTCAGTGACCCCGCACTGGGCAACCAGAGACCCTCTGCTGAGCCAGTGCGTCCGCACTGGCTTCTAGTGCGCCCGCACCAAGCCCCAGAACCAAAAAAAAAGACTTTTTGTCTCCTCGGTACGCTGGCCGGTTTCTCAGTGCCCCGCACTAAGCCCCGTAACGTAAAATGGACTTTCTACCTCCTCGGTCGCCCCAAGATGGTTTTTCAAAAGGTCCATCCTGAGCGCTAAACTTTCCAAAACTTAGTTTTTTTGCACTTATTCGGATCCCTAAAGATTCCAACATGTTATTCATCCATATATTCATTAAAACAGCAGAAATTCACCACTTCAACAACATATAACATCACATACTAGCAAGACAACACTTATACATGAAATTAAACATTATATTACATCCAACACCAAGTCCTAACCCTACCAAACCATAATCAAAGCAATATAGAAGATTTTTCTTACTTGATCAAAGCATAAAACCAAAATAACTTGCAGAAAATCTGCAGCAAGACCTTCAACTCCAATGAAAATCTATTTAATCCACAACCAATTCAAGAACTAGTTAGGATAAAGGTTTCTAACTATTTAATTAGAACTACAAGTTACACACTTTCTTCAACCCAATCATGATCAAACATGATGAAAACCATATTTAGGGCTATTTTCATACCTTGATAAAACTTCAAAATTTGGGTATCAACACGATCATCGTCTTCTCACGATACTCCTGCTCTATGTTGGGGGGATTTTGCATCATTAAAACAAAAGAAAATTTATAAACCTATACTACCATGCAAAACTACCTCCTAACCGGCCGAATACCGGTAGTTGCTAGTAAAGTTGGATAAGCACGGTATCGATCCTCGTGAAAAGTGGTCATTGAATCTAGTTCATTAACTCTCCTAAATTGTCGCTACTAAAAACAAATAACTATTACTAAACCTAAACTAAAAATAAAATAAATGGACAGAGGATTGTTAATCCAAAGCCAGGAAAGATAATTATGGACAACCATAAAATAAAACTACATCTAGGAAAACGGTAAAACTAACTAACACCGAACAAACATGAACAAACCATGATCAACCTATTTCCAACAACCATCACCCCACCAAGGAAATAAGATAGACAAATATTTATTCACAAGTTATCTTGGATTATTATCTTATCTAAAGAAGCGTTTCTCTTCCGATTTATCACGCCATTAATTAGTTTACCTTCCGGTCTTAACTAATATCGATACAAATCAAAGATATGGATGAAATCCTAATCTAACAACATTATCCTCAACTTCCGCTTGTTGGAACAATAATTGTTAATCTCTCTCACGGAAATCTAACGAATCTATTAACTTTCGTTATCTAAATTCGATTAACATATAACCATATAAATCATGAAAGAAAACAAGAACAACTTAATGAAATAAACACGTGAAAAATCATATCTTTCCGTAACGGTGATATCCTCAATTCAATTCTAAGAAAATCTTGCATCGAATTGATTCTAATTGTGATCCTCTCAGAAATCTAGATATTTAACCTACGAACTTCATTATGTATGATTAAAGATCTAATCTTTCCTATGGTGATCTAAACTACACCGACTTCCGTCATACGGTAGCATCAAATCATACAATCATCTTTCGATATAAAATTGCACGATACAAATAAACACAAGAAAGAAACAATCTTAATTAAAACTTACAAAATATCCATAGAAAAGAGATTAAGGTGCAAATTGAAAAGAGGAAGCTTCATGGCCCATCCATGGTCGCCACCTTGTTCAACAAGAAAGAAAACGAAAAAGAAAAGAGAAACACCTAATCTAACCACCGGCCGGCCAAGCATGAAGCTCACCCGGCCGGCTCAACTTCTGCTTGGATCGCCTAGGGTTCTAGGGAAAAGCTCGCTGCTGTGTGTATATTCATCTTAGGGTTCAACAATGTGGCTGCTTAAATAGAAATTTGAGGCGGCTGTCTCAATGGCGGTGGCGGACGGATGTCCTGAATAATGGACGCACGTTCAGCTGTAGTGGACGGAGGGTGAACGCTGGTTCACTTGGAATCTGCCAATCACGTACATGATTTTCATGGTCGGGCGCTTCATTTGAGAATGATGCATGGCAAACGCTGGTTCACCGATTCGGACTCAAACTTCTAAAATTCATATCTTGAGTTGTAGACCTCCAAAAATTATGATCCGAATGTCATAATTAACTCTCGGAAAACTCTACAACTTTCATTAAGGACTCTTCTTCGAAAAACGCCTTTTGACTAGCCCGTCAGTATTACGAGTCGCTTTCGGGATTTTTCACTAGTTTCAAAGAACAGCATCCAAACTTGTAACGCTCATATCTCAGGCCTCATAAGTCGGAAGGAAGTGATTCAAAATCCTGTAGAATCCTCTCTTCAAGCCCTACAAATCTTCTCTTGAGGTCGAGAGTCAAATCAGTGTATATCATATCAAGAACTGCATCGGAAGTTCAGCTGCTTGAAAGCTTCATTCCAAGCTTTATCTCCATCTTCCTTCCATTTCACTTCTCTTCCATGCAAAACCTCATCATTTAATCCTCTTGCATGCCAAAATATGTATCTATAACATAGGAAAATATACCAAAGCGTAACACAATCCCAAATTAACATAAAATCACAATTTAAGCACATAAATCGTTACATTTTGCGATTAACCTATTAAAAACACTATTTACTCAATTAATCGATTATAAGCTCGATTTCTATGAAAAACATCCATATACGGGGGAAATTGATGTAAAATATATCATTAAAAACACTACAAATTGACCCTGAACAACACCCCCACACTTAAACTTTTGCTCGTCCTCGAGTAAAACAAAACAAGAACATACCATCAAGAATCCACATAACCTGACACGAGATATAGTCAAAATCATGACAAGCTAGTATTCAGCAAATCGACCTCACTCGGTGATGTGTGTGCGAAACCTACTAAACTTCCACCGATCCTCTCTTGATATAATACATCAAGCACTAACAGTTATCCGGTCAACTAAACGAAAACTTCATTCTATCTACAGCACTTACCTAACAAAAACTAATTACCAAGAACATAGTAACTAACTCACAACTAAATTCCTTTACTTAGTACCAAGAAAATACCTTTCGGTCTCTACTGGGTTTAGATCAACTTGACTTAGAATTCCAAAAAAAAGATATTTTATATTTCCTATCGTCGTGTCTCAAAAGTATAACACACTCCCTACATTAGAGGCAATCACCCCGAGATCACTCAATCCCTTCATCATCCAAGGTAAACCACACTCCCCAATTGGGGGCAGTATCCAAATGGACTCGAGGTGATAGTTACAAACAAAATTCCATAAAGAAATTCTATTCATTTATTATTTATAGATATATATATTTTTATATTTTTCAAACTCTTTGGAAACTCTCGGTCAAATATATTTCTAACACATTCAAGACTCTCAAAGTTCTCAAGAACACTAAGGTACTCGAGATTCTAACTGTGAGTATAGCACAAGTTCTTAACTTTCATTAATGCTAAATAAGTGTTATCTCAGATCAAGAATTAACTTTCCTTTAACTAACCGGAAACTATTCTATATTTGGCTCTTCATCTAATAGGTTCGTGAAATGAAGTTCAAGTGAGTATCGACTTACTAAACCTATTCTCAGAACATGATATGACTACTGATAACAACTAAAGGTGCCAGATTATAAAACTAGCATGCCGTAGAAATGTTACTCAGGACTAAACAAATTTTTTTGAAAATTTAGCACTTTTTTGTAGAAGTATAACAGAAATTGAGCAAACGACTCATAGATACATATAAGCCATCCTCTCCCCCACACTTAGATTGCAACTTGTCCTCAAGTTGTGAAGAATTAAAGAAAAGATAAAGTACTTAGCTGATTGTAGTTCAAGGTGCAAGTCCGAAGTGGTCATGAGTCGATCCAGAATGTCTTTGGATGAAAGCGATGAACTGTGGACCATCCACCGAAAAATCAAGCTTCATCTAAAAGCGCACAATTGCTAATGCAAACACCCCGCACTCATGAAAAACAAAGAAATACCTCGGGGCAAGGGGATAGAACATACAAAGCACAAAATAGAATCGCTTGGATGGAAAAATCAATCGTGGAAAGTACGAAACATCAAGCGTCTAAATATGGAAGTTTGATATAAGCACAAAAAGAAATAATAGCTCGAGATGGAAAGATCAACACTTAAACTCGTGACATCTAAGAATAAAGCCACGAAATGAAACATCAAACTCCAACTAATAATGATAGAGGATTATACATGGAAAAGAAGTCGAAAAGATTTTTCGATTAAGCTCATATAAAGATGGAACATATACATGGAATATTACACAACAAAGAGGCTAGGTGCAACTAAATGAAAATATACTACAATGCAGCCTACATGATATGCAATCCTAAAAATAAAATAAATAAAAATGAATTACAGTGCTCAGTGAGCGAGTTTCGAGGACAACCTACAAAGTGACTACGGCCTATCGCAGAAACTAAAAATAAAGAAAACGAGGTAGTATTACGGAAACCGACAGCTTAACTACGCCAAGAAAAATAAAAGAAAAATAGGAAAACAATGCAACTAGATGACATGCAACTAAATGGTATGCATCCGAATGATATGCAAAAATAAAAGAAAATAAAAGAAAGAAAACCAAATTTCACTAGTTAGCAACACGACATGTATATAATAAACGTCTCACCGATATAATGACAGTTACGATAAACGCGATGATCTTTGTTCATTACATGCAATGTAGACGCGCCTTAAGACTCATCAAAAGGTGATAGCATTATGGAAACCAACAGTTAGCTATACTAAACAAATATAACTCATATGGCCTAAGACGTAGCATACGGAAACCGACAGTAGCTACCCATATGAGTTATAAAAACAAAGGAAGCATGTAAGTCTCAAAGCTTAAAAGATTCATCACAGCGGTATGTAGCATACGGAAACCGACATTAGCTACTAATTAATAAGACCAGTTATAGCGTACGAGAACCGACAGTGACTATAACTTGCATAGATGAATCATATATAAAGAATTGATCAATTATCTAACATGGATTCGTAGATGGAAAGATATGAATATGCAAGTTCAGAACATCTACGTAAAATGAAATAGCCACAGAAGCTCGTATGAAAGTAATCCAAGTTAAATTAAAGCATCAAGAAAACGTAACCTGGATGCATTCGGACGAACGCTCAAAGGAAATCTCAAGATCGGACGGGCGTTCCACTTTGCGACGCCTCTGCGCTTAAAAACGACCGGACGACCCGTTTAGAATTACAGACGCCCGTCTGATTCTTCAAATCGAGGCGAGATTGAAAATTTCGAACGGACGAACGTCCCCATAATTCCAACGCTCGTTTACTCAAGACGTTAGGGGATCGGGCGGGCGTTCACTTACTGAACGCCGTCCAACAAATCAATTTGCATAAAAACGCAGAAACACAAAGAAACCCTAACTATAAACCCTAATTAACTTAGAAGGTCATCATACATCAAAAACGCAGGCAGCCACATAAAATTCTAGCACAGGGGTTAGACTAGGTAACAACTAAACACATAATTCACGTTTAAACAGATTGAGTAAAAAACTTTTGCACATTCTTAACCCAACGGTCATCGAAACACGGCAAAATAAAAACTCTCAATCTATTCGACGCTACTTTTATTGAAAACGAAAATAAACGTAATAAAATCGAAATTAACAAAACCAGATTCAACATGACACCGATTCCCCGGCAACGGCGCCACTTTTGTTGGGGGGATTTTGCATCATTAAAACAAAAGAAAATTTATAAACTTATACTACCATGCAAAACTACCTCCTAACCGGCCGAATACCGGGTAGTTGCTAGTAAAGTTGGATAAGTACGGGTATCGATCCTCAGGGAAAAGGGCTGTTGAATCTAGTTCATTAACTCTCCTAAATCGTCGCTACTAAAAACAAATAACTATTACTAAACCTAAACTAAAAACAGAAAATAAACTGGACAGAGGATTGTTAATCCAAAGCCAGGAAAGATAATTGCGGACAACCATAAAATAAAACTACATCTAGGAAAACGGTAAAACTAACTAACACTGAACAAACATGAACAAACCATGATCAACCTATTTCCAACAACCATCACCCCACGAAAGGAAATAAGATAGACAAATATTTATTCACAAGTTATCTTGGATTATTATCTTATCTAAAGAAGCGTTTCCTCTTCCGATTTATCACGCCATTAATTAGTTTACCTTCCGGTCTTAACTAATATCGATACAAATCAAAGATATGGATGAAATCCTAATCTAACAACATTATCCCTCAACTTCCGTTTGTTGGAACAATAATTGTTAATCTCTCTCACGGCAATCTAACGAATCTATTAACTTTCGTTATCTAAATTCGATTAACATATAACCATATAAATCATGAAAGAAAACAAGAACAACTTAATGAAATAAACACGTGAAAAATCATATCTTTCCGGTAACGGTGATATCCCTCAATTCAATTCTAAGAAAATCTTGCATCGAATTAATTCTAATTGTGATCCTCTCGTAAATCTAGATATTTAACCTACGAACTTCCGTTATGTATAGATTAAAGATCTAATCTTTCCTATGGTGATCTAAACTACACCGACTTCCGTCATACGGTAGCATCAAATCATACAATCATCTTTCGATATAAAATTGCACGATACAAATAAACACAAGAAAGAAACAATCTTAATTAAAACTTACAAAATATCCATAGAAAAGAGATTAAGGTGCAGCTGAAAAGAGGGAAGCTTCATGGCCCATCCATGGCTGCCTCAGCCTTGTTCAACAAGAAAGAAAAACGAAAAAGAAAAGAGAAACACCTAATCTAACCACCGGCCGGCCAAGCATGAAGCTCAGCCGGCCGGCTGCTGCTCTGCTTGGATCGCCTAGGGTTCTAGGGAAAAAGCTGCTGCTGCGTGTATATTCATCTTAGGGTTCAACAATGTGGCTGCTTAAATAGAAATTTGAGGCGGCTGTCTCAATGGCGGTGGCGGACGGACGTCCTGAATCATGGACGCACGTTCAGCTGTAGTGGATGGAGGGTGAACGCTGGTTCACTTGGAATCTGCCAATCCTGTACATGATTTTCATGGCTGGACGCTCGTTTGAGAATGATGCATGGCAAACGCTGGTTCACTGATTCTGGACTCAAACTTCTAAAATTCATATCTTGAGTTGTAGACCTCCAAAAATTATGATCCGAATGTCATAATTAAGCTCTCGGAAAACTCTACAACTTTCATTAAGGACTCTTCTTCAGAAAACGCCTTTTTGACTAGCCCGTCGTATTACGAGTCGTTTTCGGGATTTTTCACTAGTTTCAGCAACAGCATCCAAACTTGTAACGCTCATATCTCAGGCCTCATAAGTCGGAATGAAGTGATTCAAAATCCTGTAGAATCCTCTCTTCAAGCCCTACAAATATTCTCTTGAGGTCGAGAGTCAAATAAGTGTATATCATATCAAGAACTGCATCGGAAGTTCGGCTGCTTGAAAGCTTCATTCCAAGCTTTATCTCCATCTTCCTTCCATTTCACTTCTCTTCCATGCAAAACCTCATCATTTAATCCTCTTGCATGCCAAAATATGTATCTATAACATAGGAAAATATACCAAAGCGTAACACAATCCCAAAATAACATAAAATCACAATTTAAGCACATAAATCGTTACATTTTGCGATTAACCTATTAAAAACACTATTTACTCAATTAATCGATTATAAGCTCGATTTCTATGAAAAACATCCATATACGGGGGAAATTGATGTAAAATATATCATTAAAAACACTACAAATTGACCCTGAACACTCTACTTGAATCTGAAATCCATTAAGAACTTTGTGAGATAATTGGAGAAGTATCCTTTGTCTTTTCTTTTGCTCTCAAACATAGAACTGAACGTGAAGAATTCTGATTTCTGTTTGGTAACCCCTTTAGTTAATGGGATAGTTATTTCCAAAATAAAACCTCCCATTATCTTCTAATAACTTTATTAATCCCAAAATTTCCCAAAATTACTAATTTTCCATAATTAATAATTTTCTTTATAAACTTTAAATCCATAAAAAGAAATATAATATTTCGTTTTCGTAAAATGATACGTCTGTCTTTTTCTCGAAAATCGAATATTACGGTTTGTCAGCAGAGAAATATTATATAATGCTTGTTTACTTATTAATGAAAGCTTTCTTTTGGGGGGGAGGGGGGAGTGGGGGATGAGGGGGTGGGAATTTCAAGATTATTTCTGTATCTTATAGTCTAATACTAATGCAATATATATATATTTTTTTACCTATACTTGGTGGGTGTGTTAGTTAAGTTTTTAGTTAAAAATGGACAACCTAATAAAAGTTAGGTGCATATGTGGTAATTATTCATGAACCGGGCCCTTTTTTTAACGCAAATTATAAAAGGATGCGGTTTTTATTGGCACCAAGTTTTAACGTTTACACCACAATCGCTTCAGGTATTTAAAAAAATACTTTGAGCACCACGATTATTTTTATGCAAATAATATTAATGACACTGACCGTTAGTTATCGATTATAACGTCACTGACGTTGGATTTTGATAATAACGTAAGTGACACTGACGTTATAATTATAAAAATGTCACGAGTGAATAACGTCATCCTGCTGACGTTATTTTTTAAAAGGACGTTCAAAGTGTGGTGCCATAAGCATAGGCGGACACACCCTTTAATTAGTAAATGGGGTCCGCAGACTCCGTTAAATATAATAAAACACTATATTTTATTAGACGATAGTTTTATATTTATTTTTGTATTTACGTTTATAGCCTTGTGGCTCACTATATAAACACCTTGTAATGGTTTGTGTTTTCTTAATGACAAAATATATTGTTATTCATAAATCTATCATGGTATCAGAGAGTCCCGATCTACCAAAATTTTTTTTCGGCTAACCTACTGCCGCAGCCGCCGTTAGGCCACCTCCTCCACCGCCGCTGCGATGACTACTCCCTCTTCCACCTCCGATTCGTCTTCTTCCACCATCTCTGCTGCTGCTCCTATTTCCGCTGCACCGTCTATCGTTGCTCTGAACCCAGCCGTCAATGCACCGATTAAGCTTGATGACAAAAATTTCACTGCTTGGAAGCTGCAGATGACCACCTTGCTCACCGGTCATGGTCTCATCGGCTACATCACCGGTGATACACCCAAGCCGGCTGCTGTCCTCACCAATGCCGCCGGCACAGGTGTCTCTAATCCGGCGCACTTGCTATGGGTTCAACAGGATGCATTAATCAATCATCTTATTCTTGGTTCGGTTGACAAGAATTATATTGCTTCAATTCAGCACACGAATAATTCGAAGCAACCTTGGGACACCCTTCTTGACACATATGGGAAACATAGTAAGGGACGTACTAGATATTTAAGGCTGCGCTTGAATTCTATCTCGAAAGGTACGATGTCAATTTCTCAATATTTTACTGCCATAAAAAATATTGCGGATGACTTGGCTGCATTGGACTCAAGAGTGCCTGATGATGAATTGGTTGAGATAATATTAAAAATCTTGGTAATGATTATGCGAATCTTGTAAGTGCTATTCAGGCATGTGATGATACTATCTCGCTGCCGTTGTTACATGAAAAATTACTAATGCATGAAGTGTCTCTTGCTCAGAGTCAGTCTGCCACACCCCTGCGTATACTGCATTCCCTGCCTATCATCATCCACGTCCTATGCCCGGTTCAGCCTACTCCACGTATCCCCAAGCACCACGGCCCTTCCCTCCACTGATGCCTCACGCACCCAACACCAATCCCAGACACCCTCAGCCAGCCCAGCCACCCTCCACTCAGTCCAAAAACACAAACTCTCGCGCTTCAAAAGGCTATCAGGGCTTCTGTCAACTCTGTGGCGTCCAAGGCCATGTTGCAACTCGTTGCACCACCTACACTCACTATACCAATCTTCCACGCCCCACCCGCAGCCCAGCTGGCTCTCGGCCCCTCCCCCATCCACCCCTTATGCTCATGTTGCTCACACTTCCACCTCTAGTGCTCCTGTACCATACTCTGATTCTGCTACTCCATGGATGCTAGATAGTGGTGCCTCTCACCATATGACACGGGAGCTCTGCCTGCTCTTTCTTCACTTCCCTTATCAAGGTACGGATCGTATAGTCATTGGTGATGGTAGCTCTTTGGCGATCACCCATATTGGCTCTGCCTCTCTCTCTTCCTTTCAATTAAATCACATCCTTTGTGTACCTTCTCTTTCTTGTAATCTGCTTTTGGTTCAAAAATTTTGTAGTGATAATTTTGTATCTATTGAATTCTTACCTGACTCGTTTTTGGTGAAGGATTTGAAGACAGGCAAATGCCTCCACCAGGGACAAGTCAGTGATGGGGCCTATCTGTGGTCTTCAAAAGCTCTCTTCGCCTTCTCTGCGTCCAAAGCCTCTGCTGCTACCTGGCATCGTCGCTGCAGACATCCAGCTTTTCCTGTCATTCAACACCTTGCAAAAAATAATTTTTTAGAATTATCTTATGTTTCCTCTACTTATTGTGATTTCTGCCTTTGTAATAAGAGCCATCGGCTCCTTTTTTCGGATTCGACATTATGTATGGTTAAACCTTTGGAAGTTATTTATTCAGATGTCTGGACATCTCCTGTCTATTCAGTTGATGATTTCAAGTATTATGTTTTTTTGTTCATCATTTTACTTGATTCATGTGGATATATCCGTTAGCTTGTAAATCCGATGTTTATGCCACCTTTGTCAAATTCAAAACATACGTCGAAAAACTGTTAGATACTTCTATCAAAACTCTTTACTCTGATAATGGAACCGAGTATATAAAACTGCGCCCCTTTCTTGCCGCCAACGGCATCTCCCACTTCACATCTCCCACCTATACACCTCAGCACAACGGTATTTCTGAACGGCGTCACCTGCACATTACTGAAACCGCCTTAACTCTTCTTTCTCATGCCTCCATGCCGATCACCTACTGGTCATATGCGGTCAGTGCAGCTGTATATCTTATTAATCGAATGCCTATAAAAAATCTTGACATGCTCTCACCTCATCTTAAACTCTTCTCGGATCCGCCAAATTACTCCAAACTTCGGGTCTTTGGTTGTCTCAGTTATCCATGGCTCAAACCATATAATAATCACAAACTCGAGTCCTCTTCTAAACCTTGCCTATTCCTTGGCTACTCCCTCACACAAAGTGCCTACCTTTGCTATGATTTATCTACGTCCCGTATGTATACATCTCGTGATGTTCGCTTTGTGGAGGATATATTTCCATTTGCTACCATCCCTCTCGACCCTTCTCTGCCTCCCCTGACTGTTTTATTACCTCCCGAGTCCTATGAACCCACTGCTGTTCCAGTCCTTCACTCTTCCTCCACAGAAACTCCTCCCACCGAGAGCCCTCCTTCGTCTCCGTCTCCTGCTTCCTCAACCAATGACTCCAGCAGTGATTCTACACACTCCTCTCCTGCTTCTGGCTCTCCATCACCTCCACCTCCTCCCCCACCACCACAACATCCTATGACTACTCGTTCTCGAAACCAGATATACAAACCTCGTACGATCTTCAACCTCCAAGCTCAGTTACAAAATCGCTACCTTGAAACAGAACCCTCTACCCTTAAGCAGGCCTTGCAGTGCCCGCAGTGGTGTGTTGCGTTGTCTGACGAATATAGTGCACTTCTTCGCAATGATACGTGGTCCTTAGTTCCACCATATCCTGATTTGAATATTGTTGGCAGCAAGTGGGTGTTCAGAATTAAGCGGAAACCGGATGGCTCGATTGATAAGTACAAGGCCCGGTTAGTTGCAAAGGGGTTTACACAACGGCCTGGTTGGGATTATTTTGAGACCTTTAGTCCCTTTGTTAAGCCTGTCACGATTCGCCTTGTTCTTAGTATTGCGGTTTCCTTGGGTTGGTGCCTTCGCCAACTCGATGTCAATAATGCCTTCCTGCAGGGGACACTAGCTGAAGATGTCTATATGAGTCAACCTCCTGGGTTTGAGGATGATACAAAACCCACTTTTGTGTGTAAGCTTCGCAAGGCAATTTATGGCCTTAAGCAGGCACCTCGTGTCTGGTACCATGAGCTTAAAACATTTGTTCTTACTATGGGTTTTGTTAATTCTGTGGCTGATCCGTCGTTGTTTATTTGTCGCACGTCTACCAGTATTACTAAGCTCTTGGTATATGTCGATGACATCATTGTTACAGGTAGCTTTGCTGAGCAGGTTCAGAGTATCACTGATCAGCTTGGCTCTAGGTTCTCTATTAAAGATCTGGGTGTCTTATCGTATTTCATGGGTGTTGAGGTCACTCATTCTGCTATGGGCATGCTACTCATGCAAACCAGGTACACTCGTGAATTACTGTCTCAGGTTCATATAGAGGAATCCAAGGCAGTATCCACGCCTATGCCTGCTGATGCCTTTTCAGGTGATCCTGTTGTCTCTCCAGTTTGTTCCGATCCTACGCAGTATCGCCAGATTTTGGGGGCTTTACATTATTTATGCTTTACCCATGTTGATATTCAGTTCGCTGTTAATAAGCTAGCTCAGTTTATGCATGCACCAACTGAGTACCATTGGATGTTAGTCAAGCGTGTGTTGCGTTACTTGTCTGGCACCTCCACTATGGGTCTATAGTTATATCGGGATTCGCCTTTGGCTCTGCATGCTTTCTCTGATTCGGATTGAGCGGGGAATAAGGAAGATGGTTATCATGATTCAGCGACTTCTGAGTACATGCCTGGCTATACCTCTACTTCTGCTTATATAGTCTTCTTGGGTGGGAATGCGATTTCTCGGAGCTCCAAGAAGCAGAACTCAGTCTCTCGTTCATCCACCGAAGCTGAATACAGATGTGTTGCTGACACTACGGCAGAGATTGCTTGGCTGACCTATCTGCTTGTAGATCTCGGTTTTTCGGTTCGTTCAACACCAGTGATTTTTTATGATAATTTATGTGGTCTTCGCCTAAGCGCCAATCCAGTGTTTCACTCACGAATGAAGCATGTTGCCATCGATTAATACTTCATTAGTGAGCATGTTGAGCGAGGACTTGTTCGTCTTGCTTGTGTAGCTGCTGCTGATCAGCTGGCTGATGTTCTCACCAAGCCACTGCCACGTTTATCTTTTTCTACTTTCATTTCCAAGTTTTGCCTTCACACAGCGCCGTCGGCTTGAAGGAGCATATTAGACGATAGTTTGATATTTATTTTTGTATTTACGTTTATAGCCTTGTGGTTCACTATATAAACACCTTGTAATGGTTCGTGTTTTCTTAATGACAAAATATATTGTTATTCATAAATCTATCATATTTTACCTATAGAAAATATTACGGACCACGTGAAAAAAATAATTTACCCTGAAAGAATATTACGGACCCCGTTGAACAAGATTCCTGGATCCGTCACTGGCCATAAGTAAGAAAAAGAATACATTAGTGATGCCGGAAATCAATAAAAAAAAATACGGATAGTAAATTTATGATGACAATAGAAGACAACTAAAAAGTGACAATTTTATGGAGGACCTAGGACTACCCCTCATGAGTAGGCTAGGGCCGGCATCGAAACGAGCTTTTCCAAATAATTCTTAAGTGGATTGATCATGAAAAACCCTTGATTCTAAGATTAAGAGTAATATTGTGATTCCCGACTTTAATTAGAAACATAAGTACATTCTTTAGGTGGATATGTGTTAGGAACCAAGGCTGTTAGTTATAGATATTTTGTTAGTAGACAGTTAGATAATGATGCTTAGCTGTCAATAACTGTCAACTTGTTGTTGTTAGCTGTTATCTTGATGTATTTCCTGTTATTGACTTGTGTAGTTAGATGCGTAGTATAAAAGGGAAAGCACACTGAAAATGTAATTCATTCAGAGAAGTTTATACTCAATACAACACCTTATTCTGTCTGCATTTTCTTATCTTTCTTCCTGCACATTCTTCTTTTCATCCTAAGATCCTTACAAGTGGTATCAGAGATAGTCAGTTCTCTGCCATGGCTGACACTAGACCCAAATCGGTTGACGAGCAATCAAAGAAAAATACGAAGGATATTGAGGAACTAAGCAAAGCAGTACAAGATCTCAAGCAGAACTCGGAAAATCAGATGGCATACATGAAGGAACAATTCAAGCAGAACTCAGAAAACCAAATGGCGTACATGAAGGAGCAGTTTGCTGCCTTTTTCTCAATTCTATCAAACAAGACAACCGTTACATCGGGGAGCAGCAATTACCACCATTGGTTGAGGCTCCATCAACCATTTTGGGCATTCTAGGACCTCCTCCGATAGAAAAAAGGTATGATAACACTCTCAAACTACCTAAGATGGATTTTCCTGTGTTTAAAGGGGAAAACCCCAGGGCATGGTTAAGGAAATGTGAAAGATATTTCCAATTTCATTCGATTAAAGAGGATGAGAAGGTAGCCTTAGCGGAGATGCATTTAGATGATCAGGCCGAATTATGGTACAGTAGGTTGGAAAGTAAACAAGAGATTCATCACTTGGAATATTTTTTGCAATGAATTGTGTAGAAGTTTTGCAAATCAGAGTTATGATGACGTGGTAGATGAGTTTCACAAGCTAAAACAAACTGGGACAATAGATGCTTACCAGTCAAAATTTGAAGAGATTAAAACACTTGTATCTTTGAAAAATCCTGGTTTAGATGAAGCATATTTCATGGCAAGCTTCATAGGGGGACTGAAGAAGGGTATTAGGTCAATTGTGAGAGTCAATAAACCTTTGGACCTAGCTGCAGCCTTAGAATATGCAATGGCACAAGAAGATGTACTGGATTCCATGGGTAATACCACAACCCCTGGTTATAAGGCTATACCCTATCAGAAGGCCAACACCTCACTTGTACCTGCTAAATTCACAGAGAAAGGAAGGGACAGTAGCAGATTCATTACACCAACAGAAGTCCAAGATAGAAGAGCTAAGGGTCTTTGCTTTAAATGTAATGAGAAGTATTTGCCAGGGCACCACTGTAAATCCAGACAGTTCAACTTTATTTTGGTTAATGAAAATGAGCAAGATTCTGCTGAAGAGTTGGAAGACTTTGGAAGTCATACTACACCTCCAGAAATACCTCAATTGTCATTGAGCACCATGACTGGTCAGGTCAGTTCAAATACTATCAGGATCCAGGGCTTACTCAAAAGGAGGCCAGTGAATATACTCATAGACAGTGGGAGCTCCCGCACCTTCCAAGATCAAAAACTAGCCAAGGATCTCCAATGTGTTGTAGAAGCTACTCATCCTTTGGGAGTTACTGTTGCAGATGGCAACAAAATGGTGAGTAGTAATATGTGCCCAAATTTACCATGGGTTATGCAAGGTAACATATTTACTCATGATGTCAGACTCCTGAAACTAGGAGGGTGTGATATGGTACTTGGGGTTGATTGGATGAAGAAATTTAGTCCAATGATGTTTGATTTCAATAAAATGGAACTCTCATTTCACAAGGATGGCCAACCTGTTGTACTAAAAGGTTATGAGGAAACTGCACAGCTTAAGACCATCAGTTGCAAGAACTTGGTTAGAAGCTTTAAAGGAGGAAAATCTAGGGTAATGGCATGCATCAACTTCATCGAGCAACCCACAGGCCGAATGAGATTACTAGCATACAACAGAGAGGTCGAGGACTTGTTGGATCGAGATAAGGATGTGTTTTCAGCACCAGAATCCTTACCACCAGACAGAGATTTAGTTCATGATGTCATCCTTAAGGAGGGTACTGATCCTTTTAAACCGAGACCCTACAAATATGGTCATCATCAGAAACAGGAGATAGAAAATCATATTGAACAGATGTTAGAACAGGGTATGATACAACCAAGCCATAGCCCTTATGCATCACCTATACTGTTAGTTAAGAAGAATGATGGAACTTGAAGGTTATGTGTGGATTACAGGAAACTGAATGAACTTACAGTGAAGGACAGATACCCTATACCTATCATTGATGAGTTACTAGATGAGTTTGGGCAAGCAAAATTCTTTTATAAGATTGATTTGAGGGCTGGATTTCACCAAATCAGAATGAAACCAGAGGCAATTCCCAAGACTGCATTTGTAACACATCATGGTCATTATGAATATGCAGTCATGCCTTTTGGATTAACCAATGCACCAGCCACCTTCCAAAAATCTATGAATGAACTCCTCAAGCCATATCTCAGAAAGTCTGTTTTGGTGTTCTTTGATGACATACTAATATACTGATCCCGACTTCTACGATCCTATATGCAACTATTTGCGAGCGATCTTGGAGTTGCTGAGGCAGAAGAAGTTTTATGCCAAAATGAGCAAATGTAGCTTTGCACAAACCAGGGTTGAGTACCTAGGACACATAATACAACAGGGGCAGGTGATGGCAGACCCTAGTAAGATTGACAGCATGTCCAAGTGGCCTATTCCTCAGAACACTACAGAATTGAGAGGGTTCTTGGGATTGACTGGTTTTTATAGAAGGTTTATCAAGGGATATGGTATGATAGCAAGACAATTGACTGATTTGTTGAAAAAGGACAAATTTGATTGGTCTGAAGAAGCAACTGAGGCTTTCCTGGCATTAAAGAAGGCCATGTGTGAAGCCCCATTACTAGCCTTACCTGATTTCACATCACCATTTATAGTAGAAACATATGCTTGCATTAATGGACTTGGTGCTGTGTTGCAGCAACATGGTAGACCAATCTCTTATCTCAGCAGGGCATTCAACTCCAAAGAAATAGGACTTTCTATCTATGAAAAGGAACTTCTAGCAGTGATTATGGCTGTCACCAAATGGAAACACTACTTGCAAGGAGCACAGTTCACTATTAAGACAGATCAACAATCTCTAAAATATCTATTAGAGCAGAAGGTTACTACAGCTCTACAACAGAAAGGCATCACAAAGCTGTTAGGATTGGATTTTAAAATTGAGTATAAGAAAGGCAAGGAAAATGTTGTAGCAGATGCACTATCTAGATAGCCTATGCACCAGGGAGTTTCTATGGCTCTCACAGCAGTGGTTCCAAGTTGGATGACAAGGATTATTAATAGCTATGAAGGAGATGATCATGCTCAATTCAAAATAAGTTATGTCCTATTAGATCCACAGAATGAACCAGAATTCACATTGCATCAGGGTATCTTGAAATTTAAGAACAGGATATATGTGGGATCATCTGGCAACCTATGGAAGGAAATTCTGTCTCAATTACATGACAATCCTCTAGGAGGTCATTCTGGCATAAGGGCATGTCTCAGCAGGATCTCATCTCTTTTCTACTGGCCTAGGATGAGGAATGATGTCAGGGATCTAATCAATCAATGCATCACCTGTCAGCAATGCAAAGACATCCATGAACACCCCCAAGGACTTCTCCAACCACTCCCAATTCCTGATAGAGCATGGACACACATTAGCATGGATTTCATTGAGGGATTGCCAAATTCTGAGGGTTTTGAAGTCATTATGGTTGTGGTTGATAGATTCACAAAATGGGGACATTTTGTGGCTTTGAGGAAGGGGTATTCTGCAGAATTGGTGGCAGAGGCTTTTTTTCATCACATCTACAGATTGCATGGTTTACCTACATCTATAGTGAGTGACAGGGATAGTGTGTTTACTAGTGAATTTTGGCAACATTTGTTCCAACTAGCAGGGGTCAAGATTGCACTAAGCTCTACATACCATCCCCAAACGGATGGCCAAACAAAAAGAGTAAATCAGTGTCTAGAGATGTATCTAAGGTGCATGTGTTTTCAGAGGCCTAAGCAGTGGACTAAATGGCTTACCTTGGCTGAGTTTTGGTACAATACAAGCTTCCATACTGCCATCCAAGTATCACCTTTTGAAGCCTTATATGGGTATAAACCTACATTTATACCCATTGGAAGTTATAGCACTGGTAACAAAAATAGATGCAAACTAAGGAACTGAGGGATCATTTGGAATTTGCTCAAGCCAGGATGAAGTATTATGCTGACAAAGGTAGGACTGAGAGAGAGTTTCAGGAGGGAGATTTGGTCTATCTAAAACTGCGACCCTATAGACAAACTACATTGGCCTTAAGGAGTAATCTAAAACTAGCTGCTAAATATTTTGGTCCATATAGGGTGATCAAGAAGATTAATCCGGTAGCATACAAATTATTACTACCAGAAGGCTCAAGATTGCATCATGTATTCCACATTTCACTGCTCAAGAGATATAAGGGGGCACACATACCAGAATCTCCACACCCTCCCATCACTTCAACAGATGGGCAAATGGTGTTATATCCAGAACAAATCAGGACTATAAAGAGGAGAAATGAGCCAGTAGTGCAATGGCTTATGAAGTGGATCAACTTAGATGAATCATCTGCTACATGGGAAGATGCCAGATACATGATGCAGAAGTTTCCCCAATTTTCACCACCACGAGGACATGGTTTTGCTCAAGGGGAAGGGGATGTTAGGAACCAAGGCTGTTAGTTATAGATATTTTGTTAGTAGACAGTTAGATAAGAATGATTAGTCATCAATAATCACAACATCTTTGTTGTTAGTTTGTTATCTTGATGTATTTTCTGTTATTGACTTGTGTAGTTAGATGCATAGTATAAAAGGGAAAGCACACTGAAAATGTAATTCATTCAGAGAAGTTTATACTCAATACAACACCTTATTCTGTATGCATTTTCTTATCTTTCTTCCTGCACATTCTTCTTTTCCTCCTAAGATCCTCACAATATGGTTCCTAGGATTTTAATATGACTCACAATCCTTTGTCCAATAATATATGCAATTTTAGTTTCCGTGAGCATAGCTTAGTGCTTAAAAAATTTTAAGTATTGTATTGACAATCTAATCTAGTTGGAGTGTGAGAATTTAAATCTCGTATGGAGTGACATCTTTCAGCTAAAAAGTATAAAGATAAGTAACCGCCCGTCGCTCGGTTTACCTACTCCACTAGTTCTAGGGACGGGGAGATGGGGACTCATTGGGTTAGGATCCAACTTTTTTATTGTATATCTAATCTTATTTTAATTGGCTTTCTTACATCACAATACAATATAAAATGCATTGATTTTACTTTAACAATAAAAATGTAATATTATAGGCCACCCCAGAAAACATTACAATATTTTGGATTGAAATATTAAAAAGTAACTAAATTATGAGGTTTTTTAAACTGTGTGAAATTTCTAAAAATCACTATAATACGGGAATAATTAATCTTATTTTGGGAATCCCTCGTCCCTTTACAAAGCATGCTGATGTCTTGTTAGTTTAAAAGATTTATAAGTTGGGTAATCATTCTACCAATTCTGCTTACAGAATGTTGGTGTAACGCCCCGCTCCCGGATACCGAGCCCTTATCCGGAAGAGAAACGTTCGGCGCGTATAGCATTAAATAAATCTAATATTATACGCAAGCCTCTACGTCGTCGTATCAAATAAAAGCAAACGGAAGCTAAAAAGACTCGGGTAAAACCATAAAAGCTACTATGAATAGAAATTAACCATGCTAAAGATGGATAGTTAAGATTACAACGATTAAAAACCCAAAGACTTATACAATACGATGCCTTAAAAGTAGAAGTACAACAAATCTAAGAGAAGAAATACAACCAGAGTCTAATACAACCTTTACAAAGAAAATAATCTAGAAGCTTCACAAGACTTTAAGTCTTCAAAAGCCGTCGCTCACACTTGATCAACCTGTTCGCCTTCTCACCCCACAATGCACACAAAAGAAAATGCAAAGGAGTTAAGTACAAAGTACTTAGTAAAAGTGAGAAGCTACGACAACAATTAAGATTTATAAAGAAAAGATATTTAATCGTTTAGTTAGTTATCTTTGTGTGACCGACTCAATCTGGGGTTCATTCCATGTCTATCAACATGAATTGACTAAACGTTTCTACTTAACTTATCTATGTTACAACCGCACTCAAGGGCACTACGCATATCCAAACTGGGGATATTCTTGGCAACATATTAGTGGATCACACCAATATCCACGAAGTCTAGAAAAGGTAGACTCTGATACTACGCACATCTCAGCGGAGTCCCTCCGTACTTAGGGGTTTTTTGACCTACGGAGTTCTTCCACCTTCAGAGGTAGGCATACATCGCGATATAGACTGGTGCCTATCCAAGAGAGACATGTTGTTTAATCTTTTACTAGTCAAGTACGTATTTTTATTAGAATGATTAACTAACCACCTATGTGTTTTCAAGTAATCTCCCTCACCTAGACTACTCTCTTCCTAGACCACTAGACATTAACAAGGCCTAGCAATTACACAGACATTGATGAATACTAATTCATCAAAGCACAAGCCTATCATGCTCTTCCGACGGATCCGAACTTCAACTCCCTTTAAGAGTACATTCGGTGTTTTAACTGAACGAATCATAAGCTCAATTCAGGCTTGTTTATGTTTATCCAATATTATCATATCATAAATAAGGGTTTAAAACAATAATAATGTGATTATAAAACCCAAAACCAAACTAGAATGATAAAACCGAAACAACAAGGCAAAACAGGCCAGACGCCCGTTTGACCTCCTATGGACGCCCGTCCGTATCAGACGCCCGTCCACTAAACCCCAAACGCCCGTCTGCCAAAAACAGCTACTTCCTGAATCAAAAATCTCACCTCAGACGCCCGTCTACCTATTGCAAACGCCCGTCTGAGCTACTAGTGTCTCGGACGCCCGTCCGCCTATTGCAGACGCCCGTCCGCCTGGGTTTTTCCCAAAACTCTAAAATCATCACCACTTGATTTCTGAATCGTTTCTAACCTAATTAACATCGAATTAAACATAGTAAAACACAGAAAATTATATCTAATCATATCATAGCATCGATGATCATTGATCAACGAAAAGACACATCTTTCTATCATCCAAACACCCTAAAACTTGATCTAAACCTTATAAAAGATAATTGGAATCATAGGAAGAGCGTCTTACCTTAATTTCCAGCAAAACCACAAGAAACACACCAAGCAGCTGCAACAACTGTTGATCCTCAACCCCAAAACCTATGTGATCAACAAGAAACCCTAAAATCCTATTTCTTTGCAGAAAAACGAAACTGAAAAAGTGCAATAAACTGCAGATTACCTGGGTTTACTGCTGTGAAACTATTTTTAGATTATTCTACGCTTCAAGACGATCGTTTCGACTACTCATGGCTGCGAAACATAGCTACGGATTAAAAGATACGAATTTTTCAAGAATCGAACTCTACGAATACCGAAAACTAGGGCTAAACTGAAAACTTACGAAATCGAGAGATGTTATTTTCCAAAGTTGCGTCTCCTCGCGCTGATCACTTTTCTCTCTAGCGGCATCTTGAACCGATGAACGGATTGATCACACGGTCCTTCCTTTTAATTCGTCTCTTCTTCTGCGTCGCCTCTCTGTGTAGTGCCGTTCCTTCTTCTTTTTCCAGAAATTGCGTGTGTAACTTATGAGAAATAATTGGGATTATTTCTTTTTATAGCCATTTAATTAAACCCATTAATTAAATAACTAAATCCTTTTAATTAAATCCTTTTTAATTAAAAAAAAGGATAAATAATTATTAGGTCATAGTAAATACACCCAATGACTATTTTACCCTTTTACGAAAAGTCGGGATGTTACAGTTGACGACCGTAAGTTCTCCTTGGACAATTTTAAGGGTACTTGTAATAATTGGAGGTACGGTTTGGCTTAATGATAATCTTCTTGGTAATTCTTTTATTCTCTGTCTGTCCTTTTACAACTATTGAGGTTAATTATCTACCTCTTTCCACACGAGTCTCTTTCTCTTCTAATAAACTCACACTTAGAAAGGTTGGGCTTATTTTCTTTCTTATAGGCTCACACGAGCCAGACCCGTCCCTTGAGCCAGGCCAATCAGACTATGGCTTAGGGCGTACCGAAAATCATGCTATTTTAAGGGCTCATCTGAAAAAATAAGCCAATAGTATCATAGAACTAGAAACCCATGTTTCAGCCCAGTAGTACTTTTTTAAATTAAAAAAAAAACGTTTTTATAAGGAAATGTAATTTGGCTTAGGCATTATTTATAATATTATTTCTCTTCTTATAAGCTCATTTAAACACGGTTTATTTCCTTCTTAAATGCCCACATTTGAGGGGAAAAAAAAAAAAAAAAAAAACCACGTATTGATATATATATAAAATATTAATTATCTCTTTCCCTTCTTATAGGCGGGTCTCTTTCAATTCTTATAAGCCCACACTTTTATTTCCTTCTTAAATCCACATTTGGGACGTATTGATATATATAAAATATTAATTATCAACCTCCTTTCAATTATATAAGCCTCTGGGTCTCTTTTTAATTATCTTCTTATATTGGAGTCTCTTTTCACACTGACATGAAGATAATGTTAATTATCAACCTCATTATAGGTCACACTTGAAGGGGCGTATAGAAATATATAAATGTTAATTATCTACCTCTATATAGGCCCTCACTTGAAGAGGCGTATTGAGATATAAAAAATGTTAATTATCTACCTCTTGATAGACCCACTGCAAAAAAACTTTACTTACACCTGTTGGGCCTATTTTCTTTCTTATAGGCTCAGACGGGTCTCTTTCTCTTCTTATAAACCCACACTTTGAAGTGGCGTATTGAGATAAATAAAATGTTAATTATCTACCTCTTTATAGGCCTTGACCGTCTTTATCATCTTATAGGCTCACACTTGAACGTTTTCTTCTTATAGGCCCACAATTGAATAAAATTTTAATTACCCACTTCCTTATAAGCCCACACTTGAAGGGGCGTAATGAGATATATAAAATGTCAATTATCTATTTCTTGATAGGCCCACACTTGAAGGGGCGCGTATTAAGATATATAAATTGTTAATTAACTACCTCATGATAGACCCACACGGCCCACACTTGAAAGGACGTGTATTGAAATATATAGAATGTTAATTATCTACCTCCTGATAGACCCACACTTGAAATGACGTATTAATATATTAAATGTTAATTATCTACCTCCCCACCAGCTAAATTTTTTAGAAAAAACGGTAGCTCAACAACAACCGTCTTAAGAATACTCACTTTATTATTGTATTGTGGCATACATAGGCGGATCCACCTTATCCAAAATGGGGTTTGCGGACCCTGTTAAAAATAAGAGAACTTTACATTTTATCTATAGAAAAATATTTCGAATCCCGTTAAAAAATATATTTACTTTGAAGATGATTTATGGAGCCCGGTGAAAAAAAGTCTGGATCTACCACAGGTGGCATATTAATCTTTTAAGAAAGATGGTAGTTCAACAACATGGTAGTTCAACAACAACCGTTCTAAGAATACTCACTTTATTATTGTTTTGTGGCATGTTTGGAAGATTAGGAAATCCTTTGGGAAAAGATGGATGCTCTTAAACTCACTTTTGATGTTATATGTAATGAGACTAAGGAATATATTTATATGTCTTGTCCTTTGTTACATTCTGTCTTGAAGGATGTTCGATGGATAGCGTGGGACTTTCCCTCAGGGGGATGGTTAAAGTTTAATAAGGATGCATCTCCTGGTACAAGAATCTGCATGATGATAAGTGACATGTGGCCATAGGAGGAGTCCTTAGAGACAATATGGGAGATAGATATGTGGTTCGACGTCGCCTGTCCTTGGCGTTAATAATATCTTTGTGGGTGAGCTGATAGCCATTAGACAAGCTCTCATCTTGGCTTGAAAAAACGGCTTTCAGAGACGGTTATCATTGAGTTAGATTCAAGTAGCGAAATTCAAGCCATTAACTTTAATTATTCTTTAAATAGTTAAATCTCGATCATTAATGATGGTAAAGCCCTCACTAGATGGATTAATCTCCGTGTTTTGTTGATAGTTTGAGGGAGGTCAATTGGATTGGAGATTACTTGACTAACTTCTCTGCGTTTTGTTCGTAGTTTCAGAGGGAAGATTCTTGTATGGTGTCTCTATTCGTATGTAGACACCGTGTGGTTCAATCTGAACCACACATATTAGAGATTGAACACAGCTTCTACAAGTGTTCTTGAAAACCTTTCATCAAACACTTAAGTTATATGTTAGTTATCAAGTTGTTAGGGTAGTTATAGGTGGTTACTAGTGTATCCTATAGCTCAAGACACTCTTATTTATACCTCATTAGTATGAGGGAGCTAGATTATCAGTTCATTATTAGAAAAAACATAGAAAATGCTGTGTTCTTCTTTCCTATCACAATTGCAGTTTTCCCCTCACTATTGTATCACTATCTCCTCGTTAATGCAATTCTTCGAATTTTCTTGAGTTTTCTGTGTTGTTTTCCTTTAATTCAACAAATTCTACATCGTATCAGAGCAATTTTTCGCTTATCCGCTGTCATTCTGCATTCATTTATCAAGAATTGCAGAATTTTGTGTTTTTATTTTTTGATATTCTTGAATGGGACGTTTTGCTGTTTGCTTGTTCCTGCATCTTTCGGTTCGTATTTCCATGGATTCTGCAGCTCAAAACCAAGGCATTTTGCCAGGTAATCTACTCTACTTACATCCTAATGAAAATACAACTTTAGTGTTGGTACAACCATTGCTAAATAACAAAAATTATCATCCATGGAGTTAGGGGTGAGCAAAAAAACCGAAAAATCAATCCGAACCGAAAACCAGCCCGAACCAAACCAAAAAACCAAACCAGTAACAAACCGAATAAATTGGTTTGGTTTGAAACCAAACCGAATAATACTTGTTTGGATTTGGTTATTTCTATTTTACCCGAACCCAAACCGAAATCATTACTACAAATAGACGTATTTTTGTTATTGATATATAAGCATATAAGATAACCCTAAACCCAACTCATTCCATTCATCATTAATCAAACATATCGACACCTCTCTTTTCTCTGCTCCATTTCAGCTTCTGATAGTGCAGTGAATCTTAGATTTGCGGTAACAGATATATTTCGTGGGATATATGGCTGTGTATGTATGATTTCTCCGGAGAGAAGGTGGCGGATATGAAGAACTAGGCGGTCGGAAAGATGCTTATGAGAGTAAACATAAGTGATTCGACAAATTGACAGAGTAGCTCTGTTTGTATTAGTTCTTGGTCCCTTTCTATTACATTGTGATCCCATATATATAGGCTAAGACTAAGTCGGTCTACTGTTCATGACAAGACAATTAAATGGATATAATTAGAAATAATCATATAGATAATACAGGTGGACCGGCCAACTGTCTGGATAGGTATGGCGGACAGCGGACTCGTTTGTAGGTCGGACTCGTATTTGCCTTCTCTTGATATCAGCTTGATGATATGGGTAAAAAGCACACGTAGTGGAGGGGTCCGGCTTACGACCAACGGACAAGATCCGACATACATATTGCGGATAGGACCCAGCTTACGCACGACGGGTAAGATCCGGCTTATAAATTACGGACTGTGGGGATGAAGGCCCAAGATCTGCTATTGGGTTATGGAGACAGGCCCAATCTAGATGAACAGGGCCCTAATCCAGTTTGGATATATCAGCTTCCATTATAATCGTTTGCCTCATACACCATATTAGTGACCCTTCTAATATGCTATCATCATCATATAATGTGCTTTTTTCCCTCTTAGTAATTTTATTGTATTTTTACATCAATGGATTCTTAATCCTGAATGTTTTCTTCTTTGCTTAATCTATCGAATCTTTGGGTAAAACAAATTGTGAGCATATAACATAAAAAAGATGGGTTTCTTCTTTCAGTTATTGTGTATTATTTTTCTCATCCTTTGTTGTAGCTGATTATTTTAATCCACTGTTGACAAAGTATAACTTTGTTCAAGTGTCTCTGGGTGAATGTTTTGTCTTGCAAATTTGTCTTCAAAAGACTAAATGATCAGATATTGTCTTGAACCATTACACTTTTGTACTTATTTTTTCATGGATAACGTTTCTCCCTGTCACATCTTGTGATCTTTTTGTTTTCATGTCCGGTCAATTATGTTTTGTAGAATAATCATGCATCATATATTCTACATATCTTTCCAACTTAATACATGAAAGAGCAACAACCTTTGCACCAAGTATGTTTTTTTTACAACAACGTACACTTTAGATTTAAAAATAAAGATGAAATTGCTTGTTTGTCATAAAAGTATCTCTTTTAAAAAACCAACATGCTAAAACCGAACCCAAACCGAATCCAACCCAAAACCGGTTCGAACCAAACCATTGGGGATGACTGTAGTTTGGTTTGGTTTGGTTTACAAAGTATAGCCCCCAAACCGACCTCGCGCTTTCCAAACCGAACCAAACCAGCCCAAACCGAACCATGATCACCCATACATGGAGCCATTCTATGAAGATGGCTTTGATAACCAAGAATAATATTGGTTTCATAGATGGAACCATCAATTCTCCTGCAGTAAATTCTCCAGATTTTCAAGTTTGGTTACAGTGTAACACCTTTGTTAAGGCTTGGATCTTGAATTATGTCATGCCTTCAATTGCACAAAGTGTTATGTACAAAGACACTGCTAGACAAATATGGTTAGATATACAATCAAGATTTTCTAGATTGGATGTATTTCATTTGGGAGACTTGTTGGAACAAGTTCATGCCCTTAAACAGGGAGATTCAGATGTTACTAGCGATTTTACCAGACTCAAAACTTTATGGGATTAAATAGCCATCGTGAAACCAGACCTTGCATGTTCTTGTGTGCCTAGATGCCATTGTGATGTTATTAAAGTCTTTACTAGTTATGTTGAAACTGGAAAGGTTGTAAAGTTTTTGCGAGGTTTGAATTCCGAGTTTTCTCATGTCTTAACACAATCACAATTGATGGTGCATGTGCCAGATTTAGATACTATTTTTGCCATGACTTTGAAATTGAAAGATCTGAAAGAATCTGATAATGGGTTTCTAGAAGCTACAGCCTTATATAATAGGTCATTTAATCCTAATCTTTCTTGTGATGTTCCTGCAAGTTCACAAAACACTGGTTATCAACAGAATTTGAATAAGTCAGCAACTAGTGGTACATCCAATTTCAAGAGAAATGCTGGGAATGCTCCAGCTAGTAAGAAGGTGCAATGTACATTATGTGGTTTTACAGGGCATACAGTGGACAAATTATACAAGAACCATGGTTATCCATCTGGTTGGAAACCTAAAAGTAGGGTAAACATAGCAGAATCAATTTTAGAAGATTAGGGTGTGTCTTATACTCAAGACTCTGAGGGTTATACCTTATGGTATTGACTACCAAGAAACATTGTCACCAGTAACAAAAGTCACTACTATCAGAAATTTGCTAGAACTTGCAACTTCTAAAAAATGGCATATACACCAAATGGATGTCAACAATGCCTTTCTACATAGATTTATGGATGAAGAAGTTTACATGGATCTGCCACTGGAGATTTCAAACAGACAAACCTAATCAGGTTTGCAGACTTACAAAGTCTTTGTATGGCCTAAAACATACTAGTAGACAGTGGAATTCCAAACTAATAGAAGCATTAACAGAGATGGGATTCATCCAATCACCACATGATCACAGTCTATTTACACGGGTGCAGGCAAGGATTTTCTAGCATTACTTGTTTATGTGGATGATGTAATAACAACCATCTCTTCTATGACTCCAATTGATGAGGTTAAACAGGTACTCCACAAGAGATTTCAGATCGAAGATTAGGGATCTAAGATACTTTCTAGGGATTGAAGTTTCCAGATCAGATAATGGCATTTATATCAACCAGAGAAAGTACGTCTTGAATTTGTTAGAGGAATATAGTTTTATAGAGGCAAAGCCAGTCACCACACCAATGCATTCCAAGCAAAAGTTGACCTCGGTGACTCTGAATTACTTGCAGATAATACCCTATAAAGAACAACTGTTGGAAAGTTAATATATTCCTTTACTAGACATGATATAGCCTATGTAGTGCAACAACTCGGTCAGTTTTTGTCACATCCTACAATCAATCATATGCAAGCCGCACACAGAATCTGGAGATACTTGAAAAGTAATCTTGGTCAAGGCATTCTTTTTGAAATTGACAATGATCTAGTGCTAAAAGGATACACATACTCAGATTGGGCAGGATGTGAGGATTCAAGGAAGTCAATCTCGGGCTATATCATGTTTCTTGGGACAACACCAATATCCTGGAAATCAAAGAAAAAAAGCACCATAGCCAAGAGTTCTTCTAAAGCAGAATATAGGGCAATGACCAATGTCACATGTGAATTGCAGTTGTTCGTATACATCATGAAAGACCTTCAAATACCTGCCTTTTGCCTATTTTGCAGTTTTGTGACAATGCAAGTGCCATACTTATAGCGAAAAACCCTATTCTCCATAAGAGAACTAAACACATTGAACTTGATTGCCACATCACAAGGGCAAAGGATCAAGCAGGATTTCTGAAGTTAATGCCTGTCATAACCACCATTCAGTTAGCAGACATTCTGACAAAGCCATTGGATACCCCCATTTTTAGCTACTTGATGTCTAAATTAGAGACTTATTCTGTCTTCACACCAGCTTCTACGAGTGATTGAAGGTGTTCAAGTGCAATCTTCCACTGAATTTCAGCTTGAGGGGGCGGGGGGATTGAAGATTAAACACAGCTTCTACAAGTGATTGAAGGTGTTCAAGTGTTCTTGAAGACCTTTCATCAAACACTTAAGTTAAAAGTTTGTTATCAAGTTGTTTGGATATATTGTTATAGGTGGTTACTAGTGTATCCTATAGCTCAAGACACTCCTATATATAGCTCACTAGTATGAGGGAGCTAGATTATCAGTTCATTATTAGAAAAAATAGAGAAAATGTTGTTCTTCTTCTTTCCCGTCACAATTGCATTTTTCCCCTCACTATTGTATCACTATCTCCTCATTAATGCAATTCGTCGAATTTTCTTGAGTTTTCTATGTTGTTTTCCTTTAATTCAACAAATTCACAATCAACCACACGGTGTCTTCATACAAATGAGGGACACCACACAAGTATTTTCCTTTTCAGAGAGGTTACATGGTAGATAAGTTGACTAACCTTCAGTTCGACCACGTTGTTTATCTAATCCGCTGCCAACATATTCCACTTGGAACCAAGGGAACAGAACACTTTCTTTGTAAGTTGGCAAATAAACTCCCCAGATACAATGTAGAGATTTTGACGTTCTCCTGATTTTATATCATTCTATACCCGAATGTTTGCCCCCTTCGTACTTAAACCTAACTCTAAGACTTCTGCCCGTCAATTTGCACATGCATATATGTTAATTTCTGAAGAGTGATAGAGTTATTTCTTCAAATCTACAACATTTTTACAACATCACCATCTCATCACATAGTTTTCATTTATAAAAAATTAAAAAAAACTTGAAACAATCACAACAATAAGATTAGGTTGGGTGTAGAAATTGTATAAATTTGGATGAGTAACTCTATCATTACGCTATTTTTCTGACAGAGATTGGATTTCAAGTACTTTTCCCACTTTTTACATTTTTTTATACCGTTTATGAACTCTCCGGTTTCCATCTTATAACGGTTATAAACCATAACAACGGTTCTCATTTTCCTGTCCCATAGGATTTCTCATTTTTCTGTCTCACACGATAAGTGGAGATATTAATCAGGTAATTTAGTGACTCAGAGTAATGAGTTTGCTATTATATCAAAGAATTGAAAGAACTTTTCCATTTACGGGGTTCGAACCATCAAACCCCCAATTTAAAATTCAAATGCTCTTTTTAAAGCATCCAAGCCCAATTTCCATCTTATTTTGCTTTGGTGTGGGGCTGAAATGTTTTATTTATTATTCAATTGACAAATCCGCATTAATGTGATAATAGGGTCCGTTTGTATATAAATATTTTGGGTGAATAATTATTCAAAAAGGGATTTTATTATTATTATTATTATTATTAATTTTTTTGAATTGTGGTTAGATTATATCGGTTTGTGTCTGAATATGGCGTATTGTAACTATAAAAAAAAAAGAGAGAGAGAGAAAACTACTTTATTCAGATGAATAAAGTAGTATTCTTAGTAGGAGTGATCGAATAAATAAAAATAGTGAATGAGGAGAGGGACGAAATATTTCATCAATTGAGTAGAAGACAGCTTTTAAAAACTTTTGCATAAAGACAAAACTATTTATTCATCACAAAATTCACTTGTTTCAAATTCACTGCTTAAATTCATTGATGAAATTCACTTTAGTCGAAATTCACTAATTTTCAAAATTCATCGTTAAAATTCACTAATTTTCGGGATTCACTGTCGAAATTCACTGTCGAAATTCACCGATTTCGGGATTCACTGAGGAGATTCACCGATTTTCTGATTCACTGTTTTCTTCTCGCTATAAAATTATGCAATTGTCCTTCTCCCTATAAAAATATATGTAATTGTCATATTACTTAAAAATATTTCAGATTGTGTCCTTATCCCTAATTTTCCATAAAAATATTGCTCTCCAAACACAAATATTTTTTTAAATTTAATCATAATAATCATTAATTATTTATTTATTTTTTTGAAACGATAGAGACCACAATTACTATTTTTCTTTTTCTTTTTTTCTTTCTCTTCAATAACATACTATGGAGTATGGACTTAAAATCTCTGCACACTTGGAGACTTGAGCTAGAAATCTTCAAAAGTATTCTCAGAAATGTTTTGTGAATATAAATATATATATATATATATAATATATATTTTTTTGGAAAAACATGATAGATAATCCAATGTATGAATATCAGCGCGGAAGAACCTGTCAAACAAAAACACAAAAGTGAAATCAAATCAGAGTCATATCATCAGCAATTATTATTATTATTATTATTTTAATATTTTTTTTAGTGAAAAATAAAGTAGGCTACTACAACGTGCATTTTCTTCCTTTGATGGGAACATTTGTCCAAAATAATCCAAAAAAAGGTCTACTCAAAACCCAATTCTACACGCTTAAATATACCAAACAACGGGTTTCTGTCTACGCGAAAAAAAAAAAAAAAAAAAAAAAAAAATACGGTCACAACTCGCTGTAATTGTCAGCCGTAGAATCCTCTATTACACTCAACCGCCGGATTTATGACACGCGTGTATAACAAACAAAACAGCTTTTTTCTTCTACACGCGTGGCGTTATATCAACTGACGGTCCGTTCTAATAGGAACCCTATGTAAGAATTTCCCCACAACTCACAAGTCTGTCTTATAATTATTAAGATTATGGTGTGAAGGTTACGTCAAGTAAAATTAATTATACTTGGTAGAAAATTTTAATTTTTAGGTGAACATGTTTCTAAGCAAGTCTCAGCATTACAATGTGCATCTAATGCAAGCCATAATATTTGTCACAGCAGATAAATTACTTTTTAATAAACTTTAGAATAAAATAAGGACATGTTTCAGTTTTCTTTTACTAAATTTTAGAATAAAATAAGGACATGTTTCATTTTTTTAAAATAAATTTTAGAATAAAATAAAGAGATGTTTTCTTAGAAGAAATAGGGACATGTTAAGGGCAACAAATATCACAATTAAACACGTCATGTTGCAATAGATTAATTCCATTTGCTAACTGGATATATATGACTCCTATGCTGTAGGCACCCGTTGTGATGTGTGATGTGATAGCATGCTCATACACACTGTCATCAAAACGACGTCGTTTTGATGATTAATAGTAATAAAAAATAATAAAAAAAACCAATGACCAGATCTGTCCCAAAATGTAAATATATAGCCAGATCAGGTCTATAGCCGAAACTACAGCATCCTGCACAACAGAGGATATGTGCTCGATATATATAAGAGTAATCATGGCAGCTTGAGTGATAGACTATAATTTTGTAGTATTCATTATGGTGTATGATTATAGATCTCATCATAATCAATATGTTGTTTTATGTTGCTTTGTTGTGATATTTTATTGTTGCACAAAAACTTCCAAACTCGATATGCAATTACAACCCAATATTATCCTAACAAGTGACATACAATTACACTTTTACAATTGATGACGCTAAGACTCATATCAATCAATAGAAATATAAATATCAATATGTAAAAATATCTTGTGTCATTTATCATAATCATTTTATTACGACGGCACGTAACAACACCCATCTTTCCGAATATATAAAGTACTTCTTCCGTCCCTTAATATAACTTGTCAAATAATAAAGTTTTAATACCATCACACATCATCACTTTATAAACATTTTCTGTATGAACATAAACTTTTAAGAAACTTTGAAGAATGGACACATTACAAATAAACATTTTTTTTTACTATCTATAAATATTTTCTCCACTACGCAAATTAACTTTTTCAAAACATAAATCTTTCCAACGTAGATGATATAGAGCTTTTACTTCCTCCTCACTCCGTCTCCCCAAATGATAAAAACCTTTTCCCAAAGGTTTTAACCTATACCCAACCCTCCCCTCCCCCTAATTAGCTTTTGCAGAGGTTATCAAACATCATAAATGAATCAATTTTTAACATTTTAAGACATTGTTGAATTGTTTCTTTGGCAAGTGTTTTAAAATATGACAATATTTAATCTAAAAGTGAAAACAAATCATTTAATACAAGAAAGAATTGTATTTTGGAACATTACCCCCGAAAAAAATTAATTCATATACAATACGGGATGCATAATAGCATGAAAAAGATGAGGTTGAGGATCAGCCGACTACGTATATATATATACCTGAGTATCCAAAAGCCTTCTATGGAAGTTCCGGTGACAGCCGCAGGCAGCACATGTAAGTGCAGCGTCTGTACCGTCCTCGCCGGAAGGCATGAACTCTCTGCAGCCGTCGACGGCGTATCCTCCGATGCTGGCTGCTTGATTCTTTTGACATTCTCCGTATCTCACACCAGCTTGTACTGCAGATGAAGAACTTGGAACGTTTACTGATGATGATGATGTTGATGATGATAACGATTCCTCTCTCTTCAAGTTTACTCGACGCTTTCCCATGGCTTCTTAATTAATTAATTAATTAATTGGCCTAGCTAGAAAATAAAGAGTGTGTAAGGTAGGCTAATTAATTAAAACCCTAACCTTTGAGAGTGTTTTTATATATATACAGATAATTTAATAACTTTTTTCTAAATAACTTAATTAACAAAAACTTTCACAATAAAATGATACAATTAACGAGCATAACAAATCACTGCACAACAAAGTGTCGTATTAAGCTTTAACACCATTGATTTTTATGAAATTCATATGAATCAATATGTCTCACACAAGGACGGAAATGTCTATATAGTTCAATTTGATCTATAAAATATTCTTAATTCAGTCCACCCGAACAACTCGATATAGCCCATTAGCCTACCCAAGTTGAAATCATGACTCCCTCATTGGTCTCACATCATAATTAATGATATAATTAATGATGGAAAAGAGATTTGTACACTTTGTTTTTGGTCAATATGGTGCAGGGGTGGATCTGTGTATAACATGGTGGGGTCAAGTGTATAACAAGGCGGGGTTACGTGACCCTATTTTTGAATAAAAAAAATAATTTTACGGTCCGATGTCCCCACTGAAAAAGTTTATTGGATCCGCGCCTATTATGGTGTCAATGTATCACTACTATTTGCTATAGCCTATGTTTCACGTTGTTTGTTATGAATTACAATAATTTTTTTAGACTCTTATAATACATGTGTTACAATTTATTATGTTTGTTGTATCATTTTATCGTTTTAACCATTTTTTTTTTTTTTTTTTTTTTTTTTTTTTTTTTTTGCAACAGTCGTTTTAACTTTTTGTTTTGCCAACATACAGGAGAAGTAATTAACGCCTCAATTGAATAGGTACATCACCCGTGGTCTTTTTATTGATTAACATCCACAAGAAAAGAATTAATTATTCATAATCTAGTTACCATGCTTTAAAGTAATTATACAGATGGTTCACTAAGTGGGAGTTCATTGCCCCCGAAATCGGTGTTCAAACGAGCAGTTAGCCGAGCGAGAGAGCTAAAGATAGCCTGGGATACTTAGTAACTTATTTTGGTTGAGATAATTTTGCAATAGGGTGTTTTGTGTAGGCGTGCGTTTTTTATTTGTGTAAATACTTTTTTTTTTTTGCCCTTCATTTGTGCAAATACTGATGTACATATCGTTTTTTGGCTATTAATATATATATGGGTTTTCCGAAAATCATAAGAATAATAAACTACTACCTCCGGTTTAAAATATAAGTTATCATAATTTTTTTACTTTGGTCTCATAATATAAGTCATTCACAATACCAATCGAGCATTAATGCATATTTTTCCTTATCTTACCCCTAATTTATATCAATTCAACCACTTTTATTTACTCTACAATTGTTGCATTTTATGATAGTCAAGGGATGTATTAGACATTTTATCCATACATTGATTACATTTAACTACTTTATTAATCAATGTGAAAATTCTAAGATGACTTATATTTCGGGCCGGAGGTAGTATCAAACATAAATAAAACTCAATTGACACATGCCATCACATGGTGATTGTGTGTATATGTGGATTAATTCTTAACTATTAATACTAAGACTGAGTTTGGTAGTTATTGCCACTATAAAATTTACCCTTTGTAATTACGGGTGTTTAATTACATTTAAAACCACCAAATCCAGTTGAGAAAAGCGGAAGCAGAATATTATTGTATTGATTAGAATTTGGTTAAAACCATTACAATACATATCAAAGTCCTACTTAAGTCTAATGAAAGTAAACTGACAGAAATACCCTTGAACATATTAGTTACATAATGCTAATATATTAATTATATCTAACATCCCTCCTCAAACGAGATGGGGCTTCAACCACATTGAGTTTGGACTTGGCATTGGAAAACTGAGGCAAAGAGAGTGACTTGGTGAGCAGATCAACGGTTTGATTGGCAAACGGGTAAAGAACTTTGAGTTGCTTTGTGTAAAACCTGCTCTTGAACATAGTGAACATCGATTTCGATGTGCTTCGTTCGGGCATGAAACACGGGGTTGTAGGCTAAGGCTTGAGCACTAAGATTAGCACACCATATGATGGGGCATGCAGGTAGAGCAAGATGAAGTTCACTCATCAAATATTGCAACCATTGGATCTCTGCTGCAGCATGAGCTAAGGCACGATGCATGAACTCTGCACTTGAGCGAGCAACCACCTGCTGCTTCTTGGAAATCAAGGAAATTAGGCATCCTTCAATTTAGACACAATAACCCGCAACAAAATGCCTGTCTGTAGGATCACATGCCCAATCAACATTAGAGAAACATGTTAGAATAAGAGTGGAGAGTTTGCTGGGAAGTGTAAGCCATGTGTAAGGATGCCCTTAATGTAACGGATGAGGTGTTTGAGAGCTTTCCAGTGAAAAATAGTAAGATATTGCATATGTTGACTGAAGGTACTACAACAAATGCTATGTCTGCGTGAGTGAAGGTGAGGTATTGTATATATATATATGCCAGTCAGTTTCCTGACAAGGTGAATCTCAGTCACCTGAAACCCTTCCTCACACCAATGACACTTAATCCTAGCTTACATCAACCTACTCCCTTGATGCACAATCATACACTCTACGGAAATCTTCTTGGTGCTCTACTTGATTGATATAGGTATAGGCTAGATGAATCCCTGAAAGCCTGCATTCTTAGAAAGTGTGTAAGGGGTCCTATGTCTTTCAGGGAGAATCTAGAATTAAGGAGGTTGATAAACCTCTGAATTGCAGCTGCATCATTTTCTTTTACTAGAATGTCATCCATATAGATTAGCACATACAATAGCATATTAGCATGATAAAAAAAAACAAACAAAAGGAGTCTGCCTTAGATTGAGTAAAATTCCAATATTGCAATTGTTGCCTAAGTCATCAAACCATGCTCTAGGGGACTGTTTCAAGACATAAAGGGTTTTCTTGAGGGAGTAGACATGATTGGGAAACTGAGGATGAACAAAACCCTCAAGTTGAGGCATTAAAAATAGTCTATGTGAGAGTTCCATTAGTTAAGGAAGGCATTGTTAATGTCAAGTTGATTTATCATATAATTCTGGGATACATCAACAGCTATGATAACTCTTATAGTGGAAGACTTTTCCACTGGATTGAAGGTTTCAGAATAGTCTAAGTCAGAAGTTTGAAGAAAGCCTCTAACGACAAGCATGGCCTTGTGTTTATTTCCTGTGTTATCAGGATTGAGTTTGACCTTGAATATCCATTTGTCGCTCACTAGTTTCTGATCAGGGTGAGAGGGGACAAGATCCCAAGTGTGATTTCTAAGAAGAGCCTGAAAATCTACATTATTGTTGAGAACGATGAAAGGCTGAGAAAGATGAACGAAAAACGACAGGAGGAAGAATGGTGAAAAAAGGTTTTTCTTTACACCTTATACGGTAATAACATTAATAGGATAATTTATTTATTTTTTTATAAATTTTTTGGGAAATTGATTCAAATAATAATATTTTTTTAATGCTAAGAGCAGGTGAAGGATACGCACGGATTTTCCGTCAATTTTTTTGTTGTCTGGTTGTTCAATGGACCAAAGTTGCAAAAGATTTAAAAGACAAGGGACCAGTTAAACCAAAATCAAAGATGAAGCTAAGTCCCTCCTTTTCGGAAAAGATAGGGAACTAAAGCTGCTGTTTACTCCTTAAATTGATCGATCACTAGATTAAAATGGAGTGCATTTTTTGAAGTGCATATAGTAATTTCCCTTAATCAATGTTGATTTAAATTTCCTTTGCATAAAACTTTGAAACGTCTTTATTTGCTGGAATATCGACATCAAATTCTATCTGTTCTCTAATGTTCTGGTTATTTTGGTTATTTTGAAATGACCACCTAAAATTATTGTGTTTTGGTTATTTTGAAACCACAAAAACTACAATAGTTATCCCTAACAGGTTTCCTGGGACCAATAATGCATTAGGTAGGTAACATCTTAATCTTTTTAGCCGACATTTATTTCCCTTCAGTGTTAAATTCTGGCACCAACCTCTCTTAATTAAACAAGATGATATGTTTAGGCTAAAAATGAGATTGAGATCGACATGGAAAGTTGGTGTGGACTGATGTAACTAAATTAGGCTCTTAGTCTCATCTTTGTAATCAAATGTGTTGTACAACCAATAAGTGATCACCATGCAGCTTTTCTTAATGGTGTTTGAAAAGATGTGTTTTTCACGTTTGATGGTTTTCTTTTTTAAGTATTTTATTATTGAATTATATGAGCGATTGATATTAAATCGGGGTCTCAGTCATACATAATCATGTATTATGTTTCAATGTTCACACTAAGACATTCAACATTGATGGTCTCTGAACAAAACCATTGCACTCTAAGTCTAAATGTATTGGAACGTACATTAATGATGTTTTAATTTGAGAGATTTCAAACTTTAGTGAAATGCATCACGGGCTTATAATTAAAGTGCATCTCCATACCCTCATACTTCATCAAACTGAAATTGCACCTTTTTAATTTGTTGCAACAATGCGCAAACTTTGAAAAGTCCTTTGTAAATCTCTTGTATAATCTAGAAAACTACGGAAGTCTTCGACATTAGTGTTGGAAACATGTACCGGTTCGTTTATTAATTAATATAGAAAATTGCAGAATCTAACTTATAGCAGAAAAAAATTTATATTGTATGAACAATTAAACACGGTTTATAGCATTTATTGATGTACGTACTGCAACAAGTTGGACACAACCGGCAAAAAGCACAAAGTAAAAACGAAAACTTATTGATTGACTGAGGCGAGTTTATAACTTTTTCCTTAAAACTTTAATTAATGCTCCGATTATGTGTTCACGGTAATGACACTAGTCTCCCAAGATACAACAAACAGTACCTTTATGGGTTGTAGCACTTCAATGCAGAGAAGCAGTCGAACTGATTGGGCTTGTTATCTTTGAACTCTTGTTATGAATGCTGGGAAATTTTGGCATAGTTTTGTGTTATAAAACGGATGGAGATAACTTCAGATGCAAGAAACAGAAACAGAAGCAATCAAACATAGACAATCAAAGGAGATAACAGAAACAAGAAGAACACAGATTTAACGTGGAAAACCCCTCAGTGGGAGAGGTAAAAAACCACGGGCAGAAAAGAGATATTTTATTATGCACCGAATTTTACAGATTTCAACACACTCGGATAATGAGACAACAAGCAGTATTTATAGGCACAAATCCACTAAACCCTAGCCGCCAGAATCTTTGTCTAATCGCCATAAATACCCTTACACGTGTCCTCCTTTTAATGACATTTGTATAGTTGTCACATAACGAATTAACAGATGTGGGACCTGCTTTGTATTCAAGTACTCGGCAGACTATCACCTGGCGATAGTCACCTGTGCCGACGAAGCTCGATGAGACTCCACCTCTTCAAGCCGCGAGAATTGAATACACTTCTCACCGGTTGTCACACACGGTGAGTCTTGATTGGTTCCACCGGATGTAGAGTTTAAGTCACTTTCTTGACAAATCTCCACCTTGACTTCAACTCTCACTAGAGTCAAACAGTTGCATAACCGGATGTACTAGTACCGATGCATTCGTCAATGCCGGATGTACTTGTACCGACTATCTCCACAAAGATCCACTCCACCGATCCGCCCTCGGTAGAGTTTCCAATCGATTATAAGCTTTGAATATTCGGTAAAGTCCAGGCAAAGCTGGAACTTACTCTCTTTGAATCGGTTTAGTGAACATATCGGCCAGGATTCTCCTTTGTGCCAATCTTCTTCACCACAACCCTCTTCTCATTCCTCAAGAAATGATACGACATCAATATGCTTGGTTCTCTCATGATGAACTGATCCTTGGCTAAACATATTGCACTTAGATCATCACAATATATATCACTGATCCTGATGCAACCCCAAATCACCGACTAGCCCTTCAACCGGATACCCTCCTTAGCCGCTTGCTTGATGAAGTGCCATATATTCTCGCTTGATGAGTTGATAAGGCTCTCAGAGCCTGAAGAGTAGCTTTCAAATGACCACTTTGCATTTCCCAATGTAAACACATAACCAGTCATTGATTTTCTCATCAACATCACTGCATAATCAAGATCACAAGAACTCGTGACTGCACTCGATATCACCTCCATAAATTAGACCAACATCGATTTGTACCTCTCGTGTACTGAATATCCTTTTAACAACTTTCCAGTGTTCCTTTCCAGTTTGAGCCATAAACCTGCCGACAACACCGATTGCTGAGCGAGATCGAGGCCTAGTGCAAACCATGGCATACATCAGATCGCCAACCGCACTAGCATAGGGGAACTTTGACATATACTCCTTCTCTTGGTGATTGTGAAGCATAAATGCACAAATGAACATTTGATGCCATAGGAGTATCTATTGGTTTTGCAAACAGACATGCCAAACTTGGCCAATATCTTCGCACATAACCTCTTGAGACAAGAACAATTTCTTCGACTTCTATCTCTCCGATCTCCATCCCCAAGATTTTCTTGGTCGCACCCAAATCCTTCATTTCAAATTCAAAGCACTAAGAAGGTTCTTGATTTTGAACATCATCGACTTCCTTGTCTGCAGCTATCGGCATGTCATCCACATACTGAGAACAAGATAGATATATGATCCATCTTTCAAATAGATCGTGGTATACACAATGATCATAAGGGCTTCATTGTAACCTGTTTGAAGCATGAAATCATCAAACCTTTTATACCACTGCCTTGGAGCTTGCTTCAAACCATACAAATATTTCTTCAACTTGCAAACATAATTTTCTTTTCCAGGAACTTGAAAACCCTTAGGCTGTGTCATGTATATCTCCTTATCCACCTCACCATGTAGTAAGCGGTTTTCACATCTAATTGCTCAAGTTCCAGATCCTGCTTTGTGCCACCATTGCTAGTAACACCACGATTGAAGTGTGTGACCACTTTGGTGAAAAAAATTTCATCAAAGTCAACCCTTCCTTTTGATCAATCCTCTTGCAACCAAACGAGCCTTATACGACCCTTACGCGCTTTGTTATTCCTTCCTTTTCTTGAAAATCCATTTACAAGTCACAACTCCCTTGTCGGTGGGGTTTGTTTGACCAATTCCCAAGTCCGATTCTTCAATAATGACTCCATTTCATCTCCCATGGTTGCATGCCACCGAGATGCTTCATGCATGTCATCGCTTCCCTGTAAGTAGTAGGTTCAAGAACCTCTACTTCTTCACAGAACTTGGAGTGCATATCCACCAAATCATCATATCCATATCTCCTTGGAGGTATCCCAACATTAGATCTTCTAGCTGCTTTGGCGGTAGACTCTGGCGATCAATGTTTGTATGGCGCTCACTCTGGTCTCTCGTGGTGGGCTTGAATCAAATTACGGTTCATTATCCGGATCAAGATAGTGTTGATTTGGATCCACCGATTGTTGCATATCAAGTGACTCCACTGAAGCTCCACCTGTTTCTCAACACTATCGATTCAAAGATCGGTTTCGCACTCGGTGACCTCCCCACCGATGAGTTTAACATAGAATTTTCATCAAACACAACGTCCTGCTGAGGATTACTCTGGACTCTGCCGATGACCAAATCCTATATCCTTTCACTCCATCACCATACCCCACAAACACTCCCTTCTTGGCTCTTGGTTCCAACTTCCTTCACTAACATGATAGTAAGTCAGTACTCCCAAAACCCTTAGAATCGAGTAGTCAGCAGGGCTTGCCTGACCACATCTCAAATGGTGTCTTGAGATTGATCCTGTGTGAGGCTCTGTTGATTAAGTAGCAAGTCGTCTTAATGACCTCTCGCCCCAAATCTCCTTGATAAACCAAATTTGAGAAAGCATACATCTTGCCCTCTCCAAGTAGAGTTTGATTCATCCTTTCACCACACCATTCTCACAGGTGTATTCCTTACAAGTATGATGTCCGGCAATACCTCACCGCACAAAATGAATCAAAATCCGTCCAGCGAATTCCGCACCATTATCTGCACGAAGCTTCTTGATTTTCTTGCCTAACGATTCTCAACTAGGGCCTTCCACGCTTGAAGTTCTTGAATGCATCACTTTTGTTCTTCATCATCACCACCCAAGTCATCCTTGAATAGTCATCTATGAATGACACAAAATATCTGTGACCACCCAATGACTCAACTCTTGATGGACCCCAAAGCGATCTGAATGGATATAATCAAGTGTTGCCTTTGTATTGTGCAACCTCTTTGAGAACTTACTTCTATGCAATTTCCCAAACACACAATGTTCACAAAAGTCCAGATTCTTGACCTTATATCCCCCAAGAAAACCTGCTGAAGAAAGAATCTGCATACCCCTTTCACCCATGTGACCTAGTCTCATGTGCCCACACCGAGTCTCTTTGAGGCCAGTGAATCTACGAGGATGCAACAAGCAAAGAAGCGAGATCTGATGAGATCCTTGTAATATATACAAGGTTCCTCTTGATGCCTTTGAGGACTACAATCGAATCTTTGAAGACATTCACCGTCCACTTTCACCCTTGAAATTGAACCCTTGTCATTCCAAGAGTGAGAGATACCAAATTCTTGGTCATCTGTGGAACATGTCTTACATCCTTCAGTGTACAAAATTTACCATCCTCTGTCCTTAACTTTACTGAGCCAATTCCCACAACTTTACACCTTCTTTGTTGGCCATATAGATTTGACCACCATCTATCTCGCTCATAAGTAGAAAACCACTCTGTTTGGACAAATATGGTAGGATGCTCCGAGAATCAAGTATCCACACATCATTGTGGTGTGTAGAATCCCTCGCAAACTAGAACCAGATCCTCATCGATTGCTCAAGAGCCAAAGCTGCTGTGCTGCAGAATTGCCTTCCCTTCTTGCTTCTTCTTCCTTGGACAATTGGACTTCCAATGTCCCACTCCTTCTGATAATTACAGAGACATCAGATAGACTTAGGACCTTTGGACCACGACTTCTTTTTCTTCTTCTCGTCCATATCCTTTTCCACTATTGTCGCTAGCTACTAGCCCAAAGAAATGACTGTCTGCTCCAAAGAGCCTTGTGTGTCTAAGCTCCCTGGCATGTAAGGCGGACCTTACATCCTCCAAAGCTATCAGTATCCTTTCCAACTATGAAAGAAGATCGCACAAAGTTTTCATATGATGCCGGTAATGACACCAACAGATTAGGGCTGCATCTTCATCTTCAATTTTAACATCAATATTCCTTAAATCAAGTAATATTGTGTTCACCGTCAAGATGTTCCTCGGTGGACTCCTTCATGCATCTTCAAACCGAACAACCTCTGTTTCAACAACAACTTGTTGGTCGGTGACTTGGTCATATCTGAGCTTTCAAGCTTTTTCCACAACTTAGTGCGGTGTCTTCCTCAAAGAACCTCGGTGATAACATCATCGAGATAAGCACAACATGATGGTTGAGTGTGCTTTCTCTTCCAGGTCGCATAATCTGCCGCACTGTATTTGGTTTGTCGGATAAAGGATTCCACAAACCTGCTTTGTTTCAACGAAAGCACGATCTTGATTTGCCACAGACCAAAACTGCTCCTTCCTCAGAATTTATCGATTTTTACGTTTATCGCGACATCTTTTCTTGCTAAAGATCACAACTTTATCACGAGATCCTAGCACCTTCTTTGAAGGTCTTGGTGAAGATGAAGTCGATCGTCTGATTGTTTTCTCCGTAACCTTTCTCTCGATACCACTTGTTATAAAACGGATGAAGATAACTTCGGATGCAAGAAAAGGAAAAGGAAGCAATCAAACATAGACAATCAAAGGAGATAATAGAAACAAGAAGAACACAGATTTAACGTGGAAAACCCCTCAGTGGGAGAGGTAAAAAACCACGGGCAGAAAAGAGATATTTTATTATGCACCGAATTTTACAGATTTCAACACACTCGGATAATGAGACAACAACTGTATTTATAGGCACAAATCCCTAAACCCTAGCCGCCAGGAATCTTTGTCTAATATGCCATAAATACCCTTACACGTGTCCTCCTTTTAATGACACTGTATAGCTGTCACATAATGAAATTAACGGATGTGGGACCTGCTTTGTATTCAAGTACTCGTGAGACTATCACCTGCTTGATAGTCACCTGGCGCCGACAGAAGCTCGATGAGACTCCACCCTACTGAAGCACATAATTGAATACACTTCTCAGCTGTCCATCACACAGCTGAGTCTTCAGATTGGTTCCACCAGATGTAGAGTTTAAGTCACTTTACTGACATTTTGTATGGTATGCAAACGATTTTCCTGTTTGTTTTTCATTCAGTACTGAAGGCATTTTATGGGCAAAAAATAAGGCAGAGTTCTTTTCATAATGAAGAGAAACATCTCTTCAAAGAGGCAAAATTTCGCAGGAAGGTTTTGTTCATGAACCATGAACCAGGATTTGATCAGCAGCAATGGTTCATGTTCTGTTCATGAACCAGATTTCGAACTGATGCTTTGTTTCTAGTTCAAACTGATACACTGATTCGGTTCAGAATTTCAGAAAACAACATGTTGACTTGGCCCATAAAAAGTTAATACCTGGGCTGGGCCAAGCCAAGCCCCGAGCCGTCCGGACGGCGGCACGCGTGTGGGGTTCTGAACCAATAAGCATCTACGTCTTCCCTCCTTCCCAAAATTCTCTTGCTCCTTGGGGTTTGCCTCTAATGCTACACTACTTTTTAAGTCGTGATTCTACTTCAATCATTCTTCCAATGTAAGACAAATGAATACACATTATTCATTAACACTCCATATATTTTACTCTACCTTTAGGCATTAATTTCTCATTTACACGATATCGGAATCGAGTGATTCAAACTCCTAACATCAACTACTATCTTAGTAGTTTCCAAATTTGTTTTTAGCTCCTAGAAATTCATTTCGTAAGTCAATTAAATCGAGCCTGAGTGGAATGTTCGCCAGTTACACTTAGATCTGGTTTGAGCTAACAACACCTTAAAATTCCAACAATTAGTAGATTAGGGCAATTCAATTACCAACCAACATAGGCTTTTTCAACCTAAATTTCAGCCCAAAATTATTCCTTCTTGTACCATAAATTGACATTTTTCATAAGTTTGCACATGGTTCTTTTCGATGCATCTTTTAATGATTGCAAATTTTATCCTGGTTCATAACCAAATCTGACTTGATGATTCTTGACCAATAGATTAAAAGATAAATTTTAAATTTTGTAAAAAAACTGCCTCTCTAAAATTTCCTATTGGATAAAAATTATGACTTCATGGTCATGTTTTGTGATCCTGGACCACCATAAAATTACTGTTTAAGGATTCTTTCTTATTTATCCAAGCATTGAGCGAATGAATCATCATAAACTGTGAAATCGTCCTTGAAAATTTCAATCCTTTATATTACGAAAAACAAATTTGAGCGATAACCCCTACCGACGTTAACACAGAATAACTAACGGAAGAAAAAAGACAAAGCGCCAAATTTAAAGTGGTTCGGTCAACTGACTGACCTACATCCACGTGCAAAAGAAACAAATATCACCATAGTGGAGGATACAACAAAACTCTTCCGAAGCCCAAATAACAATAGCCCAAACATTGGGCTAGGGCATATATCTTAATGGTGCATCTAATACAAAAGCCAAAATGCTAATATATACTAAAGCCAATGTCGATGTGGGACTTGGCTCACTCAACATAACAAATCTCCACATTGGGACAATGTCCTGCATCCGAAAATAGTAGTATCATTCAACAAGATCTTGAATCTTCAATTTTAAACGAAGCTTTTGAATCATCAATGCCAAACGAAGCTTTGAAATAATCAAACAAAACTCATCAATGTCAAACGAAACTTCCAAATCATCAGTGGCAAACGATAATGTCTCTGGGATGATCTCGGAACAGAAACATGTCTCTTGACAATTGTTTCTCTAAATTCTTTTCCTTTTCGAGAAAGACAGCATCGGATCCTCCACCTTAAGCTGTCACATCCTAAAGTTGACTCTCCAGTCGAACTTAAAAATAATACTTACTTACCGTCATGATGGCTAATTTTCAAACCTCGGAAAACCTCCACCATGAGCTAATTTTCAAACTTCAAAAAGCCTCAGCATTGATACTATTTTGATAAGAAAACGAACTCGAACGATAGCTTTTAACGACGATAACACAAAATAACTACCATAAGAAAAAGAAGAAAAAAACACCAAATTTAAGTTGGCAAATTGAAACAAATATAAATAGCCTAAATCTTGGGTTATAACAACAGAGTTTATCATAAATGGTTTATCTTAATGGTGCATTTAATACCAAAGACGAAAGGCTAGTATATACTAAAGCCAATGTCGGGCTCCATGTCGATGTGGGACTTGGCCCACTCAACATAACACATTCATCAACCCTATCGGAAAATATGCTCGGTAAGCATCTTTGAAATGTTCTTGGAGCACTCTATATTCCAAATGGCATTCTATAAAATGCAAAAGCCCTATGTAAAAGTTGTTTTCTCCTGGTCATCGGGTGATACACCATTATTTGATAATATCCCGAATCGACATCCAAAAAGCAAAAATAAGCTTTCCCAGCCAATCGCTCAAGCACCTTTCATCAAGTATGGAGTCTCACGGGCTCAGGTTCATATTTATCACTTTTTGCTAATTGTAACCCCGTCTTTTGACCTATCCTCGTATTGAATTACAACTCTCTTTTTCATGAGTGGCCTTAGGTTCAATTTTTTATACGCATAAATAGATGCACCTAGATCAAGCATGTTTTTCACAATCTTTTTACGTCCTATTATTATGCAAATACTAACATACACAGGGGCAGACGCACACTATAGCTAGGGGGCATTCGTCCCCCTTGGGTCGGAAAAATAAACTAGTATATATAAAATGTATTTTCGATTCGCCTCTTTAAAATTTATTTTCGCCTTGACGTGGTTTAATAAAAGTATTTTGACAATCACACTCTTTCTAGGATTGATAGAGTGTTTGTGAGTGCATCTTGGTGGGATTGGAATCAGTATGCTTCTGCTTTCTTTGATCCTGCAGTCATCGATTCTTTGGCTTGATCCGGGGGAGACGGTGGAGTATATGGAACTCAAGGCAATTTTTCCGGCGCTCGAGGAGGCGCAGCGCTTGGGGATCCAACGGCTGGTTGTGGAAAGTGATTGTATATTCGTCATGGCACATAATATGATCGAATAACTCAACATTTTTTTACTAATCATTACCAAAGTGATATATTTTTAAAAAATTATTATAATAATAAACAAAGAAAAATGAACCGTGAAACAAACAATATTGTTGTATTATATTGTTATTATCATATCAAAGTTAAAAAGAGGAATAAATCGTAACTCTAAGGGTATAGAATATGAACATTTTCCTCTATTATCCTTATTATTTAAACAAAATGCACTTGTCGAACCGTAAAAAAAGCCGATATTATATCGATCGCCCCCTTCTCCGGGGGCATGCGTCCGCCCCTGAACATACATACATAAGTCCTTGCATTTTGTGGTAACTTTCTTTGAATGAACGCAGATACATTCTCGTTCCCCATCCCTCTCTCATTGGATTTCAGGTTCAATATCTTGGTACACGATTCCTTCGAGAATTCCGTACACCATGGAACTTGCTTGATGGTTTTAAAAAGTGAAAGATTTATTTCTATATTTTTTTTTTGAAGATTTATTCCACATGTATTTCTCTTTTATGCATTTTCATTGTTCTTTGAAGTCACTTCTCGGGTCGAAAGAAATTAAATTTTAAATTTTCGCTGCATAACCTGGTATGATTTCCTTACAGTTTGATCATTACATACTAAGTATAAGAAGTTTAATAGCCACATACCCCAATTAATCCTAAGGTTGGGTGAAAGAAATTGAGCTTTCTCTTATCATATGGTTCAAGATATGGTGTAGTAGGGATAAGAGCATCTCCAAGGGGAGGGAGACCCGGCTCTATTCCCCCATTTTAGAGAAATGGGTCTCCTCCAATGGTTACCTTTTTTTGCCCCATTCCACCATTCCCCTTTCTTCTTAGAGCATCTCCAACGGTGGAACCATTTTTTCGCACCATTGCACTAAAATGGTGTAAAATTACATCATTCTTCTCCAACTATTCTACACCAAATTTTACACCAAAAAGAATATTACATATTAATCTCTTTTTTAAAAAATAAAAATAAATATATTTCTTTCATCAAATAACAAAATACACATTTAAAAATTAATGTATGATGTATGAATAATATATTAGATTCGTAATACATTTATTTTAAAATAAAAAATGTCCTAATTTTATTTTTATTCAAAACGTGATTAAAATACTAACATTTATTAGTATTACGGAATACAAACATTTAATTGGACTACCAAAATACAAACTTTAACCAATCCAAATCCAACTTTCAACAATCCGACTCCATTTTTTAACAATCCAGATCCATCTTGTACAATCTAAATGTGTTTGGCAATCTAGAACAATCTTTTAACAATTCAGATGCGTTCGATAACTGCTTCAACAATCTTGGTCCATCCGGAGGTGGTCTAGATGATTATTAATTATTTTTATTAATATGTTTGCTTTGTACTAAGTTTATCGTATGCTTTGTGAGTTTAACGTTATTTCAGTACTTTTTTTGTCGCTATGTAATCCGGTGTGCTTGTATTCCTAATGTCAAATAAATGTATGATTTGTATTTTCAGTAATATTTTATTAATATTAAAACAACTTAAATAATAAAAAATTGAATTAATTATTTATAATAAAATATCAAGTAAGTAATGTAATTTAATCAAATTAATGATTCACAATAAATATTTTATACACATGTCTCTCAATTCTAAATTAAATAAAACCAAAAGAAAAAATATAAAAGGGCCAAATGGGTTTTGGTGTCGGGTTACCCGACACCATTTTTGGTGTAAAAGGATGGGGCAATAGTGAAATGGTGAAAAAGTCATATTGTTGGAGTATCACCATTTCCCTATTTGGGAGTAATGGTGCCGGGTCTGATACAATTGGAGTAGCTCTTACACCAAATTACCCGACACCAAAAACCATTTCAGCCTTTTTTTCCTCCTATTTCTTTCTTTCTCTTTTGGTTTAATTTAATAATAAATGAAATGTGTATAAAATTTTATTGTGTATCACTAATTTGATTAAATTATATTACTTGATATTTTATTATAATTAATTCATTCAATTTATTTTTAGTATTTAAGTTGTTTTAATATAATTAATATTAATTTTCAAATATGTATTTTGTTATTTGATGAAATAAATATATTTGTTTTTAGCTAAAAAAAGAGATTAATATGAAATATTCTTTTTGGTGTATAATGGTTGGAGAAGAATGATATGATTTTGCATCATTTTTGTGCAATGGTGAAAAAAAATGAAAAAATCATTGGAGATGCCCTAAGGCAAGAACAGTCAAGGATTGAAGGTGTATATAAGGTATATAGTGCGGTGAAAAGAAGGAAACTGCATTAATCATTTCTCAAGTGTGTGTGCACATGCCAAAATAACAACGACAAAACTCTGCGCAAATCGGAAAGGAACAAATCCATAAAAGAGAAATACGTTCATTTTTTAAGGTGAGACTGAAGTGATCAGTCATATTGCCGGAACATTATCTCATCGGGTCAAATTTGTTTGTTCATTCTGGCTCTATTGTTTCAAAATAAAATAATAGCATTTTTAATCATGATATGTAAAAAAAATATTTTGACGGAAATTCAAAAAGTATACCCTTGAATGAAATTAGTTTTCGATGTATATCTCTATTTTTCATTCTTACAAATCTAACCCTGCCAAAATACCCAAAGGCCGTGCTATTTTTCAGCAAACCTCTTCTTCTTCCCTCAAACTTTTCTTCCTCACCCAATTTCATGCACCAAAACCGCCGGAGTCTTCAGTAGACAGTTCCGTCCTTCACCCACAATAATTGCGAATTGCAAACCCATTTTATCAATCTACATTTCATCATCTACATTTTTATTTAATCCGGTGGTTCTTCATCAAATCTAGCAGTCTTGACTTCGGGTTTCTTGCTTATGTTTCTCCAATCCGTCGATGACTGGGTTAGTTTGATGTAAATTTTTTTTTTTTTTTTTTAAAAATCCGGAGGATAAATTGAACAAGCATTTGGAGAAGACAATCCAAAGTTTTGCAATGCTATAAACAATATGCTGACAATTCCATTCGAAATAGGTGTTATTGTTATGAAACGACACTCCATTAAAAGGATGGACGGAGAAGAGGGGTTATTCTGATGCAGGGAGGCTTCAATAGAGAGCTGCATACGTGGCAACATCTGGACCACACACTTTCATGCCACGTATGCAATTCCCTATTGAGGATGAAAGTGTGTGGTCTAGATGTTGCCACGTATGCAGCTCTCTATTGAAGCCTCCCTCCATCAGAATAACCCGGAGAAGAGGGTAGGAAGGGGGACAGGGATTCCGGGAAGGGGAAAAGGAAGATGGCATTAATTAGGGGTGTACATAGTCCAGTCCGGTCGGTTTTTTACGATTTTCTGAACTAAACTGTAGTTACGGTTTTGATATTTTCTGAACTGAACTGAATTGGTCATTTTTCTGAATTGGACTGAACCAATACAGTCCGGTTCGGTTCAGTTTCGGTTTTCAGACTGTATTTTATTTACCATAAAATTTTGATTTTTTTCTTCTAAAAATGAAACAAACACCATTATTGGCACCATAAGCTAGCGGGTGGTCGTTGTAACGACAATTTAAAAGGTTTCTTTTAGCCTTTCACGATCAAAGGATGAAGAATATTAGAAGAACCAAGAACGGCCGGTGAGCTCAAACGGCGGTTATCGGCAGCTGGGAAGCATTTTAGGTTTAGGTAGAAACGGCAGAAGTATAAGGTTTAGAAATTTAGGGTTGTGTGTGGGGGGTTTTTATAGTAGGAGCTAGTGAGCAGTTAAATTATATATATATATATATATATATATATATATATATATATATATATATATATATATATATATATATAAAAAATGAAGTATAACCGTTCGGTTCGGGTCATACCGGTTTTATGGATAAAACCGAAAAGCGAATTGGATTTCGGTTCGATTTTTCTTCAATGAAAAAACCGATTGGAAAACCGCGGTTCATCATTTTCCGGTCCGGTTTAATCCGGTTCAGTCGGTCAGTCCAGTTTTCCAATTTCGTTGTACACCCCTAGCATTAATGGTGGTGGAAATATAAAGAGAAAATGAAATGACAAATTTGACCCCAAATGATGAGCTTATATAAAGTTAGAAAGGGACAAAGGGTATAAATTGAAAGGAAAAAAAATGGAGAATTTCAATTTACCTCACGAACTATATTCATTGTAAAATTTACATCTTTAAACTATTATTTGTTTGATTTACAATCTTAAATTATATTTTTTGATCAATTTACAATCTTAAACTTTTAATTGATCAAATTTCAACCATAAACTATCATAATTTTTTATTTACCACCATTTATTCATAATAATCATTTTAATAACTTTAATGAAAGATAAAGTTGTCATTTTCAATTCATCTTCCTCACATTCATCTCCATCCACTTCTTCTCCTCCACCTCCACCTCCCATAAACCCCTCCAACACATGCAGCCCCATCTTTCACAAACAAATCAATGATAACCATATCTTTTATTATTTTAATTGGAGCTATAGATACAAAATGCCTCATTTCTTTAAAAAGAAAATCTTTACATAATCTCCTCCAAATAAGAAAATATAAAAATGGACAATTGATACGTGAATGGGCAAGCATATTAAAAGTTGATTTTGTTTTATTTGTTCAAATATATGCTCTTAGTTTCACTATGAAAGTCTGCGCACTTGTTGGTGTTGTGTGGGTTCGGCGGTAGGGGAAGAAATTAGGTTGATGGAGATGAATTTGAGGAAGATGAATTGAAAATGACAACTTTACCCTTCATCAAAGATTTTTAAAAGGTTAATTATGAATAAAGGGTGGTAAACAAAAAAATATGATAGTTTAGGGTTGAAATTTGATCAATTAAAAGGTTAAGGTTGTGAATTAATCAAAATGTATAGTTTAAGGTTTTCAATCGAGCAAAGGATAGTTTAAGGGTGTAATATTTGTGTAGTGTATAGTTTAAGGGGGTAAATTGCAATTCTCACAAAAAAACAATTATACCAATATGTTATAACCCAAGCAAATGGTGAAATTGCTGAGGCCGTGGTATTGCAAGAAAACCGTGAAAAAATTTGTCTAGGCATGTTAGTGTTGGCCGGCCACAAAGAAATTTAGCCCTGCCACATGAGAATGCAACACGGCCTGACTCAAAAATAGCACGGCCTTCTGGATATTTTGGCGGGGGTTAGATTTGTAAGAATGAAAAATATGGGTATACATCGAAAACTATTTTCACCAAAAAGTATATATATTCAATTTCCCTAATATGTCATGCATCTCTCTTGTCAGAATAACTTTTATCAATTTTCATGAAGTTTGAATTTTATCGAAAGTAGTTATGTGTGATCATCAAAATCATCAAGACAAAACAACACAACAGACTTGATAATGTCGAAATTATCTTAGGTGTTCAGCGGTGGATTTGTGGTGAATATCTAGCTGTGATTGTGGTGTGAAGGTGGTGGCTCATGGTGGAGCTATAAGAGAATGTGGTGGTGTAACACAAGTAAAAACAGTGTAGTCAATTGGGCAGAGTTTTGCCTTGTTTCATTAATATTCAGCTTGTCTTAGAATTTGTACATGGAGCCCTATTTATAGGGTGAGAACCGACTAAATTCAACATAATTACAACTAAGGACATAGTACAACTAAATCTCCGGTGGTTGGCCGGGCCGCGACAGGTTGATGGAGGCACGGATCCCTGGGCTTGCGTTGTATGTCCTCAGTTGGCTGGTTGTGTCGTCAGTCCATGCTCTCCAGATGCAGGGGGAATGGATCTGTGGCGGATCCGTCACTCTTGTGTTTGGGTAAGTTGGACGTCTCTCCCCTTACTGATAGTGGGCTCGCTTTCAAGGCCCATCATGCGAATAGGAATATGCCTTGCGCTGGGGCTTAGCCGCGTGTTGACCTTTCGGCCCCCGTTCGTCTGTCCCCGGAGGGTCCTTCCGGATTAGTATGCATGTTCGTGGGCCGGATAGAGGTGCCGGCCTATCAATGGCCCCCTACTCCGTACCCGTGACACCTCGAGGTGTCGGTTAGGGAGTAAGTTCCTTTCACGCGGTGTCTTCTAGGCTTGTCGTTAATCGCGTGAGGTGATCATTCTGAGCTCTGTGAATCCACATATTTGGGCGGAGCACCCTATCCTCATGACGCGGCTTTAATGGGCGGACAACCTTATCCGCTTGAAGTCGTTTCGGGTAGATAGCCTTCACTTCATGTGATTTGGCTTTTCGGAACCTTTGGTTCCTGGTCGATTTGAAGCTATAGTTGGGCGGACACCTTAGCTTCATGAGGTGGCTTTAATGGGCGGATAGCCTTAGCCGCTTAAAGTCGTTTTGGGCGGATAGCCTTGACTTCATGTGATTTGGCTTTTCGGAACCTTTGGTTCTTGGCCGATTTGAAGCTACAGTTGGGCGGACAGCCTTAGCTTCATGAGGTGGCTTTGATGGGCGGATAGCTTTAGCCGCTTGAAGTCGTTTTGGGCAGATAGCCTTGACTTCATGTGATTTGGCTTATTTGGGCTCTTAGCCTCTAGCCGATTTGAAGCTATAGTTGGGCGGACAACCTTAGCTTCATGAGGTGGCTTTAATGGGCGGATAGCCTTAGCCGCTTGAAGTCGTTTTGGGCGGATAACCTTGACTTCATGTGATTTGGCTTTTCGGAACCTTTGGTTCCTGGCCGATTTGAAGCTATAGTTGGGCGGTGTCACGGATTTATCTAACACAGCAAGCAAGTAATAAATATTTATAAATCCGGTTTCCCTCAAGTATAAGGATCGTAGTATAGAGGTTAATACCGGGTCGATCTTACGGGGAATCGGGGTTGTGAATTCTAGTTTTTATTCCTAACCTAACTATGTCACGATTACTACTACTAAACAGAAACGAAAATAAAACAGTGAATAACTAAAACGGAAGATAACAAACGTAAACTGGACAGAAGATCGAGATCCAAAGCCAGGAAAATATAGTTGCGAACCAATTTAAACTAAACTAAACCTAATATGCAATAAAAGACTAACTAAACTAAACAATTCAACTTCGAGGGGTTTTAATCAATAATTTACGAGCGAACAAGCAATTGATCCACCGATCCTACAACTATCAATTTCGATCTAGATTATCTCGTGATTTCTAACCAAGTTGTGATTCACCTAACCACGGTATGAACTCCTAATTTCTTAGACAAGTTCTCCTATCAATCTTCTATCTTTCGATCTAAAGATTAATGCTTTCAAATCAAGGTGTGAAATCTCTCAATTTCTAACCTAGAAATCTAACCTAATAACTCTCGTTAATTAGATTTAAGATCTATTCTTTATCACGGTGATCTAAAGTTTAACATGATTTTCATCAAGACAAGCAATCAACATGCAACGATCTTTCGATATAAATTGCATAACAACATGAAAAACATGATAAAGAAACAACTTGAATTAAAATACTCACAAGATAATCAAGAACAAAACTGAATTGTTGATTGGATGGCTTCACAACGCTTGTTCAATGGAGGTCTAGCCTCTTAGCATCCTCTTTGCAACTCGAATTGTTTAGAATAAAAGTGCATAAAAGTATTTAAGTAAAAATTGTTTGTAAACTAAGGAAAAACGCTGCTTAGCCGCCTTGTGGGTTTAGGGTTCGAATATATGATGATTTGTGTGGAAAAAACCGCAGCTATATATAGAATTTCAGGTCGGTTTTGCTAAGTCGGCGTTCGGACGCCCGTCCGGAAAGGGTGAACGCCCGTCCATCTCGTGTAAACTTCTTCGAGTCGGGCCGAGCTGGATCAGACGCCCGTCCTTCTTTAAATTGGACGCTCGTCCAGGAAAAATCTAATCATCCTCGAATGTAAAAGTTCCTCCGGGCCGCCGTCCAGATGTCAAACGCCCGTCCACTCGACGGGCGCTTGATTCAAGATCTTTGAACGCCACCCAGTGGTCGACTTCATCTTGATTTCTTCATCTCTATCTCTTTTTATCAAATCAAATCATCATTATCTTTTTATCATCAATGAAATTCGACTCTTATCTCTTTTTGATCAATATTTGAGCACCAAACATGTACCTATAACACATTAAAACATCGCAAAATGTAATATCGTCCAAATAATCATAAAAATCACAATTAAAACACCACAATTAACCAATTTTGCGAATAACTTATTTAAAACCTCATTTGCTTAATAAATCTATTAAACACTCGTTTCTAATGCAAATTATACGAATACGAAGGGAAATATCATAGAATATAGCGTTATAAATCGTATAAATTCACCCCTAACAACTCCCCCACACTTAAGCTTTTGCTCGTCCCGAGCAAAACAAAACAGAAGTCAAGGCTCGGAAAAAGATAGACATCTCAGACGATATATCAAAGATCCAATAAATCAGAGGTTCACCATTGTGTGTGTGCAAAGCCATAGAAAACTTCCACTAAATCCAAACTTGAGAAACTCAAAGCAAAACTAGCTAATACCCCCTCGTAGACTAGCAATAGATGACACTCATAAGATGCACCCTACAAACGTGACATACCCCGAGAAGAATGATCGATTATATCTAGGGCCTTTCTGAAATACTCAGAGGATAATCCCTACAGCATATCTATCAGTCTCTACTGGGGATAAGATAGACGATAACTTAGTCCTTCATTCATTTCATAACAATTCATATTGCAAGTTGATTCAATTATTTTCACATTTAAACGCACATCAGAATGAGCTCTTGCCCTGTCATAGCAGAATAGGATATTCGAGATATACCCTACCTTACTCCAATCATAAGGCAGCTTCTTCTGACTGTCGTGAGCTTTTAGTCATCATAGTGGTATAGGACATACGTGGTATACCCTATCGCACTCAAATCATCGACTAGCTTTCGACACACCCAACAATTCTTCATTAGAAACTCAACTTTTTCATTTGACAATAAGTTACGTGTTACTTATCACATTCGAACCTTAGATATTCACAGTATATCATACTTCGGATCTAAATACAAACTATCATAAATCTCACGATATATACGTAGCACTAAGCACATGACTTATAAGAAAATCAAAAATCACTCAAATCGAAAAGGGTATAACTTTATAAATTAGCTCGTCATTCGCTATGGCTCGTGAAAAATATATCTCAGGTGAACCGACTAACTTATCAAACATACGATATATAGCTTGGATGACTATAAAAATAACGAACATTGAATCGAATTGCCTACTCGGAACAAAACAAAAACAAAAGTGTCGGAAATTTTTTTGAAAATTCTAACTCATTTTTAGCTCATTTTGCATAGAAACATAACGAATGTAAGCAAATGTATAGATACATATCAAATCATTCCCCTCCCCTACACTTAAAGATCAACATGTCCTCATGTTGTGCAGAATAAAAGAAAAGGTAAAAGACTTAGCTGATTTCAATCGATACTCGAATCGTCGGTCAGGCCGGAGCCTACACAGTGACACTTAGAACTCGTAACTTTACAATGTAGTTCGACAAAACCGCTTGAAATACACCTGCACGACTTGACAAACACGGAAACATCTCGGGGGAAAATGGGGGATTATAACAGAATGAAAAGAGATACAAAAACGAGTAATACCAAAAGATAAAGCATTCAATACATCCAAAAGTTGAAACATAGTAAAAACGAAGGTACGGATGCCTTATGGCTTACATGATCCATTCGGAAAAATAAACAGTAGCAATATCAAAAATACAACGAATCACGTAATGAAATGTAGCAAAATATACAATCACAGTATTTAGGACAAATCAAAATTGAGAATAAACAACTAAAATCATGACTGCCCCGGAGCCGTAGAATCATCAGCCGGAGGTACAGCACCCGCAGGGGCATCAGGCTGCTCCTCATCCGAAGAAGACTCAGAGTCCTCCAAAACATCCGCAATGGCCTGCTCAACCGCATCAGAATAGATATAATCCATGGTGCTCGGGTCGAAGATTTTGTCGTCCTTCGGCTGCCGGCCCTCACTCATACATTTCAAAATAGTCAAAATATTGTTCTGAGACGTCCTTATATCCTCCAGCCAGTTCCGCACACTGTTTCCCATACTTAGCCTCATCCAGACCGAAGGAGATAAAGTAGGAAGGGGGGATGTTCGAGGCGGTGCCGAAAAAGAACCAGGCTCACGTGCCACCTCACCCTCGATCTCAGTCGACCAAAGATTTTACTTTTTCCCTCTGCAAGAACCTAGGATTCTTCGGTTTGTGATCGGTCTTGTACTCGGGAACTCCAGCATCTTGACAGAGACCGTGGATCAAATGTGGACATATCAAGCACCGAGTATACACCTTCTGATTCATGGCCACCTCGTCGAAAATCGCTTGTCCTACATCAACATTGAGCTTGAAGTTCAAGGCATATAGCATCCCAAGGTCACCAATGTGGAAGTGAGTCAGGTTGTTCTTAGGCAACAACCTGTTCTGGATAAACCGACACTGGACCTTCCAATCTTCTGTCCAACTCGTCGTCACCAATTCCTTCCTGGCCCCGCCCGGTCTGAGTGTCCATGGCACCTCGGGGCACACCAACATCCGTAGTTCCTCCAACGGATCCTCACCGGCATCCTGTTTAGCTTTAATCGCCTCCGTATAGTCCTACCCCTCAAAAGGATCTAACCCGTACTTCCCATTGATAACCGCCGGTGTAAAGGGCACCTTAACCCCTCGAACAGTGACCACCCCAGTTTCCAAATCCGTCTCCGAACAGTTTGCATAAAACTCACGCACTAGGGTAGCATTGACAGGAGTTCTCGGTGTTACCATCAAAGCTCCCCACTTCATATCCCTCAATATCTTCACAAATAAAGGATCGACTTGAGGCTCAATGACAGCTCGCTCGATCAACATCGTTCTCGTTAGATAATGCTTATTATAGACCTCCATCGCCTTAGGGTTGATGAATCTACGAGCAAAGGGAATAGGGATAGCGGGTCTCACTCTCTGTCTAGCTGGTTCACTCCTCAGTTTCATTGTCCACTTTGGCTAACCCCGAGCTTCACACCCTAGTCCGCATCCTCACTAACGGCTCATCATCGCTTTGCACCCGGACTCAGGCTCATCCTCAGTAAAGGAACTCTAGATTGACCTCTGGAGGATTCTCGACGCCCCCAATCTGAATACCTTGGTTGGGATTGACTAAAGTGGGGTCCACACCCTTCTTCTTCTTAGCAGGTTCCGTAGCTACCCCTTTACCATGCCTTTTCTCGAACTGTTTGTGCACCATCTTAACCAAGACTAAACAACCAACAATCCCAAATTTCAAAATCGAACACAACCACCCGTTTATCGTCCAAACGGGATTTTCCAAACAAAACAACACCAAACCAACATCAAAACCACAATGCAACCCATCCATAATCATCCATAACCATCCCATGTCATCAACCAAGAAAGAAAAATAAACAAAACACAGAGAAGAAAACAAATAAGACAAGTGTATGCAAAAGAGTCGACTCGAAGATCGAACTCAGGAAAAATGTGAATTAATCCACGAAAAGCTTATAAAATCTTACCAAGCACGTTGAAAGGAAGATGATGATGCTGATTAGAAGTCCCAAATGTGAACAAATGAGACCAAAGATCGGATTTTTCCAAAAGAAAACCGCACACGCTAGATTACTGATTCGAAACAACGGTTGCGTGTTGGTGGATTGCGTTTGAAAAACCAAAAAGAGGGGGTTGAGAGCTGTTTGTAGGGCCTTGAATCGCCCAATTTGGTTCAGAAATGAGGATTTTGGAGCAAAAGGAGGCAAAAAGTCGGGTTTGGCAATTTAAAATTTTCAATTCGACTAAAGAATGGAAGCAGGGGATATATATAGACACAGGTCTGGACGGGCGTCCATGAGAATGGACGGGCGTTCAGCTGGATAGCATATGAACTGGACGGGCGTCCAGATAAACAGACGCTCATCCAGATGGCCAAATCACATACAGCGTTGAAGAGAGTTTATCAGACGGGCGTCCAAGAATTTTGGACGCTCGTCCACGAATTGCGCATGGTGGACGGACGTCCAGTTCACTGGACGGGCGGCCAAGGCAGAAAAAAAAACAAAAATTATAAAATTTCATACAATTTAATTTCAAATTGCATTTTCTCATTAAACTTAAATAAAACTTCAAAAATTCAAAAGAAGAACTACGAAATACATAAAATCACTATAAAATAGGTAAAAACAATAGAAAAAACAGTGGGTTGCCTCCCACCAAGCGCTTTTGTTTTACGTCGTTGGCTCGACGAAACAACCTAAGAACGCTAGTCATCGTAAATGGCCGACCAATCCACAACTCGGATAAGACGGCGGAGCATGTCAATCGCCGGAGGGAAATCATACTCATCTTGCAAACCCCAATCCTCACCAGCATCAACACCTCGAAAATGTTCAGCTTGCAGCACTAGCGCTAAATCTGTCAGCATCGGATCATTCAGGATTGTGTAAGGACGTCCTAGAGCTGCCTGCAACTCCTCAGTAGTGAAGTCTCCACCTCCCGAACAGCGGGGAACGATAAGAACATAGGTGACAGTCCTGACGCGGGTACTAATATCAAAGTCTACGTGCAACACTATAGTCCCTCCCGGTCCGTCATCTACAGTGATAAGTGGGATCCTCCTAAGGAAAGGTAACTCCTCTGGTAGAACTCCGAAATCCATATCTAGAAAGCACAACTAACTGACAGATATAAACAAAAGCAAATCTTAGTAAGCTAAACTCAAATACTAAAACTTAAATACTAAAACTACAAAAGCAACGATATCTAGGTTGCCCCCTAGTGGCGCTTTTGGTTAATGTCGTTAGCTCGACACCGTTTAAACTCAGCTTGGATCAGGCCATTTGACCTTTACGCGACCACTTTACCTCGTCGAGAATTTGATCGATGGTTCGGCCGCGAAAACAAAGACTTAACACACATGGGGTAAAATCTTTGAGAGCTCTCCAAACACGTATGAACTTCCCCACGGTTGACTTCTTCATTCTATGAGCCTTCTGATGACGTTTTTGCTGACGCTCCCTCTCGAACTCTTCCATATCCCAACTACTTGCTAGAACTTCTTCAGATTGACCACTACCGCCATCCTTTGAAAACAGGTCGGGTGAAAACTCGTCAAAGTTATCCACTTCTGAAGTACCACACCCAAGGATCTCGAGGAAACGAACAATCAAAGGCTTTTCCTTGGGTTCACCAATGTAGTGCTTACACCTTTGACCATTTACTCGAAACGGTTGGTCACCATAACCGCGTAGTTCTAAAACGCCTCCAGGAATAATTTGGAGAATTTCAAAGGGACCGGACCATCGTGTCCTTAACTTACCAGGGAACAGATGTAGCCTGGAATTATACAGAAGAACTCGTTCCCCTACATGGAATTCTCTTTTCTTAATTTTAGCATCGTGAAGGAGTTTTGTCTTTTCTTTACTGATCCTGGCACTTTCGTAGGCCTGGAGTCTGAACTCGTCTAATTCATGCAATCAAGTGCGGTCGATGTTACTTACAAGATTGGGAATCAAAGTTCGAAACTTTGTAGCCCAATAAGCTCTATGTTCTAACTCGATTGCGATGACATGGCTTACCATAAACCATTTGATATGGAGATGTACCCATAGGAGTCTTATAGGCGGTCCTGTAAGCCCATAGTACATCATCCAATTTCAAACTCCGATCTTTTCCTATGATCAAGTAACCGTCTTTTCCAGGATCTTCTTAATACTCTGGTTGCTCCTTTCAACCTCGACCACTAGTCATCGGATGATATGGTGTGCCGCTTGTGACGAACACCATACTTCTCAAGAACTTTCTCTGGGGTCGGTTCGGTTGCGAAGTGCGTCCCTTCATCACTGATCAAGGCACGTGGACATCCAAACCTCACGAAGATGTTTTTCTTAAGAAATTTCATGACCTTTTTATGATCATTGTGAGGAGTGGCTTGAGCCTCCACCCATTTTGACACGTAGTCTACGCAGACTAAGATGTATTTGTTACCACAAGATGATGGGAACGGTCCCATAAAATCGATACCCCATACATCAAAGACTTCGCATTCTAGGATGGGTTTCAAAGGCATGTCAAAACGCCTTGTCAGAGTACCGGTTCTCTGGCATCTATCACAAGCTTTACAAAAAGCTTCTGTGTCCATAAAGATCGTAGGCCAATAGAAACCGGATTGGAAGATCTTAGCAACGGTTTTCCACGGACCAAAGTGACCTCCAGTGGGTCCACTGTGGCACTGCTCAATAATATCGCTACGCTTTCGATTCGAACACATCTTCTAAGCAGACCATCTTTACAGATCTTAAAAAGATAAGGTTCATCCCACATGAAAGATTTCAAATCAGAGAAGAACTTTTTCTTCTCCTGATAGGACAATTCTGGATCAAGATATCGGGCATGAAGGTAATTTACAATGGAAGAATACCATGGAACATCAGGAGGACAACCGTCGATAAGCATAATGTTTTCCAGAGGAAAGTAAAGATCTATATCGTCAGGGTCATCCTTTTCCTCATTTAACATTCTCGAAACATGATCCGCCACAACGTTTTCACTGCTTTTTGTCTTTAATTTGAACGTCAAACTCTTGTAGGGTTAGTATCCAACGCAGTAGGCGCGGTTTGGCCTCTTTCTTAGTCATCGATATCGCGTAAGCAAAAATGTGATCACCCACACAATCACTTGAGCTCCTAACAAGTAACTCACGAAACTTGTCCGTAGCAAAGACTACGGCCAATAATTCCTTTTCGCAGTAGTATAGTTAACTTGAGAGGATTCAATGTGTGATTGGCGTAATAGATTGGCTGGAATTTCCCTTTGATTCTTTGGCCTAAAACAGCACCAACTGCATAGTTTGATGCGTCGCACATAAGCTCGAAAGGTAGGTTCTAGTCAGGTGATATAAGAATTGGAGCAGAGATTAAACGGTCCTTAAGCTCCTCAAACGCTTGCTTGCAGCTCTCATCAAAATTAAACTCAACGTCTTCTTTAAGTAAAGTAGACAGGGGCTTGGCTATCTTGGAGAAGTCTTGAATGAATCTTCTATAGAAACCGACATGTCCTTGAAAACCTCTCACTTCACGCACATTCTTAGGATAACTCATCTTCTCGATAGCTTCTACTTTTGCCCTGTCAACTTCTATACCTTTGGCGGAGATCTTGTGGCCAAGAACTATTCCTTCATCTACCATGAAATGGCATTTTTCCCAATTGAGCACTAAGTTCTTTTCCACGCATCTGGATAACACTTGGTCAAGGTTGTCAAGACAATCATCGAAGGACTGACCAAAGACCGAAAAATCATCCATAAAGATTTCCATACACTTTTCAACTAGCCCGTCAAAGATAGCCAGCATACATCGTTGAAATGTAGCTGGGGCATTGCAGAGACCGAATGGCATTCGCCTGTAAGCGAATGTACCATAAGGGCAGGTGAAAGTGGTCTTTTCTTGGTCAGCTGGATCAATGGGTATTTGAAAGTACCCTGAATAACCATCCAGGAAACAGTAGAATGCGTGTCCCGCCAGACGCTCAAGCATCTGGTCAATGAATGGAAGGGGAAAATGATCCTTCATGGTTACCTCATTGAGCTTTCGATAGTCGATGCAGACTCTGTAACCAGTGACAAGTCTCAATGCTATTTCCTCTCCCTTCTCATTCTTCTCAATCGTAATTCCACCTTTCTTGGGAACTACCTGAGTCGGGGAAACCCATTCACTATCAGCGATGGCATAAATGATTCCCATGTCCAGAAGTTTGATGATTTCTTTCTTAACCACCTCTTGCATATGAGGGTTGAGCCTCCTCTGGGGCTGTCTAACACATTTCGCACCCTCATTTGTCTTGATCTTGTGCATACAGATTTCCGGAGATATCCCTCTGATATCTCCTACTTGCCATCCAAAGGCCTTTTCATTTTTCTTCAATACGTTGATTAATTTCATTTCCTCTAAACGAGACAGCTTGGCAGATATAATCAAAGGAAGCTTGTCACCTTCTCTTAGAATCACATACTTAAGATGTTTAGGCAACGGCTTCAACACCAAATCTGAAGGGGGGTCTTCTAAACTAGATTTGAGCTCTCCACCTTTCAACTCAACATCGCTGAGTTTACTGAGCGGTCCCACTGCCAGAACTTCTCCTCTGAACAACTCATCCTTAAATTCAGCTTCCAACTGTTTTAGACTCACCACACCATGATTATTCAAATTGTCAACCAATCGCTCATATTCCGTTGCAACAGCCATGACTTGCCTTTCCATGTTATCATTGAAGTCATCTGACATATCTTCAATGGAAAAACCGGTTGGAGGACCAGAAGGTACTTGAATGGATCTTGAGACATTATAGCTTACCTCTTGGTCACCAACTCGTATCGTCACTCGCCCACCATCGCAGTCGATGAGGGCTCTGGCTGTAGACAGAAAAGGTCTGCCGAGAATCAGGGGAACACTATCATCCTTATCAATGTCTAAGACGTACCAGTCGACGGGAAAGGTAAATCTATCAATTTGAACTAGCACGTCTTTCAGGATTCCCACTGTTTTCTTAGAAGATCTATCAGCGAATTGCAGATTCATGGTAGTGGGTTCTAGAAGATCAATTAATCCTAGCTGTTTGCATACAGACAATGGCATGAGGCTTATAGAAGCACCCAGGTCACACAAAGAGTTAAGGAAGACCAGGCCTCCCATTAACACTATAAGCACGAACTTTCCAGGGTCACCTCTCTTGGTTGGTAAGTTTTCATAGTTGATCATTGAACAATCCTCACCAATCAGCCTCTCCATGTCTGTCAACTTCTTTCTCGAAGAAACAACATCCTTGATAAATTTTGTATACTTAGGCATCTCAACCAAGACCTCAGATAATGGAAGATTTACCTGAGTATTTTTCAAGAGATTCAGCACCTTTTCATACTTCTTATCCTCACTTAAAGGGATGTTGCTCTTTCGTGGTGGAAATGGAAGCTTTTTCAGATCATTCTCAGAAAAGACTTTCTTTGAAGATGCATTGACAGCTTTGTCCTCCAATCCTTCCACTTAACGGCTTTTTCAATCTTTTTATTAGTCAGGGGATCAGCCTCCTGACTCAGACTTGAATCTTCACGCCTCAGGGGATCAGCCACCTGATGACTCTCAGCATTTTCACCTCTCAGGGGATCAGCCACCTGAGTATTCTCTTTCGGCCGAGGGGAGTGTAGGTGCTCAGCTTCCCCTCCTGCCTTATCAATGGCAGGAGGGGCTAGTGGTTTCCCTGGTGGGAAGACCACTAACTTGAGTACCACTTCTGAGGTTCATTGCACTGGCCTCCTCTCTACCGTATGGAATTGGAGGCACGAGGTCAGTACATTGGCCATTGTTCAAGTTGGTTTGAGCAACTTGACCACCCTTTGGATTCTTCTCGGTGAAACTGGGCAGCTGCCTTGGGGGTCGAGAAGCTAACTGTTCAGCCAGTTGCCCGATTTGCCTCTCAAGGTTCTTATTCGTAGTCATCAGTAGTTGAATACTTTTATTTTGCTCCTCCAACTTAGCTTCAAGATTGTTAGATTGGGAGGGGCCCTGAGAGTTTTGGAAATAGGGCTGGCTGGGCCGACTTTGAAATTGAGAATTTGAATTGGAAGGCCAATTCTGATTGAACCTTTGGGTAGGATTGGAAAATTTTGAGTTTTGGTTCTGATTAAAACCAGGGTTTCTATTGATATTCTGATTCGAATTAAAATTCGAATTAGGATTGAAACTGGAGGATTGATTAAACCCGTGGTTTTGGAAATTATGCTGGCCAGAAACTTGATTAGACCTTGATTGTTCTGGCCATAGAACGCATTCACTTCAGCATTCTGTCCGTTCATAGGACAGAATCTAGATGTGTGCCCCACCTCGTCACAATTCTGACATGTGACTTGATTATACTGTCCATAATCATGAACAGCATTCACTTGATAAGGTGCAGGGGGATTAAATTGACACTGGTCATTCATATGGCCAGTCTGACAGCAGTTTTCGCAGTACAGAACCTGAGGGTTCTGCGGAAAAGAAGAAGTTTGAATTATCGGATTTGAGATTTGAGATGCTGCCATCTGCTTCTGCAGCATGGCGATCAAACTTTGCATGTTTACCTCCTCAACCTTAGGAGGAGGAGGTGCTTGAATAGCTTGATAAGATGGAGCATAGTTATATTTAGCAATGTCTTCGAACAATGCCCATCCCTCTTCAGGTGTTTTCTTCAAAAATGCCCCACCAGATGAACTATTGACCATGCCTTTTGTAAGCTCGGTCAATCCACAAAAGAATGTGTTGACTTGCCTTTGCAAAGGCAAGCCGTGGTGGGGACACTTCATGGCAGAGATTTGAATCTTTTCAACAATCAAAGAAGGATTCATTCTCTTTCGGTAGAAAGTGAAAATCTCGTTCAAACAACTGGGTCACATTTTCGGGTGGAAAGTATTGACTCAAGAACTCCTTTTGAGTTCAAATTTCAGGTAGTAATTGATTCGGAGGGGAGAGAAGTATACCACTCCTTCGCTTCTCCTTGAGAGAAAATGGAAATAGTTTCGCTTTGATGGCATCCTCACTTACTCCTTGGATGCGTGTGGTGCAAAGATATCTCCAAGAATGTATGCAAGTGAGTATGTGGATTCTCTCGATCGGTAACCGTGAAAGATTGATGCAGCTGCATCATCTCGAATAAGTCCCGGCCTTAGCTCGAAGGTCTCAGGCGATGATGGCTGGAATGACAATAGCCGGGTTGGATCGTGGATCGCACCCGGCATGGCGTGAGTCTCGCCAATGTACGCCTATCATTAGCGACCATTATTACAAAATCGGTGATTTCCTTGGCTAACTGATCCTCAAGATCTTGCTCGGCTCAGTCTGCCAGAACCGCAGAACGGAAAATCCGCCTGTTTGGCCGGACTACGGTTCGCTCGGGGTCAGGGGTGCTTAGTAACGGTCCCTTTTGACTCCGAGTTTGCATAAACCAGACCAAAAATAAGTGAAAGCAACCTAAAGACTAGGAAAAAAATAAAAAGCCTAACTAAAAATTAAAGCCTAAAAAGAGAAAAAGAATTGAAAAAGGTTAAGAAAAGGGTACAGACGGACGTCCAGAAACCTGGACGGGCGTCTGGCTGGAATTTCAACAAGACGGGCGTCTGGAGTTCAAACGCTCGTCTGATCAACTGAAGGACTGGACGGACGTCCAATACCGGATGGACGCTCGTCCAAAAGGTTAAAGACGATTCAGAGTTGGAATTTTTAGAACAGACGGGAGTCTACTGGTCTAGACGTCCGTTTGGAAGCAGAAACGGAGGCGGTATGGAAGAACGAACAAGAAAAAAAAAAAAAAAAAAAAAAAAAAAAAAAAAAAAAAAAAAAACAGATCGAAAGAACGAACTAATCACAAGGGGCTATAGATAGAAGATCTTAAACCTTAACTAAACCCCTAATATCCTGATTATAACTAACTAAAAAGATAATAAAAAAACAGAAAATAAAATTAAAAAAAGAAAATAAAAACTAGACAACCGTCCGGTTCTCCGGCAACGGCGCCAAAAACATGTCACGGATTTATCTAACATAGCAAACAAGTAATAAATATTTATAAATCCGGTTTCCCTCAAGTATAAGGATCGTAGTATAGAGGTTAATACCGGGTCGATCTTACGGGGAATCGGGGTTACGTTGTGAATTCTAGTTTTTATTCCTAACCTAACTATGTCACGATTACTACTACTAAACAGAAACGAAAATAAAACAGTGAATAACTAAAACGGAAGATAACAAAAATAAACTGGACAGAAGATCGAGATCCAAAGCCAGGAAAATATAGTTGCGAACCAATTTAAACTAAACTAAACCTAATATGCAATAAAAGACTAACTAAACTAAACAATTCAACTTGAGGGGTTTTAATCAATAATTTCGACGCGAACAAGCAATTGATCCACCGATCCTACAACTACCAATTTCGATCTAGATTATCTCGTGATTTCTAACCAAGTTGTGATTCACCTAACCACGGTATGAACTCCTAATTTCTTAGACAAGTTCTCCTATCAATCTTCTATCTTTCGATCTAAAGATTAATGCTTTCAAATCAAGGTGTGAAATCTCTCAATTTCTAACCTAGAAATCTAACCTAATAACTCTCGTTAATTAGATTTAAGATCTATTCTTTATCACGGTGATCTAAAGTTTAACATGATTTTCATCAAGACAAGCAATCAACATGCAACGATCTTTCGATATAAATTGCATAACAACATGAAAAACATGATAAAGAAACAACTTGAATTAAAATACTCACAAGATAATCAAGAACAAAACTGAATTGTTGATTGGATGGCTTCACAACGCTTGTTCAATGGAGGTCTAGCCTCTTAGCAACTCGAATTGTTTAGAATAAAAGTGCATAAAAGTATTTAAGTAAAAACTGTTTGTAAACTAAGGAAAAACGCAGCTTAGCCGCCCCTAGGGTTTAGGGTTCGAATATATGATGATTTGTGTGGAAAAAACCGCAGCTATATATAGAATTTCAGGTCGGTTTTGCTAAGTCGGCGTTCGGACGCCCGTCCGGAAAGGGTGAACGCCCGTCCATCTCGTGTAAACTTCTTCGAGTCGGACCGAGCTGGATTAGACGCCCGTCCTTCTTTAAATTGGACGCTCGTCCAGGAAAAATCTAATCATCCTGAATGTAAAAGTTCCTCCTGGACGCTCGTCCAGGATGTCAAACGCCCGTCCACTCTGGACGCCAGTTCAAGATGCTGAACGCCAGTCCAGGGTCGACTTCATCTTGATTTCTTCATCTCTATCTCTTTTTATCAAATCAAATCATCATTATCTTTTTATCATCAATGAAATTCGACTCTTATCTCTTTTTGATCAATATTTGAGCACCAAACATGTACCTATAACACATTAAAACATCGTAAAATGTAATATCGTCCAAATAATCATAAAAATCACAATTAAAACACCACAATTAACCAATTTTGCGAATAACTTATTTAAAACCTCATTTGCTTAATAAATCTATTAAACACTCGTTTCTAATGCAAATTATACGAATACGAAGGGAAATATCATAGAATATAGCGTTATAAATCGTATAAATTCACCCCTAACAGGCGGACAGCCTTAGCTTCATGAGGTTGCTTTAATGGGCGGATAGCCTTAGCCGCTTGAAGTCGTTTTGGGCGGATAGCCTTGACTTCATGTGATTTGGCTTATTTGGCTCTTAGACTCTATCCGATTTGAAGTGGCGGCCTTGAATCGGTCCTCTTGCCTACGTGTCGGTCACATATCTGTTTCAGGCGGTCTTTCCCACCCTCAATTGTTGCGATAGCTGACGTGATCCACCATATGCTATGATTGGCTGTGGTCCTTTCGTCATCCACGCCGTAATGATGGTGATTTCGAAATTTGAAACTTGGAACTCCCGCTCTTGATCTTATCCGTTAGATCATTGTCATCGTGGCCGTCAAATCCATATCTCCGTGCCTATATTAGAGGGACAGATTCCTGACCTAAACACTTTTTGAATTTTCTCCTTCTTCGGCAATCGGTTATCGGCGATTTTCAGTGGGATTTCTCTGGCGAGGCGGTTTTCCGGTGAGATTTAAAGAGCTTGATTCATTTTTCTACATTCTTTTGTCCCTTCCATCGATTATCAAGTAATATTGCTCTCTTTTTATTGATTTCTCATGCTCTCATAGGTCATCATTTCGCATGTGCTTTCATTGTCTTTTGAAAATGTGGTACGCATGGGTCTCTTTTGAGTTTGAATTGATAGATAAACTTGTCGCCTTCGTCTTTGTTATTATGGCCTTTGATTTTTGCCCCTGTAGCGCTATTATCTAGTTTTGGGCATTCTTTTAGTGCCTTCATCCCCAGTTTTTGGGGATTTTATGTGTCTAAATGTGAAACGAAAGTCGAGATGAGGTGGATGGCTTATCCGCCTCATCCTTTTAGTTTTGTAGGATGTCTCAAAGTGGAGATAAATCTGAGAGCAGCGGCAACGATGACGTTCACGGTTATGCCTCCGAGGAAGTTGAGCAGGCAAGTACCAACTCCGGTGAGGGTGATGAGGGCGGAAGTACTGAGGAGGATATGGTTCTTGCACATTTGGCTCCGGGTGGATCTGGCCGTCGAAAGGCTGTTGTGTTTAAGGTGCCTCCGGGTCAGTCTGTCCCTCCTGCGGCAATTCCTTTAAAAGCCAAAAAGACATTCGGGAAATAGGTCGCTAGGGCTAAAGGTTCTTCCTCAAATGTTGTTGTCCCAGTATCCAAAGGATCAAAAGGGAAGAAAAAGGCTGGTGAAGATGTTACCGAGCCTAAAGATAGTAACAAAATGCCCAGACCGAATAATACTAAGGCGGTCAATGAGGACAAAGAGATCGATGTCCTTGATAGGCAGATTGAGGTGGATTGGGCAGAGGTTCAGTCCCATCTTGGCGATCCTAAACTCTTTTCCGAACTGAACATATCATCCGACTACCTCTTTTCTGGTTTTAAGGAGGTAGCTAATCGAGCCGGTCAAAGATTGAAGAAAGATGGCATGGTTCTCTTTTATGACCATTTCGTTGCTGGTCTCAGGTCACTTTTTGAGCCTTTCTCTGTCGATGTGATGTGGAGGTTAGCAGCCTTCCTTGCGACTTTACCCCTGGCCTATGTTGTTCTTTGCCGAATTCTTGGCTATGAGCCTTCCCTTAGAGTTTTCTTGGAGTTCTATTCCTTCAGCAAAGCGGCTACAAACAAGGCGGATTATAGCAATTTTTTGTCAATCAGGACGAAAAAGTGTCAGCTATTTTACTAGACTTCGAACAAAGTTTGTGACTGGGGGGAGAGGGCCATGATGGTTGAGTCTGTATCCGGTTGGCTTTTTCCCAAATTCGATGCGTGTCCCGAGAAAAGGTTGAACTCAATCACTATTTCCAAGAAACTCAAGGACGCTGAACAGAAACTCCTGATAAACTTCACAACCTTTTGGGTTGGGATGGGAAGACAGAGACCCAAAAGCAGACCTTCAGTTGGAGGAGCTTGCTTGATCGTAAACCTCCATTTTGTTGTGTGGCCCGAATTCTCTGGCCGATAAACGCCCAGCCGATCGTGAAAGCATCCAAGCTGGGGAGTTATGAAAATTGGAATGCCGAGTGTCACCATAAGAAATGTTATCCCACTAAGTGTCATGTATGCAAAGGGATAGAGGCGTCGCGGCCTGCTCGTAATTCATTCTTTTGCTTTGTTTCCGTTTCTTGATTTTATCTCTACTAGCTGTTTCGTATTTTTTATTGTGGGGTTCTTATCGTTTTTACTTGCAAGCACCATGGTACTTGCCAACGAAGATATAAATGCCATCACGGCTTAATTGTAGGAGGAAAAGAGGGTTCGCAAGGCGCTGCTGAGGGCTGATAAATCCATGGCTCCGCCTCCTTCTGTGAGTATGGAAAATGTTATGTCGACTGATGCAGCTTCTACAGTGGATCCACTCAATGCCCTGGTTGTCGGGGGTGATGTTTCCAATACGGGGTTTAAAAAGCTTGTTGAGGCCAACAAGCCCAAGAGGAAGAGACCAGCCGGGAGGAAGAATACCGGCATGATAGACGAACCCGAAGAGCTAACCGAGGCGGGTGATGTGGCCTCGCCCAAGAGGTGTAAGGCCGATGGAGGCCAAGGCACAAGTGTTGTTGTTTCTAATCCCTCTAAAGTGATCGAGGATGTCCAAGCTCCCCAGGGTGTCAGGCCCCTCGCCGCTGCAATTGATCCGACTGAGAGCCTTGTTAAGGAGGCTGCCAGCAAAGGTGAGGAAACTGTTACTGAGTCGGTGCCAAAAGGGACTAGCAAGAGGTTGGATAAGGATTTCTTGAAGCAACCCCTCACTCTGAAGTCGGCTGGGGAGTTATCCACCTCAATTGTTGATGTAGTTCCTCTGCAGAATCTCAAACTAAAATTGCCCGATGCCCTACAGTTGTTGGTTTGTCAGGGCATCGTCAATTGGATAGCTCAAGCTGATGTGGTAGCTTCGACGGCCTCTATGGGACCTTTAAACAGCTTGCAGCTATTATCCGAAATGCTTGGTTTATACAAGACTACAGCTAGTGCGGTAATATACGCTTCTCATCCTTGTATTCTCCCTTTGGTGAGTGTTCGATTCTAAATTATTCTCTTTTTAGGTTGCCACTAAGATGAAGCAGGTCGAGTGGGCTTGTAACGAAGAGGCAAAATAGATGGTGAGTCAGCTCACTGAGTTGCGGGAGAAGCTGACCACTGAAGCTGGCCGGGCTACTGCAGATGAGAAGAGAGAGAAAGCTCTTCTGGTTGAAGTCAGTCGGCTCATGAAAGTTGAAAAAAGGGAGAAGACTCTCCAGGCTGAAATTAGTCGGCTTTGTTCTGAGAATTCGGACCTCACCAAGAGGGTTCAAGAGGGTGAGGCCAGCATCAAGAAGGCTCAGCTGGCCATTGATGAGAGTCAACTTTAGTATGCTCCGGTGCATGTTTCAATCCCCTTTTACGGCACTTTTGGTTCATTCCGGGTAGTTTTAGACCATATTTAGGGCAAAATCGCATTGCACATCCACCTTGAGGTAAACCGTCATATAGATGGAAAACCTCGGCATTTTACGATGTTTTTGGCCCTTTTCGAGCCCTATCTATCTTGTGAAATTATGCTCGGTTTGTGTTAGATGTTGTGACGCAGGATGGAGGTGCTCGTAAGCCCGGGAGACAAGGCGTGGAGCGTATAAAGATGAAACCAATGGTTGGAGATAGAAGAAAATAGAGAAAAGTGAAGAAATTGGAGCCTGGAGGAGTTTGGCGCACGCCAAAGTTGAACAGAGAGGCTCAGAACCACAGAAACAGGTTTGGGGCGCGCCAAAATGTTTGGGGCGCGCCAAGTTGAAACAGAGAGTTTCCAGAGTCACTGAAGCAGTTTTGGGGCACGCCAAAGCCTTTGAGGCGCGCCAAAATGGATTTTCCTGCACATTTTTGGAGAATATAAATACCACTTGCACAGATTTTTTGGGGATTATCTAGACACTTTTACACTTCGATTTTTACACCTTTTCATCTCTAAGTCGAATCCCTTCCCTTCTTCTCCCCTAGATTCACTCTTTCATCATATTTTACTTAAATTAAACACAATCTAGCTTAGATTCTAGCTAAAATTTCCTCTCTACTCTTGGATTTTCTCGTTTTGGGTCTTCTTCTTCACCAATTGACATGGGTGTTGGAAAAGCTTGATGTAAACTCCGATTCTCTACGATTTTGGTAATCAATTTCAGTTTCTATTTCATTTATGGCTTTAATTCTATCTTTGATTGTTGTTTTTAGTTTTATTATGATTAACTAAACATTTCATAGCCAAATTATGTGAAAATTGAAGAAATCACCCTCTAATTGATGAAATTGGGAATGGGTAGTGCTTAATTGTTGTTATATTGACGAATTCATGTCTTTAAACTTGTTATCAATGCTTGAATTAGACTGTACACCTAGTTCATTAAACACACACACCACTTTTATAAATGTATGTTGTGAAGGGGTGTGGGAAAAGGGGTTTTGAGATCATTATTTATAATCAACTGAGTTGTTTAGATTGATTAGGGAGTGAGGTTCAATCGGTTGTGAAATCGGGAAACTTTAGCGCGTTAATCTTGTTTCGGTCAATTAAATTTTTAAAGGCGGACTGTTGAACCGGGCAAAGGGTGTTCGATTGTTGCATGGCGTCTTACACTAGCTTAGGAGTTTGCACCCATGAATGAGTCGATATAAGTAGAGGTTGGTAGGTTGATTAATCCCATTCCCGAGCTAATCGATTGGAGGGGTGAAAGTAATCAATTGGATCATAGTTTGGCTATGTCTCTTTCTCTCTTTAATATCTTTAGTTTATATTTCGTTTTAGAGTAATTAAACTTGAAACATCGTGATTGACTTAAACTAAATCCGAAAACGACTTTGGTATTCGATAAATTCCTCGTGGGATACGACTTTGCTCACCTCTATAGTACTTCCGACCCGGTGCTCTGCCGGTTAAGGTTGGTCGTTACTATTTTGGTCATCAAGTTTTCTGGCGCCGTTGCCGGGGAATTAATCGATATCTCTTAAGTCTTTTGAAGAATTAGGCTTAGGTTGTTTCTATTTTATTGTTTTTTGTGTTGTTTGCCCCTTGTAGTGTATGACCCGAAGCTCAAAGGATCCACTACTTCTGTACAATCCTGAGATTGAGGCTTTGGCTAGACACCGAAACGCCTTGCGAAACAAGGCGATTCAAGTTGAAGAAGTTACTCAAGAGTTGGAAAGTGAGAGTTTTAGCTCCGAGAGTTCTAGTATGGCTACGGGGAATGAAGATCTTGAGTTTGACCGAGGTATGGAACGAGAAAGAAGTGTGAATCCGTTTGAGGAAAGGGATACTACTCAATTTCAAGGTCAACCATCCAATTCACTATCCCCAAGGATGGAACCTCTACCTAGAGAGGGGAATATTGTGCGTAGTCCCTCATTGACCACTCACTTTCAACAAAGGACCAATATCCCTCTCCAAACTCCACAAATCCCTCAAACACAACAACCTCCACAAATGGACCCCCAATTCCTTCAACAATATCAACAAATGATTATGCAAATGGCCCAATTCAATCCTATGATGAACCCTATGATGAATCCCATGATGAACCAATACCCTCAAATGGCCAATCCATATGCTCAATAATTTATCCCTCAAGCTAACCCTCAACCAAATCCCATGGTGAACCCTCAACCATATGCACCTCAAGCTCAAGTGAACCAAGTGGGAAATCGACCGGTAAGACTTTGTAGAGATTATGTGACCCCGATGGCTACCACGGGCCATAGTCCTATTCGAGTACCATCCATTGCGGCTAATAACTTGGAGATAAGGCAACATGTTTGGCATTTACTTGGGGACAATGCTCAATTTGAAGGAAAGGCGACGGATGATCTGAACACCTTCATCAATAATTTCCTTGAGGTATGCAAAACAGTGAAGATAAATGGGGTTGGTGAGGAAGCGGTTCGGCTATTTTTGTTCCCTTTTGCTCTAAAAGGAAAGGCGAGAGAGTGGTACTCATCTTTGGCTCATGACTCTCTCCACACATGGGAACAGGTTGCAAGCACTTTCTTGCTCAAGTACTTTCCACCATCAAAGGCTCTTGACTTGAAGTCCGACATTTCTAACTTTGAGCAACTATTGGGTGAAGATTTGTTTGAGGCATGGGATCGGTTCAAAACTATGCTACGGAAATGCCCTCAACATGGATTCAAAGCATGGGATCAAGTGCATCTATTTTATAGAAATTTGGATGGTAGTTCAATGCAACAATTGAATGGGGCATGTGGAGGATCCATCATGGATGTGGCACCGGATGTGGCATTGGCCACCATTGAGAGGATTTGTGAGAACAATAGGCAATGGAGTTCGGGAAGAAGGCAATTGAAGCATAAAAAGCCACTTGTGACCGCCTTGGTTGATGAGCCCGAAAGAAACTCCGAGTTGCATAATAAGGTGTTAGCCATGGAACAAAAAGTTGATGATTTGGCTTTAGAGAACAAGAAGGCTCGGTTATGTCAACTTTGTGGTGGTGAACATTCGGCTACGAATTGCACATCTCCAAATACACCACCAACAACTGTGCCAATGAAAGCTCAATTAGCACCTCAAGCCGGTACCATAGTGGCTAATGCGAATTCATTGCAACAATCTTTGATGAATGCCTACGCTTTAGGGCAATTGAATGCGGGGCGAATGGATTTCAACCCTCTCACCACCTATGGCAATCCGGTGATTGAACCTATGGATATGAGTTTGATGTTGGATACACAACCCTATGATGCTAACTATGTGGGGCAAGGGCGTGTCCAAAATTATGACTTCCAAGGAGCTCCACAAAATTGGCGTGAGAATCCTAATTTGACTTGAGGTCGTGGTCCGAATCAAGGGCAATCCTCTAGGCCTCAACAAAGTTCTTTTTATCAAGGCAATCAAGCTCCACGACAACAACAATCCGGAACTTACCAACATCTGAATGCTCATCAAAACTACTCTCAAAGAAGCTATTCTCAACCTCCACCAATGGCTCATATTCCACAAAAGAGCTCTTCCGATATCCTCTTGGAGCAAATTAGTAAGACTTTGCAAGAGCATAGTCGGGAGTTAAGGGACATTAAAACCAATGCCAATAACACCACAGCCTCATTCCAATCAGCAATACGGAATCTTGAGACTCAAGTGGGTCAATTGACCGAAAATGCAAATACCGCACCGGTTGGATGATGCTCAGCCCGCTGCTGCTGACGTCGCTGGCAAAGTTAAAGATGCTTTGTTGGACGGGTGATAGCTCTCTAAGTAGTACTATTAATTATACCTTTATTCACCCCGAATTATGCTCAAAAGAGGATAGATAGGCTCGTTATTATATGGAATATGTGTTAAATGCTATGTGCATGTTCCTAAGTTATTAATTCTGCATCTGTGTTATTTTCCCGAAAGTTTGGTACTGTTTTGTTGTGTTTTATGTACTTTTTAGGATGTACTTAAGGACGGATCTGGATATAGGAAAGAATGTTGGGCCAAGTGAATGAAGTCCAAGAAAAGATCTCCCAGAGAAAAAGAGAAAAAGTGAGGCCGGTTTACCGTGGGCTAGGCCCGGTATACCGAGGGTCTTGGGGAGCAAGAAATCGATTATGCCGCATTTACTAGGTCGGTTAGGGTTTCTGAGAGTCATAAGTCGGCCAATTTTTCTATATAAGGCCGCACAAAATGATTATTACATAAGTTTTTGATAAGTTTGGATAGAAGTCTTCATTTATAATACAAATTATAAGTTCAATGCAATAAAGTTCTTTTAAGCTTTTGAAGTTTATTTTCTGGTTTCCTTCCCTTCCTTGCCATCTCTAGCTTGAGTGGATCAAGCTAGATCTCCATTGTTGAAGGTATGAAGCTTTGAATGTTCCTTTATGTCTTTAATATGGTAGATATGCTTGTATTCACGTGTTTTAGTTAATCTGCATGTTTAACAACCCTATAATTACTTAGATTAATCAGCATTGAGCAATGTAGATCCAAAAATAGAAAAATCTGCCCCTAGTAAACCGGCGGTCTATACTGGTTTACCGAGGCAAATTTTAGAAAACCTAATCTGGAGGTTCAGCGTCAGCTACGTTGATCGACAGAAATAATTAAAACGAGTAATAGGTCTGGCTAATCTAGTATTCGTAATTTGTAAATTAACATGAAGTAATGATAGTGAAGTGTTAATTAGGACATTGTCTTGATAGACCCTAGGAATGTGTAATCAGTGTCGATAGTTGCCTAGGCGGGTTAGCGGTATGAGTTAACGCTCAATACCGGCAATTCTAGTTCTTTAATCAATAGACCTCATACTTTGATTAACTTCACAACGGACTAATATTTCAAGTGTATCACCATAAACTTAATCCTCAAGTGTGACACACACTAAGTTATATGGCTATATATGATACGACTTGGGGTTTTCAGTAGTGTATTTCTTATAAGCACAAAGCAAATAATAAGATGAGAATAAATCTGTCATTTATTAATTATAAAAACAATTACACAAATTGTATTTCGGGCGCTACTTCCAACAATCTCCCACTTGCCCGTAAGTGTTAGGAAATCTACTCGAGAACGCAGCGGAATTTAAAATTTTGATTTCCTTTTACCTAAGATCGACTTCGTTTAAGCAATAAACAAATAGATAGTAGACGGTGGTTACCTTGGTTGATCTATAAGATCGACGCTTTGACCGTCTAAGGAGAGTAGTTCTGCAATAGAGCGCCCAAGGTGTTCGGCCTCTACCCTAGTCCACACGAACAGCCCGCCGGAATCCCATCATGGATTGCTATTGGAAAACTCCGGTTGCTAGACCGGCCTTTTTCCCCTCTCTCCAACTCTCTATAGGATGCTCTCTATTTTACACAAGAACTATTAGTTCTTGGAATTGTGTTGTACAAAAGAGCTTGACACCCACCTCTTATTTATAGTGTAGGGGGGCGCCCCATCAAAGTGTGGAGGAGAAGAAAACATTTTCCCAATAAAATAAGGAAAATATAATTGATTGATTTATCTCATTTATTATAATATCTCATATTAAATAAATCTAGGATATTGTCAATATCTTATATTGAATATTTCCAAGATATTGTCAATATCTAATATTGACTATATTTATTTTATTACCATAAATCAATTTACACATGTGTATATATCGCATATATATTACACAAATAAATCTATTAATATCATATATATATATATATATATATATATATATACACATATACTTGCATGCATGCAAATCCAATTTGCATTTATGCACACACGCATGCATGGATAATATATCTATATTATTTTATTTTATTAATATCTAATATTAATAATAGGTAATATCATTAATTAAATTGCACAATCCAAGTGTATCTTATACACTAATAAGTTGCGCCACCTTTAGCCATAAATTGGCTTTCGGAATATTCTTTAATTAATATAATTAATATCTTGTATTTTATTTATTCATAATAAATAAATACCACCATATTAATTTACCACTATAACATTTATAGTACGAGATAAATTCTTTCCTTATTTGGTCATCAACTATAACCACATTTTAATCCGGCTAGATGTTCATATGTGTGTGACCCGATAGGCTTCCGAATATGTTGGCCGTAGGCACAAAGTGCAAATTACGAAAACGCCCTTCATACCTAACGATCACGGGATAGCGTCTAGCAACACATCGTGACCCCCAATCATCGAAAGAGTCAAATGCAATGACTACTACCTTTCATGTGAAACAGTTACCGTGTAACTTACAATCCCATCGCTGTAATAATATCCATACAGTCGTTAGTCGAGTGTCAAAACATCAACGACTGTATCTTATAATCTGGATATCATGCTCTCTCGAAGTAACTCGTTTACTCCCACTTTGCAAAGATTCACGAGAGTAAGACATTCCTTATAAGAAGGCCATTTCGGATATTCGATCCCAATCATAGGATACGCGATTCCCGGACGACCAATCATGTATACTCCGCGATGCTTCAAAGATCATACCCAATCACTACCGCATGATCGCCCGTGGCTGAGGAAACCTCAATAGTGTCAAAGCATGACAATCCACACCGTGATGCCATGAAGACTCGGTCTTAAGGATAATTACACAACCGCCACACATAGTGTGACACTTATCCGTGTAAGTGGGTCGATCTAACGTCGCATTCTCTAATACATGTCCACGTCATACCCAAGTGTCTCTACACTTTGATAGACGAGATCTATCCCCGCCTTAAAGACGTAAGACATCTAATACGTGCTAGTCTGCTTATACTATCAATGCCCTGTTTAATAGTACATCGATCTAGAGACATTTAAGTATCAAACTCATTAAAGTGATTAGAGATCTCATCAACCATAATCGCCTATCATGGTTTCTCTATCACAGTTTAATACTAAGGACGTTATCATATAACAATTCATAATTGGTTCTTTAAAAGAACATATATATGACAACAAAAAAGCCATTTTATATATGTATAAACATAAAGAAATAGTAGAAATGATCCGACCCGGTCGGATCCGGTCCAACCCGATTGGGTTTAGGACACTATTCCAACAATCTCCCACTTGGCCTAAAACCAATCACTCGCACACACAAGACCAAGTTGAAACACAAGAATCTCATGCAATACTCACAACCAGCCCTAGCCATAAACGGATCGCTATCCGTGGGGACTCAGACTATCTTCATATCATGTTCCAAATGACCAAGTCAAAGGAACCGCCTTAACATACACACGAATCTCTGACGAGACCCTGGTCCTTGCTCCAAGCAATGAATCCACTTACTATATCAGCTATATAGAAAAGGTGGAAGAACCGTACAAGGTTCAGGAATGAACCTTCTAGATCCATGTACTGCTCCCGCTGTGCCTCTAAGGCACTACTATGTTTTGGCCTACTTGTAGAATTTACAGTGACCCATATGCTAGAATATTCCAGCTCACTGTATCACTTAATCAAAGTGATTGCAAACCCAGACTGTAGCTCCCACTCGCCTTCGTAAGACTCAGGATATACGTCCGTATAACTATATTTATTCGCTTCCAAGCTTCAATAAACTAGGAAATCGTCCTTAACTTGTTTAAGGATATTCTCGACATTCACCAGATTTACTTTCATACTTGCTCATGACAGTTCATGAACTATGAACATCTGGCATTACCTTTATGATGGTTCCTATCGCAGAGCAAATGAAACCTTCCATAAGCATCATCTTTCACCTTATCTTTAGGACGAGACGTCCTAACATAGATAGATCTTGAGAACACCGCTAGCAAGATCCCCTCGTCGCGATCTATGCTAAACTCTTTTAGCATCACATCTATATAGGTAAACTATAATTTAACAGCAGTTAAATCTATCACTATAGATTCCTATTTCTAAAATAAGAACTGCTAATCCAAGTGCTTTCGTAAAGACCTTGAACTACCAAACATTAATTGGCTGTGACATGGGGTGATAATTCTCGAGAGAGATATCCAATACCTTACTCAAAAATCGTAACACACTCCCACTATCTATCTTGCACATTGGGCATATCCTTCTTTTGACTAAATCAAACTCCTTTGATTATCAAACAAAGAAATTGTCTAGAGAAACTTGTATGAGTCCATAAATAGATCTCGTGGGCTCACATATCATGTTATCGTCTATGAACATTGAGCTGTTTGCCCAACGTCTTCAACACTATCACATAGTCATGATACGAAGTTATAACAAGCATAGTCTGAATAGAATCGGCTCACCTTACAGGGGACATTCCTCTAGGTAAGGCAGGACTAGGTTCATAACTGGTTGTCACCGATGGAATCTAATTCGGATATTATGGCTCCTGCCATATCTCTCAATCTTGCCTTTCAAACATTCTTTCATAAGTCGTGAGATATTCATTCTTCAAGATGAACATACCAACAGCCTTTTCAGGCTTGAGGTTATCCACAGACTTACAGAACTTTTGTGTGCACTGAGCAGTGTTCTACACCTCATCGCTATGCGGCGTCTGCTCATGTTCCAATGGTTGAATGTATCTTTGTGGTTCTCTCAAACTCTTTTGAGATCTAATTCACTCCCGCTGTTTTTTTTGGAAGAAACACTTCCTCTGAAAGACAAAGATGCCCGAGACAAACACCTTTTGCTCCGCGGATGAGTAAATAATATCCAGCGTACTTGTTAAGATATTCCACAAAGTTGCATATACCGTACTAGGCTCAAGCCTTTCTGACTTTGCCTATGACAACTTCAAATCATCGGTTAAGATAGATTTGACATTATCCTCTTCCATATCTAGTATGGAATTTATTCAACCTTTATTCTTTGGAACTTGGTTAAGTGTAAGGGCACTATCCCAAAACGGGTAAGGGATACTTCGCATGGCTTGTGTCACACCTTTATCATATAAAGTGTTGTTTCCATTTTGGGAACACAATCTAATTGCATATCTCAAAGATGGTATCCTTCAAGGGAGAATCTTATTCCTTTCGCACGACTTAAAACACCCTTCAGGTATTAATTACTTCAATCCAATTGAAAATTAATTCCTAAGTAGCTCATCAATCTCATATTCGTACTAGCTCGAACTTTTCGGGCTTTCCGAATTGTCGTACTTCAATAAATATATTCAACTATTTCTAAAAATAGTCCAAGAGAGAGACAAACAATTGTTTATGGTATAAATTGTCACAAGCCAACAAACATCAATATGTTTAGGCTTTAGTCAATCTTCTAGGTTTCATAACCTTTTCTTGAAAGGGTATTTTAGTCCTTTTTGGATAAGATACGTATAACCCACATGATTCATAATCATATGGTTCAGCATCATCAGAATGATGTTTGATTACACGTTTCCCTTCCATAGAGACTGTGCCTAGAATAACCATAAATCAAGGATAATAACCATACAAATATTTAGTTGAGATCCCATCACATATATCATCTATATAGTGACATCAATCTAGTATGTTAGATTTAGTGACCTTCCAACTTTATCGGAATAACATTTATTCTTTACGATTGAATATGTCTACAAAATCCTAACAAATAACTGAAAGTATGTTCTTCATAAGAACCAGAACATGATAACATTTATTTAGTTCCCTTCCAGTTTACTAGATCCAGAATGTGGTAAGTGTTACAACGTTTGCTTCACCTTCCATATCTGTATTTAATCTTTCTAATTTAATCACACTCGCAAGATATCATATATCTAATAGTTGACTTTCTCTTAGATAGATTTATCTCAACTCACTTGCCTAGAATAGAAACTTCAATAAGTTCTCTATTTAAGCACATGCCCTAACTTTCCTTTTTAATCCTTTAAGCACTTGAGAAATGTTTCTTATTGTAGTCTTCATAAGACTTAAGAAAGATCACAAGAGCCATGTCCTTAATTTCCTTTCATAAAGAAAATCTAAAGTTTATTAAATAGTTTATTTAACCTTTTGAATCGTATTCAAAACATTGACTATCTAATTAACCTTTAAGCAATGATAGAGTTAAGTCGATACTTAAATCTTACAATTTTGAGAACAACATTTCCAAAATTCGATGTGGTCATTCTTATTCAACGTTTGAATTAATTGTCATCATATGACAGAATGATCATCTTGGATCGTATCCAATATATGACTAATTCGTTGAAACTTATTTCAATAGATTTAATCATATCATGAGCTTCCGCTTTCATTAATAGTTAAAGTCTCGGAGCACTGCATCAATTATGAAATCTCCTTGTCTCTAAATACTATAACGGGATTGCTCATGTCATTGCTTATTTTAAAAGGATTAAAATTACTTAACCATATTTGAGAACGTTTCTCAAAATTAACAGTCATAATTTGGTTTTACTAATCGAGAATAAAACATAAATATAAAGTTTGCTAAAACTACAACATAAAAATGAAAATAAATGAGTGTTGTTGTTTATACACGTAAAATCAAAAATGGTCTTTTGGTTTATGATTTTGCTCCCACTAGTCAACTACTTCCAATCGACTTTCAAGAATTATTAATTTCTTTTGTGGACAAGATCCCACTAAACTACCGCGACCGCCGCTTTGGCTGGTGGGCCGAAAATAGTCTAATAGGTAGACAACAACCCTTTGTCAATCGTATCTTATACGACTCTTGTTGTTTGACTAGTCAACTCTTTGACAATTTTTCATCTTATGAAGTAGTCAAACCCTTGCCTCTAAAATCCAAATGACCCCGCTTTGGCTGGTGGCCGAGAGAATTCTTAGTCAAGTCATAACCCCAATATTCGTGAGATCTCATACGATCATATCTCGATAATGACGATATACCCGAGGTAGGTCAACCCCCTGCTTTGGCTGATGAGTTGGATCCGAACAAGGGCTCTTCACCGTCATTATAATATGGGGAGGCAATTTCAACTTGATTCTTTTGAGGTGGAAGTATTTATGTAAATTAATTCACTTAATTAATTTTAATTATGGTCTCATCATAAATATGTCTATCTCTATAAACATACATCCTACACATTTATCTAGATCGTGCCTAGTCATGCATCTATCGTATCATATAAAATAAATACAAGCACAAAATAAATAAATGCGTAAAGTAACCGGTATGATCATGGACTTTTCCTAGAGTGCGGTTTCAATACAAATCGATTTAAACCGCTGGGTCACAATCTAAGGGTAATGCAACCGCCAATAGGATCTTTAATGCTCCATTCTCCAATGGGATCTTTATTTTCATCTTTCTTTGGTCTCATCTTCTACTCCATTCTTGTTACATTTAATTCTATCTAATAAAATAAATACACCCGCCACAGACGGGAGGGAGCTAACGGGAATGGGATAAATGCAGAAAATAAACTAGGTCACGTTCTTCATAACGGCCTAGGACAATTTTTAAAAACAACAAAAAAATTAAATCATTCACATCTATCATATCGGTCGAGTCCATGATCAATCGGGGTCCATATAATCATATTATATCTACTATATCTAATCCATACAATAAAATCTTATGAAAGAGATAAAATTAAAATTTAACTACTTGCGTCTTAATTAATCAATTAACATTTAATCTATTAAATAATTTTATCCAATCAATTAACTAATTAACATTTAATTAATTAAATGATTTTAATCGAAATAAAATTAACGATTAATTTTAAACGATTTTAATTTTAATTTTAATTAATTAGAACTATTCTAAAAATAAATCAAAATTAAAATTATTTCTCTTTTGTTTCTTTCTTTTTGATTCGTAATCAAAAGATGCCTTTGGTTTCTAAACCAATTTTGGCAAGCGCAGCCACTTTCCAAAATCAAAATTTTGGAAGTGGCTTGCAAGCTAAGCTCAAGCTTTTACAAATCAAATATTTGGAAAGAAGCGCCAGCGCTTATTCCAAATCAAATATTTGGAAAGGCCAAATAATTTTGGTTTAGGCTTGCAGCTTTTCAAAATTTTGGCTCAGCGCTCAGCTTTTTCCCAAATCAAATATTTGGAAAGTGCTTAGCCTATTCCAAACAAAGTTTGGAAAGACCATTATTATTTTAATGCCATGTGGCATCCCAATGGCTCAAACTATTTGAACCATTGGTTAGCCACATGACACAACTAAACAAAGGAGGAATTATCAATCACAACTATGAACAATATTGAAACACAAAATACACAAAACAAAAATTTGGAGATCCGCCAGCATTGACCGGTCAACCGACTGCCGGCAGCAGGTTGCCCTGCTGCCGCCGCCGCCGCCACCCAGCCGCCGCCGGTGGTGGTGCCGCCGCCAGTCGGCCGAGCACCACCCGATCTCCTTTTTTTTTCTTTTCATGTATCAATTTTGCAAATCAAAAATCTTTCATCTTTTAATTACGTGATTTAAACGATAAAATTAACTACGCAAAATAACATGCTTATTGCTTAAGCTCGAAGCTCTCTCTGATACCATTGTTAGGAAATCAACGCGGGAACGCAGCGGAATTTAAAATTTTGATTTCCTTTTACCCAAGATCGACTTCGTTTAAGCAATAAACAAATAGATAGTAGACGGTGGTTACCTTGGTTGATCTATAAGATCGACGCTTTGACCGCCTAAGGAGAGTAGTTCGCATAGAGCCGCCCAGTGTTCGGCCTCTACCGCTAGTCCACACGAACAGACCCGCGGAATCCCATCATGGATTGCTATTGGAAAACTCCGGTTGCTAGACCGGCCTTTTCCCTCTCTCTCCAACTCTCTATAGGATGCTCTCTATTTTACACAAGAACTATTAGTTCTTGGAATTGTGTTGTACAAAAGAGCTTGACACCCACCTCTTATTTATAGTGTAGGGGGCGCCCCATCAAAGTGTAGAGGAGAAGAAAACATTTTTCCAATAAAATAAGGAAAATATAATTGATTGATTTATCTCATTTATTATAATATCTCATATTAAATAAATCTAGGATATTGTCAATATCTTATATTGAATATTTCCAAGATATTGTCAATATCTAATATTGACTATATTTATTTTATTACCATAAATCAATTTACACATGTGTATATATCACATATATATTACACAAATAAATCTATTAATATCATATATATATATATATATATATACACATATACTTGCATGCATGCAAATCCAATTTGCATTTATGCACACACGCATGCATGGATAATATATCTATATTATTTTATTTTATTAATATCTAATATTAAAAATAGGTAATATCATTAATTAAATTGCAGATAATCCAAAGTGTATCTTATACACTAATAAGTTATATTCATACCTTTAGCCATAAATTGGCTTTGAATATTCTTTAATTAATATAATTAATATCTTGTATTTTATTTATTCATAATAAATAAATACCACCATATTAATTTACCACTATAACCTTTATAGTACGAGATAAATTCTTTCCTTATTTGGTCATCAACTATAACCACATTTTAATCCGGCTAGATGTTCATATGTGTGTGACCCGATAGGCTTCCGAATATGTTGGCCGTAGGCACAAAGTGCAAATTACAACGCCCGCCTTCATACCTAACGATCACGGGATAGCGTCTAGCAACACACCGTGACCCCGAATCATCGGAAGAGTCAAATGCAATGACTACTACCTTTCATGTGAAAGCGATTACCGTGTAACTTACAATCCCATCGCCGTAATAATATCCATACGATTCGTTAGTCGAGTGTCAAAACATCAACGATCGTATCTTATAATCTGGATATCATGCTCTCTCGAAGTAACTCGTTTACTCCCACTTTGCAAAGATTCACGAGTAAGACATTCCTTATAAGAAGGCCATTTCGGATATTCGATCCCAATCATAGGATACGCGATTCCCGGACGACCAATCATGTATACTCCGCGATGCTTGATGATCATACCCAATCACTACCGCATGATCGCCCCGTGGCTAGGGGAAGCCTCAATAGTGTCAAAGCATGACAATCCACACCGTGATGCCATGAAGACTCCGGTCTTAAGGATAATTACACAACCGCCACATAGTGTGACACTTATCCGTGTAAGTGGGTTAGTCTAACGTACGCATTCTCTAATACACGTCCACGTACAGTCCAAGTGTCTCTACACTTCGATAGACGAGATCTATCCCTGCCCTTAAAGACAGAAGACATCTAATACGTGCTAGTCTCGCTTATACTATCAATGCCCTGTTTATAGGTACATCGGCTAGAGACATTTAAGTATCAAACTCATTAAAGTGATTAGAGATCTCATCAACCATAATCGCCTATCATGGTTTCTCTATCACAGTTTAATACTAAGGACGTTATCATATAACAATTCATAATTGGTTCTTTAAAAGAACATATATATGACAACAGAAAAGCCATTTTATATATGTATAAACATAAAGAAATAGTAGAAATGATCCGACCCGGTCGGATCCGGTCCAACCCGATTGGGTTTAGGACACTATTCCAACAGTAAGGACAAGCAACAATTGTCTTTCGGCACACTAAATCTAACAATCTCCCGCTTGCCCGTAAAGACAAGCAATGATTGTTTTTAGAGCACCACACCCTTATTCTATCTATCCATAACATTCTCCCACTTGCTCTAAAGCAGATGAGACATATCTTCCAATTTCATACCCACCAAGAGCTTATCATTGACATTAAATGCCACACGACTTGGTAATCTGATCAGCTAGGTTGTCGGCTCGAGGCGATCTTTAGGACCGAAACGTCGCCTCTTTGCACGATCTGTCTGACCAGGTGGTACTTTATCTCAATATGATTTTGACCTTTTGTGCCTGCGAAGATCATTTGCATGAGCTACCTCTCAACTGTTTTCATAGTAAATTGATATTGACTCATCGAGACCTGGAATCACGTCCCTATGCAACAAAGAACTTCTCAAGCCACACTGCCTTTTTAGCTGCTCCGAAAGCTGCTATGTTTTCGACTAACGGAGTCAAACTGGTAGTGCTGGATTGCTCCATCACTATGAGTAAACACTGAGCCTGAGATCGATTCATGATCATACTTAATCCGATAAAAAATCAGAATCAGTGTAGTCAACGACACTCAGGTTCGCACCCGAATGGACAAGCATGTGATTCCTCATTCTCTAAAGATACTTGAGGATGTACTATACTGCTTTTAACGTCCGAATGCAAGACTCGACTTTTATTGACTTTTAATAACCTGACTTTCTCTATCCAAAAGAGAATCTATCATATTTTCTCTATATCCGAAGACTAAGAGAATTATTCCGTGAGGGGTGTTGGAAAGGTGTCCTAAACCCAATCGGGTTGGACCGGATCCGACCGGGTCGGGTCATTTACAATCTATTTAGTTCATGTAATAACTTTATTATGATTAATAAAAGCACTTATGTTATTATATATTGTTTATCTTCATATTGTTTGTTGTATATATATAGTAACGTCCCTAGTATCGATCTGTGATAGAGAAATCATGATAGTGACTATGGTTGATGAGATCTCTAATCACTATAACATGGTTGGTACTTAAATGTCTCTAGTCTTACATATTATCAAATGGGACATTGATAGTATAATCAGACTAGCACGTATTGGATGTCTTCTATCTTTTAGAAGATAGGGATAGATCTCGTCTATCGAAGTGTAGGGACACTTGGACTGTACGTGGACGTGTATTAGAGAATGCGTACGTTAGACTGACCCACTTACATTAAGTGTCACACTATGTGGCGGTTGTGTAATTATCCTTTTGACCGGAGTCTTCATGGCATCACGGTGTGGATTGTCATGATTTGACACTGTTGAGATTTCTCCTAACCACGGGGCGATCATGCGGTAGTGATTGGGTATGATATTGAAGCATGCGGAGTATACATGATTGGTCGTCCGGGAATCGCGTATCCTATGATTGTGATCGAATATCCGAAATGGCCTTCTTATAAGGAATGTCTAGCTCTCGAGAATCTTTGCAAAGTGGGAGTAAATGTGTTATTTTGAGAGAGCATGATATCCAGATTATAAGATACGATCGTTAATGTATTGACACTCGAGATACGATCGTATGGATATTATTATAGCGATAGGATTGTAAGTTACACGGTCTCTGCTTCACATGAAAGGTAGTAGTCATTGCTTTTGACTCTTCCGATGATTGGGGGTCACGGTGTGTTGCTAGACGCTATCCCGTGATCGTTAGGCATGAAGGGCATTTTAGTAAATTTCACTTTGTGTCTACGGCCAACATATTCGAAAGCTTATCGGGTCACACACATATGAACATCGAGTCGGATTAAAATGCGGTTATAGTTGATAACCAAATAAGGAAAGTTTATCTCTAGACTATAAATGTTATAGTGGTAAATTAATATGGTGGTATTTATTTATTATGAATAAATAAAATACAAGATATTAATTATATATAAATTAGATTAATTAAAGAATATTCCGGAAGCCAATTTATTGGCATATGGGGCGCAACTTTTAAGTGTATAAGATACACTTGGATTGTGCACTTTAATTAATAAGATTGCCATAATATTAATATAAGATATTAATTGACTTTGAAAAATAGATTTATGGTAATAAGATAATTATAATCAATATATGATATTGGCAAAATAAATTATAATTAAAGAGATAAATCAATCTAGTTGATTTTCCTTATTTTATTGGAAAAATGTTTTCTTCTCCTACACACCATTAGGGGCGCCACCTTCTACTATATATAGGAGGTGGGTGTCAAGCTCTTTGGTACATCACAATTGCAAGAGTTCATAATTCTTGTGTAAAATAGAGAGCCTTCCATAGTGAGTTTGTGAGGGAAGAAAAGGTCCGGTCTAGCAGCCGGAGATTTTCCAATAGCAATCCAAGGAGGATTCCGGCGAGGGGTTCGTGTGGATTAGCGATAGAGGCCGGACGCGTGGACGGCTTGCGCATTGGACTACTCTCCGTTGGCGGTCAAAGCGAGGATCTTATAGATCATCTGAGGTATAACCGTCAAACTACTTAACGTGTTTATTGCATTAAACGAAGAACGATCTAGAAAAGGAAATCAAATTTTAAATTACGCTGCGTTAAACTAGTGATTTCCTAACAAGGGGTTGGGTAGTCTCGTTGAATTCTGCATTCGAAAATGCATTATCATCGGGAGGTTAATTACGCTGTGTAGAGTCGTGTCTTTACTTTTCTTTGTTTTATTGCTGGTCGACCGCTTCTATGTCCTTGACATGTTTAATTAATTGTTTGTATATAAGATGATCCACAATTGGTTCCCTCGTGGATCGACTCTCATTCACTATAATTTATACTACGATGCAGCCTACCTTCTTGCTAGTATTGGTTTACGGTGGTCAAGTATATTATAACTTCGATTGACCACGCCATCAAGCTTTTGGCGCCGCTGTCGGAGCTAACGGCCAATTTTATATATAAAATAATTTTTATTCATGTCGAAGCTTCTTCGCTTTAGTCTGCTTTTACGCTTGAAGTCCCTCTCGGGTTGTCTCGCTCATTCAAAATTCCAAATTAAAAAAAAGATTTATTATTCGGTCGACCGAGACCTCATCCGCGGTCGTACTTGATTAATTATAATATTTTTGTTTTGTTCTGCTCGCTTTACACGGCTTCTCGATTTGTGTTTTCGAAGTCCGGAGTTTCGCGCGGTCTGTTTATCCTCAGATAGTTTAATCCGTAGAAGTCTCAATAGCAGCACGGGAAACCATGTTAAAATCATTTCACGGGTCCGGCTTGTTTTGCTTTTTCTTCTCGCTTGCGTAAAATCCAGGGGAAGCAATAACCGAAATAAGAATTTTTCAAGGGCGCTGAGAAAATAACCCAAAGAAACATGTAAGGCTACGAATCTAAGAGACGGGAAAAAGTTGATAGCAATACTTAAAGGCACAAAGATGGCCCGAAAATCTTAAAGGCTTTAAATTCTTCAGTGGTATTAATGTTACGCAGGCAAGGTACTAATTTTTTTTTTTTTTGCTTATGTTTTATTACCTTTTGGTTTTTTGAGCATAAGTTAGCCTATACAATGAACCGTAGTGATTTAATCTTAGCCCTAGAGTTGGTTTGTAAGAATAATTTCTCATTAGTGTTTCCATGGTTTTGCCTCATATATGTCTCATCTAGAAGGTGCAGGAAACATGCAAGAGTTGAAGGAAGTAAAGAATAAAGAGTTCTCACTAGTTCTATCAAAATCTCATGGTCCCATGCATGAAATTGCTTCATCGGCTACTGAGCAACAAATTGTGTAGTTTAAGCATCTTCGCAATTCAGTTAAGACGTTGAGTTTTGAAAGAACGCAATCTTTCGGCTTCGCTGATGTTTGCATGATGGGCTCTCGGTGAACTCCACCTTAAACAAAAACGAGATTACGCTTTGGGCAGACAATTTGTAAATCGAAGAATCTTTGTACGAAGGTTCTGGAATGGTTTAACCATGGCTTGGCATAGTTCAAACGAAGCTTCGCTCAATCGATTCTCCACGCAGGATAATGTTGATATTAGCTTCAACAAGCATCTAGCATACTCGAGCAAGTTCTTCGCCAAACGGGCTTAATCTTTGACTGATTGGGCCCGAACCGCCACATATGTTCCAATGAATAAGACGGCCAGAAAGTTGCTCATACAATCGACTTATTCTGGAAAGTACTTTGATTCTATTGTTTCTTATTATCAAGGCTTTAACCAATAAGATGGATGGGATATTGCCAACAACACTTTCTCATGAATTCGACCGAATCAAATTCTAAGAATATAGTCCACTTCTCTGATTCAGAGAAGCTTTGGCTCATCAGTTTTTGACTTCAGATAACACACTCGTGTTGTTCTCAACTGTTGCAGTGTTATCCTTTATAAACACTAACGTCTACTACTTTACCAATATTGATTCTCCAGTCTACAAAAGACTCATCAATATTATGGTCAAGCCCACACATTTCAAACATGTGACTTTTAATGACCTAGAGGTTTTCTTTAATCCTTCAATGGATGTAAGCACAGGCAGTCAATCTGCCATTGGATTTAAGCTAAAACCCTTTTGTTCCGAATGAATTCGAGCTCCTTTGTACGGCAAGAAAGTTTCAGGGTATCACTCCTGTTAGACTTTTAGTTTTTCATGGAGTTAAGCAAGGCTGAGTGGTGAGAAAGTTTCAGGGCATCACCCCCATTGAACTATCTACTTCTCAGGAAATTACCCCTAGACCACTTGGCTTTGCTTAGAAAGTTAAACTTTCCCATTCATTCGACTCTTTTCCATGTAGATCCAATTACTCTCACTGGGCCTGAGACACTCAGGTGGTTCTGCAAGAGTATGAACAGACAAGTATTTGGCTTTAAACCAACCTCTAATTATCAGAATCCTATACAGCCCTCCAAAGAAGACCATAGGTTATCAATCACCCTCAGCAGACTGTATAGTCTGCATAATCACAGCGGGTCAATGATTAGACCATACTCCCACTGCATTTGGGTGGATTGATGTTCTGACCTGGTTCAGTAGTATTTATCAGCGTAACCCCCAACAACCAATGTTGGATGTGGTCTGGTTAAATCAGATAGTAACTCCTTGAGTAACTGTATTTCAAGGTCTAAGGTTCTTATTTAAACATTCTTTTAGAAATGATGTAACAGTGTAACCGTCACTATCCGATCTCAAGAATCTTATAACCAACCTTTACTCAATGCATTAAGATATTTCACGAACAGTCATCATCTGAACGTGTATACAAAATTTCCAGTCCTACCTTCAAGCACTAGTGCTAAATGCCTCGATTTGCGGAAGTGGGGTAAATGTAATTCACACCTTATCCACAAATTCATAGGCATCTTCTAGGTAGACTTCTCGGTATTACATAATTAATGTATACCGTTATTTTGCAATCAATATCTTAAAGCAGTGTAATGTAGCATATCAATAACTATACAAGAGAATATATGGTTTATCCTTTCAGTGAAATCATTTCATTGAAAGGTAGGCTAAGCATCAGTGACAAAACCATGCCATAGCTTATATCTGAGCATTGAATACTCGTTTCTCTGGTAATATCAGAGATTCCTCCAAATATTTAGACAAACTAATCAGCGTTTCGAGTAGTCATCAGACATGATGTCTACCACTCAAAACCTCCCACTAGCTTGTATCCTTCATAAGAACCCGAAGTTCAATATGAACAAGCTGTGATACTTCTTCTGCTCTATTACCTGATGTCCTAAAACTGGGGTCCAATCCAACCGGAAGTGTACCGGGTCAATTGTAGTCCAGTAAGTGGTCAAGGTCGTATCCACGAGGATTGTGAAGTTGAACACCAAAAAGCTATTATTATCTTGATCTAAGTCGCAAATTAACAAGAAGGTAAATTTATCTAAAATCTACTACTGCAAAGGGTGATAAATGATAAAAAGTCTAGCCAAGACAATGTATTGATCAAATATATCTCTACTAGTATCATGGGAATTAACTACCTACCAACCTTCCATTAGTATTCAAGTGTGTGTTATCGGTGCACTCCTAAAAGCTAGTAATTTCCCCTCATACGAGTGAATGAAACTACTCTATGCTTCCTCATCTCCGGTGAGCTTCAATGGAGATTGCACCAATTTGTTGAGCTTCTTCCACGTAAGATACACCAAGAAATTAGACTAACATTCTAGGATTATATTTGTGATGAAATTAGCTAAATATTGTAACTAATTTTGGCTCTATGAGCCTTTAAATGATGGTGCCTGCAAGAAGAAAAGAAGAAAGGGGAAGAAGAATATGGGGTTGAAAAGAATTGGGGAAAATGCGATCCAGAATGAGTTTTTATGCTGAAAAATGCTTCTGTGGCGTTCCGGCGTGCGCCGCTAAAGATCCGGCATGCGCCGGTACAACTAACTCTGACAGCTCTGTAGCTTTCTGCAACGATTCGGCGCGCGCGCCGTAAAAAGTCCGGTCTGCGCTTGTTCTCAGTAAAATGATCATAACTTGAGTTGTAAACCTCCAATTGATGTGATTCAAAGTGCGTTGGAAAGATAGTTTCTTGATCTACAACTCTTATGAAGAAGTCTTCTCCAGAAAATTCATTTAATTTGGGTCAAATTTCCGTTGAAGATAGGCTACGGTAGTTACACTAATGACAATTGATCCGTTTGAACTTGATAGCTTCCGGCATACTCTTCTAGCCCTCAAGACGTGTCTAGCCTCAACATGTGTCGTCCATCGGGGTCTTGCCCAACCTATAATCCTGCAATAAATCACAAAAATATCAAGTGTAAACCCGACACGACGCTCCGGTTACTAAACCGGTACAAAACCTATCAAAATACGATAATTTATATAATAATTACTATCTACACATTGGGATGAAATTAAGAAATTAATGACTTGAATTGGTACAATAATGCTCAAAGTGGTATCAGAAATTGGGTAAAATGTCATAATAATAAGCGACAATTTGTCTCTCATCATTACCCTTTCCAAATTGAAAGGTTACTTAGTCATTTTTTCTTTGAGATAGTGTTCCTAAACTGGGAGATAGGAATCACCCTTAGCCAGTCTTCAGATCTTATCTTTAGGATATATACACTAATTAATAGATGCTGAAGAAACGTTTAACTAAATACGGAAACCATTTGTCTTAATAGTTTATGATGTTTACATATACTTTTTCAGCATTACTTAGTGGTTTTGACTCTATCAAACAAAAGTCCGAGTCTCAGAATCGTATACAAATGTCATATTCACTTTCTTTAAGGCAACTATTTTTATCGACTTGAAAGTGAATCCATTTTATTCCATCGAATCTGAAAATAGAAATTATATTTCTTCGATATTCAAGGATTAAAATCTGAAATTTATTTCCTTATATCACTCCCACTATCTTAGCAGAAATAACTGCACGTTGTCTACTTTTTATCATGAATGCCCAGCTACCTTATTCTAACAAAAGAACTTTAGCTTCTGAGTCAAATTACTCGGTTAAGAAAGTCTCTAAGGATTCATAGGTTGGTGATCCGAAATCATTTTCCTTATCCTTTACTTTCTTTTATTAATATTTCGGTTTAGCCTTTAACTTATTTAGTTTAGACGACTTACCTTTTAGACATTCTTTCCCATTCTTGGATTTCTTTAAAGGATATGGCCGCGTACTAGCAGTTCATTTGAGTAGACACTACCGTGAACTGTGGGATGTCCAGTGAGATTGATGTCAAATCATTCTCGTCATCTTTGAACTAATTTTTATTTGTCTCTCTTTCAACACGAGTGACAGCAGTGACATACTCATCAATTTCACTTAAGTTTAAAGGCTTAAGAAGGAAATCCTTCACCGGAAAAATTAATCGCAATCTCGATTAACAAGTTCAACGTTCTCGTTACTTTTCCACTTTTACGAAGTCGTTATCAGTCAATATAATATGTTTAGCAGTTTAGATACCTTGAGATGATATGTAGTTGCAAAAATAAATTATGACAGAAATATAAATCAAATCATACACTACAACAAATAATGATTTTAGGAATTATAAACGTGATGTCATGCATGCAGTTTATCCTACCATTCCAAGGATTTAATCTCACACCTACAGTGCCGCCTCAGGGTAGGTCAAAGAGGTGACGATTAAATTGAGACAATCTCTCTCAACAACTAACTGAGAATCGGACATCTCTATTTAATTGTTGATTGCCTTCCTTTTTCAGCCAAGATATTTCCAAAAATATCCTTTAGAGTGTTACCTACTGTTTCAGATCTCAAAGTACGCCCCGAGTATGCCGCCTCAGGGTCGGTCAGTGACTCGACGAGTACCCAATATCCTATCCTTTCGGAGACCAAGCCTTGTATTTTGATAGCGGTGAAAGCCACCCTCGGGGGGCCGAAATCAAAGCGGCACGAGGCGTCACCATTCTCTCACGTGCTTGTGTCAATAGTGGAGGCCGTGGGGTCAGTTGTCACCTTCCCCGCTCCCACACGTTATTTTGAAAATTAGGTAGTCTTATTAGGATTTTCAGAATTTCTTAATCATCCGAAAAACAATAAGTCATGAATATTTAAAATAATCCTCCCACTAGTTCATCGGTTCCAAATACCGTCTAACTAGTGTCACTTATTCATGACTTTCCAATTTCTCGGATTTATAAAACCTTTGTGTAGACGCTACACAATTAAAATTCACCAAGAATTTTATAATCCCAATACATTAGGACTTTATGAATTTTCTAATAAATCATAAAATTTAAAGCTCCCACTAGTTTATCGGCTCCAAATACCGTCTAACTATTCATGATTTTCCAATTTTTCGAATATTTAGAAGTTTGTCGTGTAGACACTACACAACTAAAATTCACCAAAGAATTTAAAAGTTCTAATTTTGTCATGATAAAAAATTAGGATCTTAGAATTTTATCTCAATAATTTGAAAACAATAAATCTTGAAAAGCAATCACCAACTTATCGGTATTAAACCCTGGCTGAGCTTTAACCGAGTTCACCGAACAGTGTCGGGATTGGCTAAGCCGATCCGTCCTCTTCGTTGGTTCATATACGACTGATGGATGAATCGGGCTAAGGCTACCCCATTGAGCCGAGACTCGCCGGATAGCTTGACCTTGCCAGACCCCTGACGCTAACGTCGCACGTGTGCGGGTGCTAGGTTGAAAATCGGGCTAAGGTTGCCCCATTGAGCCTCAGCTCGCCGGATAGCTTGACCTTGTCGGACCCCCGTGGCTAACCCCGCACTTGGACGGACAAGTCGAGTCGAGCTGAAGCCCTGTTGACCGCCCAAACCAATTTTCGAACCTTTTGCTCATTTGGTGTCCAACTTTTCCGGATTTTCCAAATTTTCAATTATTAAAATTCTTTTATGTAGTTACTACATAATTAAAATCCACGAATGATTTTAGATCCCAAAATTAAATTTACCGAGTAAATTTTATTTTATCATGTGAATTTAATATCCCGATAAAATTCCGTTCGTTTTAATTAATTACCAAAATTAATCTAAACTAATTACGTCTCATACATGCCTAATTAATATCACGATTAATTATCTACATGTATGCATATGCTAGGAGTGTAATTCATGAATATGATGCATGTCATGGTATGGTTATCTCACATAAATTATCAAACATGAAAATAAATGCGTAAAAGTAAACCACTGAGATGGACCGTTGGTACCCCGTATCTAATCTATCAAATAAACAAATAAACCCTAATTTGTTTGCAGCCGCCGACGAGTATAAGGATTTTCTGTTCCATATCTTCAATAAAAACCCTTCTAGCTTTCTTCAATAAAAACCCTTCTAGCTAAGTTGGTTGAAGCTCCTTCTTCCTTCATCTCCACCCGAGTTCGATTCTCCTTTCCCCTTTTTTTTTGTGTTTTCGTTTTTTTATTTATTTATTACGAACAGAAAGAAAAAAACCGATCATAAAATAAAAAAAAAAACTTCGATCATGAAAAAAAAAATTAGAATTAATCTGGCCAAGGGGATTCGAACTCAGGTCTACAAACCATTGAAACTATGACTTGACCATTGCGCCAGCATTCAGATTTGATGAAGAATGCATCCGATTTGAATAAATAGGGATGGGCCGAATTAAAAAAAAAATTGCAGAAAATTAAGTTGCAAAATTAAATTACATGATTTCATATACCCTAAAATCGGGTTTACAATAGATCTAACGGTAAACAGGTACCAACCCCAATCCATCTCGTTAACCAAAACATTCAACCACGCATATATATTATAAAAATATAAAAGATGCAATATTTATTCAATTCCACTACTTATCAATTAATTATGCAATCAAGATCGCAAAATCGCTTTAACCTGTCTCTACTGCCACATGCTGGATATACAGAAACCCGAATCCGGATCCGTTCCATAATTGGATTGTCAGATCTGATTCACAGCACCGATCGAGACGCTCGATCATGCACAGCGGAAGCTACGAATAAATTCGCATGCGATTTTACCACGATTCGATTCGCATGATTAATTAATAACTACAAGAAGGTTAGTAGATTTACCTAAACCGGAGAGAGATGAGAAATCGACAAAAGGGAGAAGCCGCAGTCTTCCAGATTGTATCTCCTAGCGACGACTGGTGGACGTCGATCCTCGCCGTAGAACCTCCTCGAATATGCATAAGAAAACCCCTAGGTTTTTCTTCTCTAAATGACTAAGGCAAGAAACTAATTTTTCTTCCTTTTAATATGTAACTGGCGCCAATTTAATTATGTATCGTGTGCTAAGAGGAACTCTCTTTATATACGAAAATAACTAGCCAATAGAGTTATCTTTTTCACACCACAATTACCTATTCCCATAAGGAAAATATATTTTTGCCACAAAATAAAAGGTAACTCCCAAAAAAAATCAATCTCTTATTTTTCCATTAATTATCCAACAAATAGATAATTAACTAATTACACATGTGACATAATCTAGAAAAATTTCTTTTCCTAACTTATCACATAAAGTGGCGCCATTTATTGTCATTATTTTAATAGAAAATGTCTTTTCTATTTTACATATTATTTACCAAATAAATAATATTGCATATTCATTAAATATACCAACTATTTAATTTATTCTCAAGGTTCCATGAAACGAGAAAACACTCACGTGTTAGGAGCCAACCTGGGGACCATGGACCTATAACCAGTAGCTATAATAAATTGAATAAAATATTCATCGAACTGAATATTTCTACTCAACTCATTAATTCCGGAATTACGCCACCATAAATCCGAAACTGAACTCTGTCGATTATAGATATAACTTATTCTCAAAACGTCGAGTCGAGTCGATAAGTGTCCATCAATATAATTATTTCATATAAACTAACCCTCCATAGACTATCCGTAATGAAACGGGAATATTTCCGTAAACCTTCTTCAATACATCTTATCCTTATTTACCATTAACCCACTAGTGATCAATTAGTTCATAACCAATCCATTGATCGATCAGTTTCTAGGATTAACAAATAAGGGGATTGTCTTTCTACTTCCCTCAGGAATGACTGGATTCCATATCTGTGAAACACACACTTCTCACTCATTTCAGAATAGTACCAACGTGAAAGTGATTCGGACCGCGCCTCTTAACGATCCTTAACGAACACATCAAACCCTATCCTGAGACAAGTAGGAGTATGCAATCACTTCAGGATTAAGGTTAATCCATATATGATCATCTTGTGATTTAATAAAATTTCTCAATCACGGAATTATATGAGAAACGCAGATTAAATCGGTCCAGTCCTATATGACTTCATCATATATAAATGCCCCACTTAGAAAACCAATATTGACGGTCCGGATAAGACGGTCACACCATAAAGTGTTCTGGACGCATTAATGATTGTTTAATCAATAGACCCCATACTTTGATTAACTTCACCACGAACTAATATTTCAAGTGTATCACCATAAACTTAATCCTCAAGTGTGACACACACTCAATTATATGGCTACATATGATACGACTTGGGGTTTTCAGTAGTGTATTTCTTATAAGCACAAAGCAAATAATAAGATGAGAATAAATCTTTCATTTATTAATTATAAAAACAATTACACAAATTGTCTTTCGGGCGCTACTTCCAACAGGGTAAGGGGTGGTGGTAGGTAAGGTATGGTAGGTTATGTAAAGTGAAGTGGTGGGAAAGGTGGGTTGCTAGGGTAGGGTAGGGTAGTGAGTAAGGTAAGGTATGGTGGTGTGGTGGGTAAGATAGGGTAGAGTGGAATGGTGGGTAAGGTAGGGTATGGTACGGTAAGGTGAAGTGGTGGGTAAGGTAGGGTTGGTAGGGTAGAGTATGGTAGGATAGGTTGGGGTAGTGGATAAGGTAAGGTAGGGTGGTGTGGTGGGTAAGATAGGGAAGGGTGGAGTGGTGGATAGGGTAGGGTGGTAGGTAAGGTACAGTGGGGTGGTGGGTGGGGTGGTGGGTAATGTAGGGTAGGGTAGGAGTTGGTGATAGTGGATTAGAGTAGGTAATGGGTAATGTAGATATGATGTCGAGGGTAAGATATGGTGATATTGAGTAGGGTAGGATAGTGTGGTGGGTATGGTAGCGGTGGATAGGTTTGGGTGGGAAGAGAAGTAGGGTGCAATGGGGTATGTCGTAGGTCTACCCCTTTCGTCTATATCCTACCTTATGACCATACCATACCCTACTCCAGCCAACCTTAATTCACTACCCTGCTCTACTCATCACTCAATTTGTCATCTTTTATATAATTTGTTTGATTCCAATCTTGCATATTCCAATCGTAGTAATAGAATTAATTTATTCCATTACATTCCATTTCGTTCCTATTATTTTATTGCATTCAATTTCATTCATGTGTAACAAACATGCCAATAAAATCTTCTTTTCATTTTTCAAAAAAAATCTTCTTTTAAAATATATGTTCTCCCATGCAATGCTAAAAGTAGAAATATAACCACAATTATTGGCATCAGTATAACTTTTAGACATGTTCTGTTGTCTGTTTTTGACTCTATCTAACGCTGGAAACGAATACTAATCTTAAATAAAAGAAGTTTAATAGCTAGCATTACAATAAGTTTGAAGGATCTTTGTTTTGTAGTACATATTATGCATATTAATTGAATGTAATCACATTATTATACGTCCCCGTGAAATGCACGGGTTATTGACTAGTATATTGATGATGCTAAATTAAGCACCACTAACTTAACAGGCCAAATGTAATCTAAGGATGAGTTTGGAAGAATAAGGACGGCTGCAATAATGGTAAAGATAATGTTTTTTAGGGTTTTGTGGCTGAGTCCAAGAATGTATCTCGGATTGCCTACGTATCATGTGTATTGTCCAGGAATCAAGCCATACGTAGTTCCTGGAGTTGTGTATTTATAGCCATAAATCCGTGTTTAGCCCTAAAGCATAAGGCGGTGATGTCTATTGACATTAATAACCCTTATTGGGCCTAGCCCCTTGCCCAAGTAACCCCATGGATATTGGGCTTGTAAAGCTGGGCCGGACTTCTGGTCTCGACTCGTATACCACCGACATGGGTGTTCGAGATGGGACACTTGTATACCCTGCCGGCTGTTGTGGTCTTCATTGGCAGATCTCTTGTTCGACCCGAGGTGAATACTAGAGGCTTGGACTCCCCAAAATGCCAGCTGGACCAATCTGATAATTCCACGTGGAGGAGTGAAATCCCGTATCGTCATAAGCCCCCCAGATCGGAGAGAAGCCTTTTTTGTATGCTGAAGTCGGATCTAGAATTTTGAATTATCTTTTTATGCATGGTCCTCTTTAGGCGGGAAAACAGCAGTCTCCTTACTCGATGTAGGCTGTCGTGGGGTGACGTCACGCTGTATCGCCATAAATGTGCGCAGGAAACGAAGCGTTCTTATTGGTCCACACGAGGGTTTTATCCTTGATCCCCGTGCCTCCAACTCTATAACTACCCCAAATCGTGTCCTTTCAAATCATTTGGAAGATTTTGTAGCATAAAAGGAGTCCCTGGTGCCGGAGTCTCTCACTTGCCATTTCAATTCCCTGAGTTATCCGAAAATACAAGTAAGGCACTTTTTCATTTAAATTATTTCTTCATCTTTTATTTCCTTTATCTTTCCTCAATCCTATGTCTAGTAGTGAGAGTGATTCTCAAAATAAGGAGGAATTTGTTGAGGGAGAAGAAGAATCGGCGGAAAGGACAGTTTCTGAGCGGCCTCAGGTTTCCGGTGATAGGGTTGCCGGAGAATAAGAGAAAGGAGGAGAAGAGGAATCGACTTCTCGTCCGGGGGTTAATAAACGCAAAACTAGGATGAAAGGCCAGGGGCCTTATGGCTGTATGTCCGTCCTAACCCAAGAAAAGGCAAAGGCCGCTTGCATAAGTACGGCATCCCCTACTCTTCTAGAAATATCAAAGTCTCTCACGGGAGATATCAATATGCTCGTGATCCTCCCCCTAGGTTCTGTGCCATATACGAGGCACAATTGAAAGAAGGGTTAAGGTTTCCTTTCGATCCGGCCCTCATAGATGTCCTTCGCCACTATCAGATCAGCATCACACAACTCGCTTCAAACAGAATTAGGAGCGTTATGGGTTTCGTAGTGGCATGTCGAATCGCAAAGGTCGAATTCTCAGTTCGTCTATTCTGGCAATACTACTCGATCCAAGCCCTGAAAGATGCAGGATGGTACACTTTTCAAAGGCGTCCCCTCGTCTCGGAATTCGTCAGAAGGGTGACCTCGTCTCAGGGTGAGTGGAAGCCCTATTTTTTCTTTATCCGACACGGGGTAGAAAATGCCGATATCCACACTTGGTTTAAGAGACCCAAAAAATGGCACGATAAGTTGGACTCAAGATTCTCGAGAGGGTTAACCCCGATGTCGCGACTCAAAATTTACATTCCTTATACCCTTTTGCAGATATCGAGACGGCTGGTCCGGACGGTTATGTAGAACTTGATGAGGACGTTCGCATACTGTGTAGGGTTTCTATTCGCTTTTTCCTTTTTCTATATATTTTTCAATATTGTGTATTAATGTCGATCTTCTTTTCTTCACAGTGGATTTTTTCTCAAAGCTGGAAGAGGTGGGCAAAGTCCCTAATCCAAAGAAGGTAGATCCCAAGAAGATCCAACACCTGGCTGGTATAGGGTTGAAGAAACCCATATCAGGTACAATAATCTCAGGGGGTCAGAAGACTCCCGCTCGATCTTCTACACCGGCTTCAACCTCCGATCTCTTAAGAGAGCAACCCGACAATATCTCGGCAACTGAGCAACCTGAAGGGAGTCTTGTCTCGAGAAAGCGCTAGAGGGTCACTGAAGTGAGACACGGAGTTGGGAAAGAAGCTCGTAACCTCCCCCCTCCCGGATCGAATATGCTCGAATCGATACCTGGGGTGAGCGTTGCCCAGATGGAAGCTATGGCTCCTGAAGAATTGAGTGACTATTTTACGGAAAGCATCCGAGTTGTAAGTCTTTAATTCATTCTCTTAATTTTGGGACTTTTGTCTGCTCCTTGAATAAACATCATCCCCTTTTGCAGGCTCGTCTAGCGGCTAAAGTGGCCATGAACAGGATCGAGTCCCCATCCACCATGATGGAGGAGCAGAGAGAAACAATCAACCGACTGAGCTCCGAGATTGAGAAGCAGAAGTCCGTGCTGAACAAGTTGGAGGGTCGACGTGCCAAACTCGAGTCCGACTTGGCAACCTCCCAGGACGAATTGTCCAAGACGCGTAAAGACTTATCTGACAGGGAAGCTGAGCTTGCTAAGGTAACATCTGAGCTTGATGAAGCAAAGACTGAACTGGTGGGGTCTCAAAAAGCTCGAGACGATCTTCAATATGAGGTCGATAGCTACGCGGCTCGTCTGGCCTCTGCCAAAAAAGACTTCCTGCTTTCTAAAGAGCTTGAAAATGACCTGAATTTGTTGATGAACCAAGCTATGAAAGGATGGTTTTCAAATGCTCTTGATCAGGTCAAGATGGTCATCCCGAAATTCGAGGTTTCCAGCATCGAGAAGGCACATCTATACGATCCTGATGCCATCCCTAGAAATACTCAGTATTTCAAGGACATCAAGGCTGGTGTTTCCTTGCATAACAAATACGTGGCCCCCGCTATGGATAGGGATGGAGAGGATGATGACGCCTCGGAGGAGCCAGTCGACCCAAATGCATCTACTTCAGACCAGCCTGCTGCTTGAGGCTATTTCTTGTCATTATTTTTTGAACAATTTCATTCGATTTGGTTGTAACAACTTTTTATCGATGCTTTATTTATCTGGATATGATTTTTGTCGAGGCGAATATACGATTCGATCTCTGAAACTTTTGAATTTTGAATTTTGAAATTTGAATTCTGACTTTTTCATTGAATGTCGTTTGTGTTGTTGAATATTTGCCTAGGGTGTAGTCCTTTGGACTTAATTCCCTTGCGACATTGCTTTATGGGGTGTAGTCCTTTGGACTTAATTCCCCTAAGCCCCTCGAAGTGTAGTATGAGTGCATGACTCATGGTACACTTGAATATGAGTCGACCTAGCATTGTATTGCCCTATGTGTTTAACTTGGCTATTTGGTCGGAGCTCGATTCGACTGTCCTGCCTCGTCAGGCTTATGAACGGGTCGAACTAAGTAACTCCTTATTCGACTGTCATGCTTCGTGGTGCTTATGAACTGGTCGAATAAGATATCCATCGTGGGATCTTCCCCCTGCCACGCATCGTGGCTTATTGGTAGATCGAGAGTGATGCAAGCACTGTCATTGACTTGGCTTTATTCACTATTTTATTCTAACTCTATCATGTCGATGAATCGTAGTCGTTGTAGTTGACATGCCTTTTTTTAATCTTTTAATCACATGAATTCGAAAGAAAGGCATAATCTGACAAGAAAACCACTCAAATAAAAGGCATCAAAACCAATTGTCGTATCGACTTGTTACAAATAGCAAGGAATGTAAATACTGCAAATGAAATAAAGGAACAATAGATCAAACATAATATTTCCTAAGGTTTGTCGCGTGCCAAGTTCGAGGTACCGTGCTTCCATCCGATCTGCCAAGTTGATACGATCCCTTAGGGTGGACTTTCAGAATCTTGTAAGGACCCTCTCAATTCGGCTCGAGCTTACCTATTGGATCTTGTCTGCTTGCCTCGTTTTTTCTCAACACGAGGTCTCCCACTTGGAAGTATTTATACTTCACCCTTGCATTGTAGTACTGAGAGATTTTCCTCTTGTAATTAGCCATTCGATGTGCTGCAATCTCTCTCCTCTCTTCGACATTATCTTTCTCTTGTCGTAAGTCGTCGGTGTTGGTCTTGATGTTGTAGGCAAGAACCCGAGGCGATGCTAATCCGATCTCCGCTGGTATCACAGCTTCACACCCATAGGCCATGGCGAAAGGAGTTTCCTGCGTGGCCGTATTAGGGGCTGTTCGATACGACCATAGAATACTAGGCAGTTGAGCTGCCCAATCACGACCCTTATCTTCCAGTCGCTTCCTTAAACCAAATTTATCTGTCTATTCGTTTGTTCGACCTGCCTATTGGACTGAGGTCGGGCCACTGAGGTTGGATTGTGCTCGATCTTGTACTCTTTAAGCCAATTTTGTACTCTTTCATCGAGAAACTGAGTCCCATTATCCGAGATTAAATACTTCGGCACCCCAAACCTGCATAAAATGTTTTCCCAGAGAAATTTCTATATGGTCGAAGCTCTGATGTCGGTAAGAGGCTTGGCCTCGACCCACTTGGTGAAGTAGTCCACTGCTACCACCACGAATTTGAAGTTTCCCGGAGCTCGAGGCAAGAGCCCAACTATGTCGACTCCCCATTCGTCAAATGGCCATACCGATTCGATAGCATTCATCTCATGTGCTTGCTGATGCGTTACCACATCGTGCACTTGGCAAGCTCTGCATCTCATCACTAGACGGTTGGCCTCTCTTTTCATAGAAGGCCAAAAATAACCTGCTAGCTTACATTTTCTTGCCAACATCCGAGCTCCGCAGTGGTTGCCGCAAACTCCCCGATGTATTTCTTCGAGCAGATATGCCCCTTCTTCCTCTGAGGCACACCGCATCCAGGGGGTCACAAAAGATTTACGATAAAGGACGTAATCAAACAGAGCATACCTGGAGGATTGCAGTCGAATCTTTCTTGCTTGGGACTTGTCAGACGGAAGAATTCCGTCCTTCAAGTATAGAGCTATCGGGTCCATCCATGTTGATCCCTGAGTTACTGGCTGCACATCGACCTCGTTGTAACTCCGTTCTGCTAACATTTCGACCAAGACCTTCCTTTTTGACTTGAAATTCGATGCGAGTTTGGACAACGCATCGGCCCTTTTGTTCTCACTACGAGGCACTTGCTCGACTTGAACCGTTTTAAACTTTGACATCAACCCTTGAACCACTTTCAAATAATTCTTTATAGTTTCTTCTTTAGCTTCATATTCGCCTCGTATATGATTGACTACGAGCTGTGAGTCACTATATACTAGGAGATTCTCAACCCCAAACTTGGATGCTAGCTTCAGACCCGTAATCATGGCCTCATACTCTGCCTCATTGTTGGTGGCCTTGAACTCAAACCAAAGTGCATAGGGGAATTCCTCCCCCTTCTGACTGACCAGTAGTAATCTAGCTCCTGACCCCTCTTTACTAGATGCCCCATCGACATGAATGGTCCACTGCTCTTCTGGTGCTTGCCTCTCTTGCTCTAGCTGAATAGATAATCCCTCGGCAATGAAGTCTGCCAGAGCTTGGCCTTTAACTGATGTTCGAGGTAAGAATTCGATGTCATACTCAGCTAATTCAACTACCCATTTCGCTAGTTGACCCGATGTCTCGGGTTTAGCCAAAATTTGTCTTAGAGGTTGGTCAGTGACCACAGCAATAGGGTGTGCTTGGAAATAAGGCTTTAATTTCCTCGATGCGTGAACTAAACCCAATGCTAACTTCTCGGCAGGCGAGTACCTGATCTCTGCTCCATGTAGCGCTTTACTCACAAAATAAACGGGAACTTGCCCATGTTCCCCCTCTCGAACCAACACTGCACTTACTGCCTCTTCACAATTGCCAAATAAACCAGTAGTTTTTCTCCTTCCCGAGGTGAAGTCAGCGTTGGTAAATCGGATAAATAGTTCTTCAGGTCTTCGAATGCTTTCTGACACTTGTCATCCCATTGAAATGGACTCACCTTCTTTAATATCTTGAAGAAGGGAAGTGCTCTCTGCGCTGATATCGACAAAAAACGGTTAAGGGCCGCCATACGACCTGTCAACCTCTGTACCTCTTTGATGTTACGAGGTGTAGACATATTTTTAAGCACGTCAATCTTGTCCGGGTTAGCTCGAGTTCCGTCTTTCGATATCATATAACCCAAAAACTTACCAGACCGAACCCAAAGGTGCACTTCTTTGGATTGAGCTTCATATTCGCAGCCCGGAGCACCTAGAAAACCTCTCTAGCATCGACAAGAAACCGTCCCATGGATCTGCTCTTGATTAATAAATCATCGACGTAGACCTCCATATTACGACCTATCAGCCCCTTGAAGATCTTGTTGACTGCTCTCTGATAAGTAGCTCCTGCATTTTTTAGACCGAATGGCATGGTCACAAAACAGAACGTACCGAACTCCGTACCAAAAGAGGTCTTTTCCGAGTCTTCGAGGTCCATAAAAATCTGATAATAGCCCTTGTAGGCGTCTAGAAATCCGAAAACCTCAAAACATAGCGTCGAATTGACCAGTTGATCAATCTTGGGAAGTGGATACGAATCTTTAGGACATGCCTTGTTTAGATCCGTGAAGTCCACACATATTCGCCAACTCTCGCTTGGCTTCTTAACTAAAACTGGATTGGATAACTGACAGACCTAAACCTAACCTTGGAAACGGCGCCAGAAAGCTGACGGACATTACCTAGGCTATACAGATCCTAACCGGCAGTGTACCGGGTCAAATTGTAGTGCTAGTCTGGTGAGTCAGGTCGTATTCCTCAGGGAAAACATGGTAATTCTTTTAAGTGGGGTTAAACACCAAGAAGCTATTATTAACTCGATCTAAGTCGCAGTTTTTAACTTTTCCTCGGGTTAGATAGTTAGATCAGTTAGATTAGTTAGTAATGTTAGAGTTAGATGTTAGTAAAACAGAAAATAAAACAAATAATATATATATAATATATAGATATATTTTTGGATCTAGCCAAGAATACGTTACTGAATCAATATCTTTTAGTAGAAATAAATGAGACAGATATTCCTTTATTCAAGGTGTAAATTATATATGAATCGGTACTCCTAAATTAGACAACTCCTCCTCACACGGCGTATGAAATTGTCATATGTCCATTGCATCACCCAAGGTCCACAATCATTACGGTTTTTCCGAACAGTCCCCGAGTACAAATCTACCTTTAGATAAAAGGAGTCATTCCGTTCACAAACGGTCAATTTTATTTAAAAGGCTCCGGTTGTCAAAGCCGGACGATTCAACTTTCCGGTTTAAGTTTCAATTAAACGATGATTTAACATTATTACGATCTCGAGTACAAATGTCAATAAAATTTATCTTTCCCAAGACAAATCGCTTTCGGTAGGAAACGGGTTCCGTTGTCACGCTTTTCACTCGCCAATTTTACCCTCCGGTCTTTCAATTTTAACGTTTCATTAAGCGCAGAAAGAAAAGAGATTCATTATAATTGATTTTAATCATTATTACCGTGAGTCGATCATTCGTTTTACCAAAAGATTAACTAATTCATTCATATCTTGGCTAGATATATTTTTAGTTTAATATCATATATAAATAGAAATAGAAATAATAAACATAACAATTTTAGAATATATTACAGTTATGACTATCGAATCGGGTCGTTTCCACCGGATCTAACATGCCAAAGCTTCAAATCAACAATCTTCGATAATTATTCCGCCATTACAACGATACTATAACCATTTTATTTATATATGTGAAAAACATATATACATACATACGTAGACATATATATGTATATACGGGCCCCGAAAAGAAAATAAAAAGACAAAAGAGATGAAAAAGATCTAGATCTAGATCTATATATATATAGATAGATCTATCACATATATATTCATATATAGAATATATATATATATATACATGAAGGGTGTGTGTATATATATATATATATATATATATATATATATATATATATATATATATATATATGATCTTCAAAACAAAAAAATAAAAAAGAAAGAGCAGGGGGACGAGAGAAGAAAGAAATGGGAAAGAAAGGGGCAAAGCTTTTCATCCCTCTTGGTGTGCTTATATAGATAAAAATGGGGGCCGGATCGATCCGGGAAAGGGCCGGATCGATCCGGGAATAAAATATATTATCCCAAGCCTATCCCCATGTGCGAAATCATCATTATGGCGATTTTTTGTTTCGCCGGATCGATCCGGGAAAAGGCCGGATCGATCCGGGACTGCCAGTTTTGAGCTGAAACTTGAAAAATTCATATCTTGAGTTGTAGACCTCCGATTGACGTGATTCAAAATGCGTTGGAAAGCTCTTTCAAAGATCTACAACTTTCATGAAGGACTCTTCTTCATAAAATGCCTTTTTGATGGGCCATTTGTTCGTCGAAGATATAATTCGATAATAGCTTACGAAACGTTGATCCACTTGAACTTTTAAGCTTGTGGCACATTCTTACACCCTTCAAAAGATATGTTTTAACTTCAAAAGTGTCGTCACTCGGGGTTTTGGTTTATTATAAATCAATAATAAAAATACCACAAATACCCGTGTAAATCTGACACGACACTCCGGTTACTAAACCGGTACAAAACTTATAAAAACTTATAAAAATATGATAATTTATATAATAACTACTACTTATACATTTGGATAAAACTTAGTAATTTTGACTTGATTTGATACAATAATGTTCAAAATGGTATCAGAAATGGGGCGAAATGTCATAAAAACGATCATAAATTTATCTCTCATCACAACCCCCTACTTAGCTTTTGGTCGTCCTCGATCAAAACAAGCGATAAAACAAAATGAATAAGAGATAAATTTATGAAGATAGAAGATATAAGAAACAACCAGATGTTGCAACCGTATAGAATTACAACCAGGCGTTAATCTCAATATAAATGTATAACAGAGTGTGTGTGTGACAAGCCTTTTCAATTTCCACTATCCTCTCTTGAATAAATCAAGCAAAACACACAAATATCCATTCAGACAGCCCCTAATGACTTTCCTAGGTATAGTAGTAAAGAGCCACACAAAGTTCTCCCGTGTACTTATTAGGATAATCCCTAAAGCATATCATTCATTTATACTGGGGATAGTCGAAGAGATAGCTAAGTTTTCAACCATGCTTAACCAAATTTTTTTTTTTTGATGAACTTAATTTCACATGTGTAGCATATGCCTTCATTCCCAAAGAATAGGGCGTTTCGTGATAACACCCTAGCCGGACTACTATCATCGAGCAATGGGGAGCTTTTAAACCTCATAGTGATATAGGGCGTTTCGTGATAACGCCCTACTGCACTCAAATCATTGGTAGCTACAACCGACATATAGATAGTTCATCTTTATTTATTTTTTATTTTTTATTTTTTTTTCATAAACTTAACTTATATCCTCTCTATCACATTCAAACCTTCAGATATTCACAGTACACGTTCAAAAATTAGGTACTAAGTTACTGCAATTATCTATAGAATAACCACTAGGATACTGAATGGATACAGTTTAAAATTTTCGTTTCAATATCAAAGGCTTTACGTGAAGGAATTCATGTTACACAAATATATTTGGAATTACAATGCACTTACAGTTCACATTGGTTATACACATCCAAATTGATCATTATATCTTCAAATCCATGAAATATATACCTTATACAGTTTATTTTAATCAACTAAATAATGCTCGAAAAAAATAAAAAACTAAGTGTTTTTCTGATACAAAATAAGCATTAATACCATTGCTAGACCAACGACTCCACTCCCCACTTACGAACTTACATTGTCCTCAATGTAAAGTGAGTGTAAATAAGTTGTTGGGAAAGCAATGGTGCACTAAAACAAGTCAAAACAAATACTCGGATGATAAAAGGGTGGGGGTGGGTGGGTCAAAGTTATGACCGTTGTGTGTGCAAATGAAATAAAAGTGTGTGAGTGTGACGATTGTAATGCAAAAGGGTAGATAAACACACCACATAAACTTTTATTGATTTAAAACACACAATATTCCACAGTAGTTGAACTAATACATGTCACACATTATTTGAAATTTAAAACAGACTAGATCATGATATGTAACGTATGGCAAAGTATTAACTCTGAGTCTTTTATACCCAGATCCTCAAGGGTTATTTCAAATCGTTCTAACAACCTAAGTCTAAGAAATGACGCATTTGAATTTTTCTCTTTTTTCTCCATCAGGATTTTCGGATAACCACCTAATCGTTCCCGTTTTAATGACATTCAAATATTCATCCTGAGACTTGGTAAAACAAAATGAAAATCAATCCTAAGTATTCGCAAAGTATCATCCAAAGTATGAGTAATTATTATATTTAACATTTTTACGGGCTGCCTCCCGGTAGCGCTTTTGGTTAACGTCGTTTGCTCGACCAAAATGATAATGATTAACTAATATAATATACTAAACAAAACGGGATACTTCTAACAATTACTCACAAAAGCACGTAACAATTAAGCACATGAACCAACCGAAAATAAATGCTTAAGGGGTAAATAGGAAGGATAGTACCCGTGATTGACTACATTTATAGTCTATAGCCAGACTTTATCTTGCTTCAGTTTTCTAATGTACTGGTGGTGGGTCATCCTCACGTACCACATTCTTCTTTAACACCGGTCTCCAACAGAGGTTAGACATTTTCCACCAATCCAAACGATTCTTGACCTTTTCCTTTAATTCTCGAGTTTTCGGTTTACGAGCTTTCACATTATTGTTGGAGTCATCTTCTTCAGTTACCTGCGTGTTAGTACGATCCACAACAAGAGAACACAAAGTGTCTACACAAGAACTAGATTCTAGTGTAATGTATGGATATTTCAATGAAATGTAAATGTTGAAGATAACGTGCTCATCATTCACTCCCAAACTAAACTCTCCCTTACAAACATCGATGAAAGGGATATTAATATTTAAGCACCGAAAAGTGTCAAGAAAACATGCATACTTATTATCCAACTTAATCTTTTTCATTTCATTTCTCGGGGAATGGGGGAGTAATTCAAGATCAGTAGGGATAGAATTTATACCTCCCTTACCCGTGTCGTTAGACGAAGATGGTAAAGCTTCCTTGAATGATTGTGCCTTTTGAGGACATTGTGTGTCATCATTCAGTACCTTTTTCTTCAAAATATGCAGTGGATGTGGTGATGCCCTTCCAGGTTGAACCGATGTGAATTTAGGTTGAGCCGGATAAAGTTCGGTTTGAAATGGCCCTTTAGATTCCATATTCTTCTTATATTTACCATCTAAATCATCATCTACTTCATTATTCCCGAATTCTAATCCATTACTTCCACAGATCCTTCCACTTCTGGTAATAACAGCATTTACCTCTCCCGGGTTTCTTTTGTATTACTTGGCAGCTCTCCTGGAGGTTTACTGTTTTTACGTTCCTCTTCTCTACTCAAATGATATTCCAAATTCCGTAATGAAGCTTCTACAATTCTCATTCTGGTATCATGTCCACTTATAGATGTTTTCAACGTACTCATATCCTTAGTGACTGTACCTATAGAAGTTATCATAGTTTCTATATTCTGAGCTTGAGTAGATACCATACCCATCAGATTTTCGATTAATTTCTCCCATTTATCAACTCCTTCAGGTTGAGTTGAACTTTGGGTGACTGGTATGCTTTGGGTGGTATATTGTGGATACGATCTAGGTAATGATTGTAGATTCTGATTCGAGGTATCTCCTTGATAACCTTGATATGGATTCTTATATTGAACTGGATACAGCGGTTGTCCTTGCTTACTAGGGGTTTCAGACCAATGAAAAGTAGGGTGATCTCTTCTAAAAGCATTAAACGAGTTTGAATATGCATTGTTCAAATTCCTATGCTGTAAAAAACTCACCTTTTCCCTTGAATATCCTTTTGGTTCTTCCATCCCTAATGACACATTATCATGATTTGAGTAGTCATTTGTTTTACTATTTCCCGAACTCAGGTTCTTATTTTGCTGTAAACCATCAACTTTCCTACTCAAATTCTCCAAGTGTGCTAGAACTTCCGCATTCGATGTGTATTCTCCTGCAAAAACTACTTTTCTTGTGCTAGAACCGGTTTCCCACATTCTGTTATTTTTGGAAATATTTTCTATAGCATCGTAAACTATTTGAGCTTCACTCATCATTAACGAACCACCACATACATGATCTATATCTGCACGTGAGTCTTTCCTTAATTTACGACAGAAAAGTTGGATTTGCATTTCTAAGGAATAACCATGATCGGGACAAGCTTTTAATAACTTTTTAAATCTTCCCCAAGCATTCCCAAACATTTCTTCAGATCCTTGTTTAAAGTTGGCAATTTCGACTATTAATTCCAATTTTCTACCAGGAGTAAAATATTGCTTTAAGAACTCGGTTTGAATATCCTCCCAACTAGTCAGTGAATGATGTGGAAGTGACAGAAACCAATCTCGTGCTCTTCCTTTTAAAGAAAAAGGAAACAAAGACATCCTCGTTAATTCCCGATGAGCACCATGACTTTTGGTCAGATTACACAACTCTTGAAAAGATAGAGATGATGATGTGGATCCTCATCATCTTCTCCTAGAAATTGGGCTCTTGTGTCAATTAAACCAAAAGATGAGATTTTATTTCGAAATTATTTGCTCCTTTATTGGGTAAACGAATTGGATTATTAATCTGGTACCTTCTTACGGTCTGATCACATATAGGTCTCGGGTTAGGCTGGTTTCGATTATTACGATTATGCTTATTCCGATTCTGATTATTTCTATTATTCTGATTCTGGTTATTAGGTTGAGGTAAATTCTGATTAAGGTTTTGGTCATGCTCTTGAGCATGAGCAACCCCTTGTTCAGGTGTTTTACCAACGGTTTCGACCATTTTCTTAACTCGATTTGACAATTCTTGTGGAATAGAAAATAACACGAAATCGATAAAAAAACCACTTTTTTTTTTCTCCTCGGTAATTACCGAATCCACTCGATATTTACCGAGTAGTTTTTTTTTTTTTTTTCGGTTGTTTTTTTTTTTTCTCTCTCTCTCTCGGTAATTACCGAAGCCACTCGGTATTTATCGAGTATTTTTAAAAAAAAATTGATATCTTACCAAATAGGTAGGTACCAATGAAAATAAAAATACAAATGAGATTGAGAAATGTATTGACTTATCCTCGGTTTATTATGACCACGCTTACTTTCTACTATCGAAAATAGAAAATAACTCGAATTTAATAGAAGAATAAAATTGGTAACTAAAAGAAGGTAGATACCAACGGAAAATAAAAATAGAAATGTGATAAGAAGAGTGTTGACTTATCCTCGAGAATTTTGAGCTAATACAAGTAGTAACCCTAGACACAAAGAAAGAAATTAGCGACGTTTTCCCGGCAACGGCGCCAAAATGTCGACAGACCTAAACCTAACCTTGGAAACGGCGCGCGAAAAGTCGACGGACATTACCTAGGCTATACAGATCCTAACCGGCGATGTACCGGGTCAAATTGTAGTGCTAGTCCGGTGAGTCGTCGTATTCTCTCGGGAAAACATGGTAATTCTTTTAAGTGGGGTTAAACACCAAGAAGCTATTATTAACTCGATCTAAGTCGCAGTTTTTAACTTTTCCTCGGGTTAGATAGTTAGATCAGTTAGATTAGTTAGTAATGTTAGAGTTAGATGTTAGTAAAACAGAAAATAAAACAAATAATATATATATAATATATAGATATATTTTTGGATCTAGCCAAGAATACGTTACTGAATCAATATCTTTTAGTAGAAATAAATGAGACAGATCTTCCTTTATTCAAGGTGTAAATTATATATGAATCGGTGTACTCCTAAATTAGACAACTCCTCCTCACACGAGCGTATGAAATTGTCATATGTCCATTGCATCAGTCCAAGGTCCACAATCATATTGGTTTTTTTTCGAATGTCCCGAAGTACAAATCTACCTTTAGATAAAAAGGAGTCATTCCGTTCGTCAAACGGTCAATTTTATTTAAAAGGCTCCGGTTGTCAAAGCCGGACGATTCAACTTTCCGGTTTAAGTTTCAATTAAACTGATGATTTAACATTATTACGATCTCGAGTACAAATGTCAATAAAATTTATCTTTCCCAAGACAAATCTGCCCCCGGGTAGGAAACTGGGTTCCGTTGTCACGTTTTCACTCGGCCAATTTTACCCTCCGGTCTTTCAATTTTAACGTTTCATTAAGCGCAGAAAGAAAGAGATTCATTATAATTGATTTTAATCATTATTACCAGAGTCGATCATTCGTTTTACCAAAAGATTAACTAATTCAGATTCATATCTTGGCTAGATATATTTTTAGTTTAATATCATATATAAATAGAAATAGAAATAATAAACATAACAATTTTAGAATATATTACCGGTTATGACTATCGAATCGGGGTCGTTTCCACTGGATCTAACATGCCAAAGCTTCGAAATCAACAATCTTCGATAATTATTCCGCCATTACAACGATACTATAACCATTTTATTTATATATGTGAAAAACATATATACATACATACGTAGACATATATATGTATATACGGGCCCCGAAAAGAAAATAAAAAGACAAAAGAGATGAAAAAGATCTAGATCTAGATCTATATATATATAGATAGATCTATCACATATATATTCATATATAGAATATATATATATACATGAAGGGTGTGTGTGTATATATATATATATATATATCATATATGTATATATATATATGATCTTCAAAACAAAAAAATAAAAAAGAAAGAGCAGGGGGACGAGAGAAGAAAGAAATGGGAAAGAAAGGGGCAAAGCTTTTCATCCTCTCTTGGTGTGCTTATATAGATAAAAATGGGGGCGGATCGATCCGGAAAGGGCGGGATCGATCCGGGAATAAAATATATTATCCCAAGCCTATCCCCATGTGCGAAATCATCATTATGGCGATTTTTTGTTTCGCCGGATCGATCCGGGAAAAGGCCGGATCGATCCGGGACTGCCAGTTTTGAGCTGAAACTTGAAAAATTCATATCTTGAGTTGTAGACCTCCGATTGACGTGATTCAAAATGCGTTGGAAAGCTCTTTCAAAGATCTACAACTTTCATGAAGGACTCTTCTTCATAAAATGCCTTTTTGATGGGCCATTTGTTCGTCGAAGATATAATTCGATAATAGCTTACGAAACGTTGATCCACTTGAACTTTTAAGCTTGTGGCACATTCTTACACCCTTCAAAAGATATGTTTTAACTTCAAAAAGTGTCGTCACTCGGGGTTTTGGTTTATTATAAATCTGCAATAAAAATACCACAAATACCCGTGTAAATCTGACACGACACTCCGGTTACTAAACCGGTACAAAACTTATAAAAACTTATAAAAATATGATAATTTATATAATAACTACTACTTATACATTTGGATAAAACTTAGTAATTTTGACTTGATTTGATACAATAATGTTCAAAATGGTATCAGAAATGGGGCGAAATGTCATAAAAACGATCATAAATTTATCTCTCATCAATAACCACTCCGGGTAGAATATCTCCTTTACGATGCCCGCAACTAGCAACTTCTCCACTTCCTTCTTGATCGCCTCTTTCCTATCTGGGGTGAAGTTTCTCTTCTTCTGCCTTATCGGCTTATTCTTCGGGTCGACATTGAGTCGATGCACTGTAATATCCGACGAGAGACCTGGCATATCGTCAGCCTTCCAAGCGAACACATCTCGGTATTCGACCAAGAGGTCGACCAAGGCTTGCATGTCGGGGTGTGGTATCCACTTCCCGATCTGGACTCCTTGGCCTTCTTCCTCTTTCCAAATGCGGACTTCCTCTGTCGGGTCGATGGAGACCCAGCTTTTATCTTCTTCTTCCTCAGGAATTAACTCTTCGACCAACAAATGTCCGACGCCTTTCCCTTTTATCGTAACCAAACTACAATTCCTTGCAACTTCAACATCTCATTTTACTTCATGGGTGCCATACCAGGTGGGAAACTTCATGATGTTGTGGAAGGTAGAAATAATGGCTCGCAGGTCGAATAAGGCGGGTCGACCTAATATCGTGTTGTAACCCGATGGGGCCTTAACTACGACATAAGTCATTTCCATCGTTCTGCCCTTTTCTCAATCTCCTACTGTGGTCAGTAAGTTTATCGACCCGACAGGGTGGATGGCCTGTCCCATGAATCCGAACAAAAGGGTTGATAACGGCACCACGTCCTCATCTCTCAACTTCATGGCTTTGAAGGCTGAGTAGTAGAGGATGTTGACTGCACTTCCACTATCGACACTGCACTTTTTTTATCGTGGCCTCGCTTATTATCGCCTCTATCACCAATCCTTCACTGTGGCTATGAGAGCTTGGAATATCATCCTTGGGTCCATAACCCACTTCTGTCGTGAACCTAAGTTTTTTTGCTTCCCTTGATCTGTCTGTAGACTGTCGACTGGATCGAGGATGATCTGACCCGTGCTCAGCAACAATTGTGTTGACACCATACCCGATGCGATTATCCCCATGGGGGTCTCGATTTTGATCTTCCTTACGATCGTCTCTACGGTTGTCTCTATGAGTCGGCTCAGACGACCTGTCCCGACGCCTCTGATTATCTCGACGTGGCGATCGGTCTCTTCCCCCGTTATAAATCTTCCTCTTATATTCTTGACGATCTTTAGGCCTGTCCTTTTGTGATCTGTCGACCACCTCATCTAACCGGCCTTCTTGAATGCACATATCGATATCTCTTTTAAGGTCGAAACACTCTTCCGTGTCGTGCCCCACATCTTTGTGATAATCGCAATATTTGTGGGTATTCTTCCTCTTTTCTGGATCTTTGGACATCGGTTTAGGAGTCCGTTCAATGTTTTTCTTGATCATGATGGCCAGCACCTCCCCTCGAGATCGGTTGAGGGGGATGAAATCTCGGTCTTTTAAATTCCCCTTCTTTCCTAGCCGATCCGTGATCGGAGCTGTCAATCGATCGAATACGTTTCACTTTCCTTCATCGCTCTGCCCCTTAGGTTGACCCTTGGTCTGGCCTCGGGCGTCCTTCATCGAGTTTAGGCCAAGTGAAATGGTGTGCAAGCGCACTGCCTCTTCACCTTGGCAAAACTTGTGGACTATGTTCACACATTCGTCCATGTCTTGGGGCATCTTCTTAGAAAGATTGTCGTATAGCTTCATATTGCACAGGCCTCCGACAAAGGAGTTGACCTGAAGGGCATCACTGGCATTATGCACCTTCATAGCTTCGAGATTAAAACGCCTCATGAAGTCAATAGTCGACTCTCCTTTTTCCTGCTTGATGTTCATGAGGTGGGTGGCACTGAGGTGAAACTTCTTATTCCCGATGAAAGCATCTCAAAACTTCTGCCCCAACTGTAGAAAGCTAGAGATCGACCCAGGTCGCATCTTATGAAACCACTCCCGAGCTCGACCCGTAAGCAGGGTATCGAAGGCACGACACTTCATGGCATCGTTAGCATTCCTTAATCTCATCAGTGATATGTATCGATACAGGTGATCCTCTAGGTCCGTAGTACCATCATAGGGCTCCATCTTTGGTGGCTTGAAGGACTCAGGCATCGAGAATTCCTCTATCTCGAAACTGAATGGTGACTCGAGCCACTCTGTCACCTGATCCTTACCTATGATGCGATTAAACTCATTTCGAATACTATCCTCGATCTGCCTTGGGTGTTTTTCATGCCCAGCACGCTTCTCGGCGTTGGTGATGCTGACTTCTACTTCGTCTTCACACTCTTCCCGAGGATCGACAGGCTTCTTTCCTCTTGTGTTCTCAAGCCCTTTTCGACCCGGTGGGTCTAAAAGGTTGCGCTCATCAGTGGTGTTATAGATCCCTTTATCTATGAAGGCAGATGCCACCACTTGTTTCAAGGCGTCTTCATCCAAGGACGCCAGGTGATCAGCCATGTCTTGCAACTGTGGGGGAAGTTAAGGCTTCGGCGGTTGTACAGCTGCGGGTCTAGATCCAGTGGGGATTTCAGGAACCTGGGTTTGAACCCCTGCTGGATCTACATCCGTGTGCTCCTCAGTCGGTAGATTCTTGCTGCCCGCAGGCTTCTGTCTCTTGGGTGGCGGTGCCATCGCGATATCCTTAATAACTCACCGGTAGAAGGCCCTCCTTCTAGCGCCAATGATGATGCTAAATTAAGCACCACTAACTTAACAGGCCAAATGTAATCTAAGGATGAGTTAGGAAGAATAAGGACGGCTGCAATAATGGTAAAGATAAGGTTTTTTAGGGTTTTGTGGCTGAGTCCAAGAATGTATCTCGGATTGCCTACGTATCCTGTGTATTGTCCAGGAATCAAGCCATACGTAGTTCCTGGAGTTGTGTATTTATAGCCATAAATCCGTGTTCAGCCCTAAAGCATAAGTCGGTGATGTCTATTGACATTAATAACCCTTATTGGGCCTAGCCCCTTGCCCAAGTAACCCCATGGATATTGGGCTTGTAAAGCTGGGCTGGACTTCTAGTCTCGACTCGTATACCACCGACATGGGTGTTCGAGATGGGACACTTGTATACCCTGCCGGCTGCTGTGGTCTTCATTGGCACATCTCTTGTTCGACCCGAGGTGAATACTAGAGGCTTGGACTCCCCAAAACGCCAGCTGGACCAATCTGATAATTCCACGTGGAAGAGTGAAATCCTGTATCGTCATATATGTATATGTTCGTTAGTATTTAAAATACAACAAATTAATTGTTTTCTTAATTTATTTGCAAAAGAAACGGTGAATACTTTTTGTGAGACAAATGTATTATATAATTAATCTAGGGGAAAAGTATTTGTGCACGGAATTCGTCCGCAAAAAGTGTGCACAAAAATAATTCAAATCATTCGATGTTTTTTAATGAACAAAGAAAAAAGAAAAGAAAAATAATGCAAACCCTTTGTTTTAGTTTATGTGACTCTTATTTTGCTGATAAAGTGTGCCTAAATTACTCTCCTTAATCTAGTTGGTAGGGAATGCCGTTGAGTTGAAGTCTTATACCCGAATGTATTCCGATTTCGGTCGGCATGGAAGAAATATGGCTAAATTGCAAAATTTGTCTTTTAACTTGACCGAGTTACAAGTTTAGTCCCGTTTTTGTATCAGCTGCAATTTTAGTCTTGTAATTTATTATATTTATTTATTTGCAATTTCAGTCTCTTATTGCCGGAGAATGTGCGTAGCAAAATGTGAATTTTGCTAATGTGCCTATGAGATTATTATTATTATTAAAAATCGTGAATTTCAGTTTTCAGATATTTCGGGATATCGACTTACAAAGAGAAGAAAAAATATGTCAAAGCCAACCGTGGATTTTCGTTTTTTCATCAATTGGGTTTTTATTACTAAATAGAACATTTTTAATAATTAATTATTATTATTATTATTATTATTATTATTATTATATAAGATTGTTTTTAGAAAATAAAATTGGGCCTTTGCCCAACATGAGAATTCTCAAAACATCTACATGTAGTACGTGAGCAGCAACATATATAGTGATTAGTTTAGGTTTTTGCGGATTATTCTTTTAGGGAAAAAAAAATGGTGAACTGATGCGGCTCATGAATACTTCCAGCCGACTTCATTTTCATTCGTTAATGGTATAATTTCCTTTCTTTTGTTTTGTATTATTTTATTTTATATTTTATTGATTAGTTAGTTTTATTTATCTTCCAGTTAATTAATTGTTAATCTCTCGATTACTATAGATTGTGAGATCTAATCGTTTTTCTCCTCGTTTGGTTGTTGATATTTGTCAATTTTTGAGCTCACAGATATGATTAGAATTATTCGTTTAGTTGTTGGCGTGCAATAATTAAATGATAATTTTGATCTAGCACCAAAATCCATCTTAGGCGGTTGCCATAAAAGATTGGATTTTTAGTGGTAAACAACACATTACCTGCCGGATTATAGCCCGTAGGATTTCCTGTTGTGGAAATATATAATCTAGGTTAAAATTAGTCCAGTTGGATTAATACATTGAATTGGGTCTCTCGGGTCTCTCAAGCCTTAATGCTTCCGGGATTCCAAACTCCTATGACCGTGTCTAGGGGTGTTTTCCGGTTAGAGAATAATTAACGACCGTGTCTTGATTATCGAATTTAGGAGAGATTGGTCACTTGGCGGTTGTCGGTGACCATAACCAATTTATTAATAATTTAGCGAGTCATCCTTGAATCGATGATCAATTGTGAGAATTGAAGGGAAAATAGTTAATTAGCTGGAACTTTTCTTCGTTTATTTTTCATTTCTTTTTAGGAAATAGGTAAAAACCCACATACCTTTTGTTTTACAAATTTTAGGAGAAATAAATCCACTGTTATCTGTGGGTTTACCCCTACTTCTACTATAATAGCAGAGGTTGTAGGTGATTTATCTTTGGCGGTTTGACGACCCATCAAATTTTGGCGCGGTAGCTGGGGAACGGTGTTAAGTGATTTATTTCTTTTGAAATTTTGTATATAGTTTTGTTTTGTTTTGTGTTGCCCTTGTTTGCAAGCATGTCAGGTTACAACTACACAAGTCCTATGGTGAATCATTATCAATACGGATACCGGGTGAACAACCTGTGTGAGGAGAGATAATATCAAAGTCAGCCGCACCATCCAAATTCGGGCTACAACTCTACTTTCCAGCCGCCTAGTCAACAAGGAGGGTCAATTTTGAATTCAGGTAATATGTTTGAAGAACTTGTGCAGACTTTTTCTACCAATATTGCACAGATAATCCAAACCGAAATCATTTCGCTTCGAGAGTTGGTACAAGAGACTTCACAACAAATCCAAACCGAAATGATATCGCTTCAACAGTTGGTATATGAGGCTTCACAGTTCAGAGACGAGCATGTCGCCTGGGTTCAGAATATGCAAAATCAAATTGGCGAGCTGAAAACTGTTGCAATATGGGGCACAATCTGATTACATTGACTAGAATACAATTACAATTAAAACAAAAACACAACTGAATCGAATTACAATTGCAAAATGAAAACGAATTAACAAGATGAACTGAACCGAGCCCTGTGTTGAACACAGTTTCCTTAAGACTAATTCGTCCCCTCACCGTCGAGTGCTTGGAGTTTCAACGGAACGTTAGTCTCCCAGATATAGAACGGTTAGCAAATGACAAGATGCACCACTCTTTCAAATTTGCTTAACTTTGTTGCTTGAACTCTCTAGTTTCATAAGAAAGGTAGAAGGAAGAAGATTTTCTTTCTGCTGATTTTTCAATATGTTTCTGTCTCTATCTCTTTTTGATGCAGCAAAATACAGTAGAATTTATAGGCTCTAGTAGAGGAAGTGAAAAGATGATGGAGCAGAACAGTCTTAAAATGAATTGAATGTCATAAGTGTAGCAGAACTGGAAAAGCCAAAAGCCTCAGCTTAATCATGTTGGAATAGGAGCAGTCATCTTAGCAGCATTCAAGGTTGATTCAGCATTGAAAAATAAAATTAATGCAAAACTGACTTGGACTGTGAACCTTTGAATCAAGCTGCATTCGTGTACGCAGGACACGCGGGCATGCACAAGCCCAATGATTAATGCAAAACTGACTCGGACTGTGAACCTTCGAATCGAGCTGCATAACTGACTCGGACTGTGAACCTTCGAATCGAGCTGCATAACTGACTCGGACTGTGAACCTTCGAATCGAGCTGCATTCATGTACGCAGGACACGCGGGCAGGCACAAGCCCAAAGGTAAACCAAGGTGAAATCCGGATTGGATTTGCACCCCCCCTGCGCGCGCGATATCGTGTATAATGTTGGTTTCTTATTCCAACTACACAAAAACAACATTATATAAATATTGACTCTTTTCCCTTCTTCCAACCAATGTGGGAGAAATAGCTTCTTCCAATTTTTCCTTTCCATAACACTTTCCATTCACACACTTAAGCCCAATAGGCCCAATATGACATATCATTTAAAATTTTCCATTTTAACCATCAATTTTCCAAAAAACCCCCCACATGAATGGAAATTGTGTAAAACCCTAGCAAAGGCTCTAAGAATGACATAGAGAGTTCAGCGGTAGATGAATGCATAGGATAGGTAGGTGTGACCCTTTGAACCTTCCTTTGATAAGATATGTTTACTTTACTAGCTGATTAGTAGACGCGATGTCCTTGAATTATTCTGCTGTTGATGTAAACGATGACATATTTACCACAATGCATCTACCTAGCAACATTTAGTTCTTGCGGTTATGTCCATTTTGGCCGTGGACATCTGCCTGGTTCTGCAAGAGTTTCTAAGAATTGCACTCTATACAATTCCCTTTGAAACGGCCTCTCTTCTCTCTCACATAGGTGATTCTGTAATTCAGAATTTCTCAAATTATTCTTCTTACACAAATCATTAAAAGCTTTACTGGTAAGCTTATCCTCGTTCTCACTGTTTTTCATCTTAGGAATGAGATGGAGGGTAACCCCCTCACAGTGATCTCTACTTTTGCAGTTAGGTTGTCCCTTTGAACCAAGATCTTGGGATCTCCAATCTACAAGGTAGGGTTTTCCTTCACAAAAGTTTATTCCATGGGCTTTAGTCCCCTTCCTCTTGATGACTTTGCAACTACTTCTCTATTTAACCCTTTGGTTAGCGGATCCGCAAGATTATCCTCTGACTTAACATAGTCTAAGGTAATCATACCAGTAGAAAGTAGTTGTCTAATAGAGTTATGTCTTCGGCGTATATGCCTTGACTTACCATTATACATTTTGTTCTGTGCTCGCCCAATCGCAGATTGACTGTCACAGTGAATACATATTCCTGGCACAAGTTTTAGCCATTGAGGAACATCCTCTAGGAATTGATGCAACCATTCTGCCTCTTCTCCACCTTTATCTAAAGCTACAAACTCGGATTCCATTATGGATTTGGTTATCACAATTTGTTTAGAAGATTTCCAAGACACAGCTCCACCTCCTAATGTGAATACAAAACCACTTGTGGATTTTGAATCCTTTGAATCTGATATCCAATTTGCATCAGTATATCCTTCTATAACAGTAGGTTCTCTTGTATAGTGAAGGCCATACTTACGAGTATATCTTAAATATCTTAGTAACCTCACTATAGCTTTCCAATGATCATTACTCGGATTACTAGTATATCTGCTTAGCTTCCCAACAGCATAAGCGATATCTGGTCTAGTACAACTCATTAAGTACATTAGACTTCCAATAATCCTTGTGTACTCTAATTGAGACACACTTTCACCTTTATTCTTTAACAAAGGCTGACTCTGATCTATCGGAGTTCTGGCTTCATTTGAATCATCTTTATTGAATTTTTCCAGGATTTTATCAATATAATTAGATTGACTCAAAATGAGACCATTAGAATTTCTTGTAATTCTAATTCCCAGTATCATCTCTGCTAAACCCATATCTTTCATTTCAAATCTGGCGTTTAACATATCTTTGGTAGATTTGATCATCTTATCATTGCTTCCAATAATAAGCATGTCATCAACGTAAAGACATAAAATGACATAGCCATCTTTTGTTTCTTTCATGTAAATGCATTTATCACATTCATTGGTTTTGAAACCCTTTTCAAGCATAACATGATCAAATTTCTCATGCCATTGTTTTGGTGTTGTTTTAAGCCATACAAAGACTTAACTAATTTACACACTTTCTTATCTTGTCCTGGGCTAGAAAAACCCTCAGGTTGTTCCATGTAGATTTCTTCTTCTAAATCTCCATTTAAGAAAGCTGTTTTTACATCCATCTGGTGTACTTGTAAATTACGCAAAGCGGTTATAGCAAGTACCATCCGAATGGATGTTATTCTCGTTACTGGAGAATATGTATCAAAATAGTCAAGACCTTCTTTTTGACTGTAACCTTTTATTACCAGTCTGGCCTTATATTTATCAATAGATCCATCAGGTTTCATCTTCCTTTTAAAGATCCATTTTGATCCTAGTGGTTTACATCCTGGAGGTAGATCAACTAACTCCTATGTATGATTTTGCAATATAGAATTTATTTCACTATTTATTGCTTCTTTCCACATTGGACCTTCAGAAGAAGTTGTCGCCTCCTTGAAATTTTGAGGATTTGCCTCTATCATATATGTGATAAAATCTTTACCAAAAGATTTTTCAGTCCTCGACCTTTTACTTCTTCTTGGCTCAACCTCAGTTGGCTCTTCCTCATTCACTTGTTCTGAAGGGTGATCCTGAACATGAACACGCTTTAATGAACTAGGTTCATTTGTTTTAGCCGGGAATACATTCTCAAAGAATGATGCATTTCTTGATTCCATTATCGTATTTTTGTGTATTTCAGGATTATCTGATTTATACACAAGAAACCGATAAGCACTACTAGTGTGTGCATATCCAATGAATATACAATCAACAGTTTTTGATCCTATCTTTACTACTTTGGGTGTAGGTACGAGAACTTTTGCAAGGCACCCCCACACTCGCAAGTATTTGTAGGATGAAGGTTTACCCTTCCATAGTTCATAAGGAGTTTTCTTTTGTTTCTTTCGGGGTATCTTATTCAAAAGATAATTGCTAGATAGGATAGCTTCCCCCCACAAGTTTTGTGACACTCCTGAACTTATCAACATTGAATTCATCATTTCTTTCAATGTTCGATTTTTCCTCTCAGCCACTCCGTTTGACTGTGGAGACCAAGGTGTAGTTATTTCATGTATAATCCCATGTTCAGCACAAAAGTCACTGAGTGGTGCCAAGTATTCACCACCTCTATCACTTCGGAGTGTTTTGATTTTTTTCCCATGTTGATTTTCAACTTCTTTTGTGAATAGAATAAATTTATCTATCGCTTCATATTTCCCTTTTTACAAGTATACATAGCAATACTTAGTGCAGTCATCGATAAAGGTAATAAAATAGTTATTTCCACCTCTCGATTGCATAACTTTAAGATCACACACGTCGCTATGTATCAAGTCGAGTGGTTGTGTATTTCTTTCAACATTTTGAAAAGACGCTCTTGTTAATTTTGCTTCAACACAAGTTTCACACTTATGTTCCTTATCAATATCGAATTTGGGGATATGTTTTAGATTTATTAATCTACGCAGGGAATCGTAATTAACATGTCCTAGTCTATCATGCCATAAGGAAGGAGACTCAACCAAGTAAGCAGAACCGGAAATATTATTATTAATATTGTTTGGCTTAATAGCCATTACATTCAGCTTCACCATGCCATTACATGCATACCCCTTACCGACATACATACCACTCTTAGTCAAAGTAAACTTGTCAGACTCTAAAACAAGACGGAAGCCATTTTTATTCAATAGAACTCCAGACACCAGATTCTTATGCATATCTGGGACATATAGCACATTCTTCAGAGTCATATGCTTGCCAGAAGTCATCTTGAGAATTACTTCACCTTTTTCCAGCTATAGCAGAAGTAGCCGAGTTTCCTATGAATAAAGTCTCATTCTCTTGAGCTGGCTCGAACTTAGTAAACACATCCCTGTTGGAGCACACATGCTTTGTAGCTCCTGTGTCTACCCACCATTCTCTTGGATTTGAATCCACCATGTTCACCTCTGACACAACAGCAAAAAGATCAATATCTTCCATGCCTTGAATAATAATTGCTTCAGAAACCTTCTTCTTTGGCAGCTTGCAGTCAACAGATTTGTGACCAATCTTGTCACAATTAAAACATTTTCCTTGGAACTTAGGTTTTGATATGCCACCTTTCGGTCCCAATTTAGCTTTTGGTCCCGACTTAGACCCTTTCACGAATTTATTCTTCTTCTTCGAGCTTTGGCCATGTTCCACCATATTAGCTCTTGGAAAATTATTAGAATTGTTTCATCTTTTATCAGACTTCGTATTGTCATCTTCAATACGAAGCCTAACAACAAGATCTTCCATGCTCATCTCCTTTCGCTTATGCTTAAGGTAATTCTTGAAATCTTTCCAACCGTTAGGTAATTTTTCAATTACACATGCGACTTGAAAAGTCTCACTAAGCTCCATTTTTTCAGCTTGAATTTCATGAAGAATCAACTGAAATTCTTCCACCTGTTCCATGAGTGGTCTAGAATCCACCATCTTGTATTCCAAGAACCTGCCAACTACAAATTTCTTTGTACCTGCATCTTCAGTTCTATATTTCTTCTCTAATGCATCCCACAATTCTTTTGCATTCTTTTCTCACAATATACATCATACAATGAGTCAACTAAACAATTCATTATATAATGTCTACAAAGATAATCAGATTGTTTCCATTCATCAATTGCGAACATAAAATCTTGGTTTGGCTCTCCTTCAGTTGTTGGTGGATCCTCAGTCAGGAATTTATCCAAACGCAATGTTGTGAGATAAAACATCATCTTTTGTTGCCATCTCTTAAAATTCAGCCCATTGAATTTTTAGGCCTCTCATGCCGATTCGTGAGGAGCAACAACTCGATTCAAAGACATGTCGGACTAAAGCTTGAGTCCGATCATCACCCCTTTTGTCCTTTATCAAGGTTGCCATTTATGAAATTTAACACACAAGGATTAAATTCCTTTCAATACTGTATAGAACGTTCGTGAACCGAACTATACTACTTAAAACAATCACGAAATTGTTTCTGTTAAATTTCTTTCAATAATATATAAAACGATCTCGAAATTGTTTCTATTATATAAAACAATCTCGAACTTGTTTCTATCCTGATTCTTCAACAAATCGTTTGAGAATCCTGTATGATTACTCAAAATATTCGTGAGTATCTTAGACGATCACTCCACAAAAATTCTGCTCCGTTTATAATTCTGTTTTGAAACAGAAAACGAGCCTTCGATTCGTAAACAACGGTTCGCTTGCTTTCAATTACACAATGAACTGCATTATTCTCGCCCTCGGCTCACCGATACAGAAACACGAATTAGTCTAAAGATTGTTTCAATATGGGGCACAATCTGATTACATTGACTAGAATACAATTACAATTAAAACGAAAACACAACTGAATCGAATTACAATTGCAAAATGAAAATGAATTAACAAGATGAACTGAACCGAGCCCTATGTTGAACACAGTTTCCTTAAGACTAATTCGTCCCCTCACCGTCGAGTGCTTGGAGTTTCAACGGAACATTAGTCTCCCAGGATAGAACGGTTAGCAACGACAAGATGCACCACGCTTTCAGCTGCTTAAGAACTTTGTTGCTTGAACTCCCTAGTTTCATAAGAAAGGTAGAAGGAAGAAGATTTTCTTTCTGCTGATTTTTTGATATGTTTCTGTCTCTATATCTTTTTTATGAAGCAAAATACAGCAGAATTTATAGGCTCTAGTAGAGGAAGTGAAAAGATGATGGAACAGAACATTCTCAAAATGAATTGAATGTCATAAGTGTAGCAGAACTGGAAAAGCCAAAAGCCTCAGCTTAATCACGTTGGAATAGGAGCAGTCATCTTAGCAGCATTCAAGGTTGATTCAACATTGAAAAATGGAAAAGCCAAAAGCCTCAGCTTAATCACGTTGGAATAGGAGCAGTCATCTTAGCAGCATTCAAGGTTGATTCAGCATTGAAAAATAAAATTAATGCAAAACTGACTCGGACTGTGAACCTTCGAATCGAGCTGCATTCGTGTACGCAGGCATGCACAAGCCCAAGGGTAAACCAAGGTGAAATCCGGATTGGATTTGCACACCCCCCTCCCCCCTGCGCGCGTGAGATCGTGTATAATGTTGGTTTCTTATTCCAACTACACTAAAACAACATCATATAAATATTGACTCTTTTCCCTTCTTCCAACCAATGTGGGAGAAATAGCTTCTTCCCATTTTTCCTTTCCATAACACTTTCCATTCACACACTTAAGCTCAATAGGCCCAATATGACATATCATTTAAAATATTCCATTTTAACCATCAATTTTCCAACACGAATAATTCTGGTTCATTGACAGAATTGAAAACGAACAGTAAACTGTTGTTTACGAATCGAAGGCTCATTTTCTGTTTCAAAACAGAATTATAAACGGAGCAGAATTTTTCGTGGAGTGATCGTTTAAGATACTCATGAATATTTTGAGTAATCATACAGGATTCTCAAACTATTTGTTCAAGAATCAGGATAGAAACAAGTTCGAGATTCGATAAAGGTAATAAAATAATTATTTCCACCTCTCGATTGTACAACTTTAAGATAACACACGTCACTATGTATCAAGTTGCACAACTTTAAAACCAATGAATGTGATAAATGCATTTACATGAAATAAACAAAAGATGGCTATGTCATTTTGTGTCTTTACATTGATGACATGCTTATTATTGGAAGCAATGATAAGATGATCAAATCTACCAAAGATATGTTAAACGCCAGATTTGAAATGAAAGATATGGGTTTAGCAGAGATGATACTGGGAATTAGAATTACAAGAAAGTTAAATCCATCATTTCCTCCTATATGGTATGACGATGAAGACGAATGTCCTAAGATTGATCCGACACTAGGGATTGTAGAAGATGTTGATCAACCAAAAGGTGAAGAAATTCACATGGTGTTGGAGCAATTAAAGGATGATGTGTCTAATTATGAAGAAAATCACCCAGAGGAAGTCAAATTTGAGGAGCCGTTGGAGCCAAAAAGTGTTGAGATGACCGTGGACATGCAAGTGGGCAAGAAGGAAGTAGTCTTCCCACTAGATCACTATATTATGAACTGGGATTTGGAAGCTCCTAATCCGGTTCAGATTTGATTGGGAAGATACTTCATAAAAGTGTCTAGAGCCAAGGCATAACTGATTCTTCCTGAAGATGAGATGGATGACTCACTTACTGAGTATGCAAGGAAGAATCATGAAAGAAAAACTATTCCATTTGACAATGGATAGCCGAGGTAGGTCTGTCTAGCCAAAGACTTTAAAGAAATGCACTTGTTGGGAGGCAACCCAATGAAAATAATTTTCTTTATATTATTTCATTTTGGTTTTTTGCATAATGAGTGGAAAAAAAAAAATTGCATGTTTGGTGGAGGCTTTTGTCTGTTTTGCAGGTGAAGAGCTGAATTCTGTTAAGAAATATGAGGCGTTTATTTGAAGTTCATATGTGGAGGCACAAGCTTGGGGGACTTGTTCAAGAAATGCGAATTTCACTTTTTAATGAAGTCGGGATCTTAAGGTATTCGGGATGAGTTTCTTCTTAAAAAAAAATTAAAGATAAAAAAAAGGGAGAAGAAACTGTGGATAAAATAATTACGATGTGATCACTTTGATTTTAAGATGTGTTTTTCAATTTTTTTTTGTCTAAGTGCTGAGAGTAAATAATTATTGATGTGATCACATTGAATTCGGAGATGTGTTACCACAATAATATGTTGAGAAACAGAGAGCAAAACAGAAATGATGTGATCACATCATTTTAGGGGAGCTGAATGTAGCTCCTTTATAAAATAAAATAAAATAAAACCATATTTTCTTTTTCTTTTTTTCCTCCTAAATTATCCGTCCTTATACCAACAACAAAAAAACCATTTTTTTTTTTTAAATAAATGCCTTTCCCACCCACAAATTTCACTTTCCACCCGACTTCTACTCCCACCCACCTCCCACATTTCCACCCTTTCTCACCTTCATCCACAAGCATCCTTGGTGAGTCCAAGATCATTCCAATGATCTTCCCTCCCGCACCACCCCAGATGCCATTGACTATAATGGATTCACAGGCTTATTTTTCATCGCCCCACGGTCCGAATTGTAAGGTATTCTCATTCCTTTTATTATTTTATTTTTTTAATTTTTTCTTTTCATATTTAGATTAGTACTTTTTTGCATATCATGCATACAATGTTAGTTGCATATCATTCCATATTTTGCATTCTTCCTTCCATTTTTAACATACATTGGAGACAATGTATGATTTAAGTGTGTGGGAGCTTTTCATGCATTTTCATATTAGAATTGCATCTTTAGGGCATTTTAAGATTTCATGGCACCAAGGTTGATTTTTTATGACACTTTTCCAACTTTTTCATTTAATCTTGAGTGAAATAATAATAATCAAATGGTAAACAACCAATGCAAGCACACATTTTTGTTGATACACACTCACCTTATATCACTTGTTTGTGAACTTTGGAGGTAAAATTATTGAGCCCTAACGAAAAACCACTTAAAAGTGAGGATTTCACCTATCCAAAGAGCGCACTCGCTTATATTTTTCTTTGAGTGGTATCCACACATCCAATGTCATTCTAGAATTTGTATTGACATGCATTTCGAGACCACAAATTTTCTGGTTCAGTGCACTTAAAGTGATTGAGACACCTAGGATTTAACTCCCTTCTAGTCCCACTTTTGTTGGCCTACCCACATTTTATACCCCCTAGTGAGCCTCGTCTAGCCTGACCTTTTTCTTTGATCAAACTCCGGAAATTTAAACCCTCAGCCTTTTTCTTACGATATCCCCTCTTTTTTTGTTGACCTTATTGTCATGAGATTGTATGAATAATTGCATGAAATTTTGGAGAAGTACCAAGAAGTGAATATCTAGAAGAGTATGGCCCGAGATTATGTTATGAAGATGTATTTCAAGATGTTTAAAAAAATGTGAAAAGAAAGAAAAAAAAATTAAAAACAATAAGAAAGGAAAAAAAGGGGAACTTACATATTGAAGAAGTGTTTTATATATATTGAAGAAGTAGCTTGTTCTCGCGTATTGTTTGCAAGCTTCTTTGGAAAGTGTTGTTTGCACTTCTATTCTAAGGATATTGTGATAGAAGTTGGAGCCACGTTGTGTTTTAATGGGATTTATTCTTGGTGACTACGTGATTATGATGTTTACATTCATGCATTCTCCTTGACAATTTAACCCTTATATTTCCCTTTTCCCTACCTTGTTTTTAGTCCCTAGCCCCGTTACAACCTTGATAAAGACCTCATGATTTGTGCGATGGATTATGAATATATATAGTGGTGGAGATATGATTGATATGCAAACAAATGGTAATGTTTGGTATGTGTTGATTTTTAAGAGAGAGTGAATTGTCCCTATGCTTTATATTGAGAGTTTACCCGTGAGGATATGTTGAGACTCTTTTATTTTGCCACTTTATATTTTGTGATCAAGTGAGTTAAAGTTAGTCGTATGAACTCTAGTGTATGGTGCGCCTTGCTTGATTATCATTTGATTTGCATTATGGAATGCAAGGTTGATGAAAAGGGTTGGACGGACGTCATGGAGGGATTTCTTGTGGTGCTTTGCATTCATATAGATTTTGGTCATTCATATAGGCTTTAGATTCATGCAATTTTCTTTTCTTATTTTGGGGGATGAGAGTGCATCGCTTGAGGACAAGCAATAATCTAAGTGTGGGGGAGTGATGAGACTGTATTTTATGGGATTTTAACGTACTTAGTATATATCTATTTTGTCGGAAGATGCTCTGTTTCGGGTATGTTTTTTATGATATTTAGGTTTTAAGAACTCAGAAGAGGTAATGCAAGAATTCTGGACGTATAGAGCAATGTTCGAAAGTTCTGTGGGAGAAGGGATGAAAGCGTCATTTCAAGAATCGTGAATTTCAGTTTTCACATATTTCGGGATCTCGACTTACAAAGAGAAGACAAAGTATGTCAAAGCTAACCGTGGATTTTCGCTCTTTCATCAATTGGGTTTTTATTACTAAATAGACAATTTTTAATAATTAATAATAATAATTATTATTATTAGTAGTAGTAGTAGTAGTATTATATAAGATTGTTTTTAGAAAATAAAACTGGGCCTTGGCCCAACATGAGAATTCTCAAAACATCTACATGTAGGAATTGTGATCCTCTGCTGTAGCATGAGGATGTTGTGGCTGCTGTGAACATGTAAAATAGTATTTATGATGGTTTTATCTTTTTATTTCTCAAACTTTCAGCCAGGTGTATTGTCCCTTTTGCCCTTCCTCATCCCATCACAGCATTTGCTGTGATATGTCTACACAGCAGAGGATCTCACCTCCTACATGTAGTACGTGAGCAGCAACATATATAGTGATTAGTTTAGGTTTTTGCGGATTATTCTTTTTGGAAAAAAAAATGGTGAACTGATGCGGCTCATGAATACTTCCTGCCGACTTCATTTTCATTCGTTAATAATGGTATAATTTCCTTTCTTTTGTTTTGTATTATTTTATTTTATATTTTAATGATTAGTTAGTTTTATTTCTCTTCTAGTTAATTAATTGTTAATCCCTCGATTGCTATAGATTATGAGATCTAATCGTTTTTCTCCTCGTTTGGTTGTTGATATTTGTCTATTTTCTGAGCTCACGGATATAAGATTAGAATTATTCGTTTAGTTGTTGGTGCGCGATAATTAAATGATTATTTTGATCTAGCACCAAAATCCATCTTAGGCGGTTGTCATAAAAGATTGGATTTTTAGTTGTAAACAACACATTACCTGCCGGTTCATAGCCCGTAGAATTCCCTGTTGTGGAAATAGATAATCTAGGTTAAAATTAGTCCGGTTGGATTAATACCTTGAATTAGGTCTCTCAAGCCTTAATGCTTCCGGGATTCCAAACTCCTATGACCGTGTCTAGGGGTGTTTTCTGGTTAGAGAATAATTAACGATCGTGTCTTGATTATCGAATTTAAGAGAGATTGGTCACTTGGCGATTGTCGGTGATAATAACCAATTTATTAATAATTTGGCGAGTCATCCTTGAATCGATGATCAATCGTGGGAATTGAGGGGGAAATAGTTAATTAGCTGGAACTTTTCTTCGTTTATTTTTCATTTCTTTTTAGGAAATAGGTAAAAACTCAAATATCTTTTGTTTTACAAATTTTAGGAGAAATAAATTCACCGTTCCCTGTGGGTTCGACCCCTGCTTCTACTATACTAGCTATAGAGGTTGTAGGTGATTTATCTTTGGTGGTTTGACGACCCACCATATGTGCATGATAAATATCTCCTTTTTCGTCCATAGAGTAGTCGGCACAACGTCGGAACCACGTTAAAACTCTGTGATCTTTTTGTTTGTGTTCTTGTTTATTGTTTGTATACGTTAATTGGTCTATTTACTGGTTCTTCACTTGCAATCCGTTACAACAAACTTCTATCTGAGCGATGTTTCCTGGAAATCTCCACAGTTCGAGCAGATTTTATCGTCACCAAGGTCTTCAACGGAGTTAGGTTCTGGAATCAAAGTTTGTTCTCCGGCAAGAGAAGATGTCTGCAATTAACTTGATGATTGACAAGTTTACAGGGAGAAACAGTTTCAGTTTATGGCGAATCAAGATGCGGACCTTGTTGACTCCCTTAACCAAGAAAGAGGATCCCGGTTCTGATGAGATGGCCAGTCTAGAGGAGACGGCACATTCAACCATGAAGTTGTGCCTGTCAGATTATGTTATCACAGAAGTTGCAGAAGAAGATAGCGTAGCTGGGCTTTGATCAAAGTTTGAGAGCCTGTATATGACTAAGTCATTAACCAACAAATTGTTGAAGCAGCATATGTTTGGTTTGAGGATGCATGAAGGTACTCAGCTGAGATCATCTTGATCAGCTAAAAACAATATTATTGGACTCAGAGAATATTGATGTGAAGATTGAAGACGAGGATGCATCATTGATCATGTTAGTCTCATTGCCTGTATCATATAAAACTTTGTACAGTCCTTTATTGTCGAGAGAGATCTAGATCCTTTGGAGGATGTGAGATCATCTCTACATGAAAGCATAGTTATCAAACCCGGCACCGTAGCATGGGGGGACGTCTAATCCTTTTGCGGCCCAAAGGCTGGCTAATCGTACGCAGCAAGCTCGACGGCCCCTGGTTCTGGAAGGCACATGAGTCCGAACGCTATGTTGAATGTGCGACCGACATTACACTATGTAGATACCTTTGCAGGTGAGGCGTCGGTCGGTCCTATAAACGCCAGCAGCGGCGCGGCCCGCCAGTTCAACCGTTCGACCCGGTGACCCGGTCATGGAACCGGGCCGGTTCAAGCATCAACCCGTTTAAGCAAGCAACCCGCTCAAACCCGGTAAACCTGGCGGTTCAACCGGTGACCCGGTGTGCACTAGTTGAACCGGTGGATCAAGTAAATATATTGAAAAAAACGTATAAAATAGGTATCGAACCGGTTTTATGTAGCAAAAATACTCAAATCTCTCCGATATGATGCAAATCATCATTCAATCTTTAATTTGTTATAGATATACATCAAAATCATAATTTTTTACTGAATAAACTTATACATTTCTTGCAACATTTTATTTAACGTTTTGCTAATAATCAAGTTATACTTTCCAATAAACACAGTTTTTTTTAATCTAATATCACCAATAAGTGCATCAGCATTCAAATAAAAAATACTTACATATATCGATAAAATACATAAGAGTTCATGATATATTTTACCCTTGTTTTTTCTAGGTATTCTTATATGATAATCATATAAACAATACTTTGAGTTTCTAAATGATAGCTCATAAGGTGATACATAATTTGATATCATTATTTACGTGAAATATGAATTATTAGAAAATATTATTTTCACGATATTATATAATAGTTACTACTATATAATTTTTTCCGGTTGAACCAATGACCCAACGGTTAAACCAGTGACCCGGTGACCCAGTGGCTTTTCTGGGTCAACGACCGGGCCGGGTCTGATAACAATGCATGAAAGGGAGTTGAGACATAAAGTAGCTAGCTAGGACAGGTACAAACAATCAGATAGCTGGCTTAGTGGCCAGCAGCATCAGTGGGAAATGACATGGACATCCTAGGAAGAAGAAATCCAAGAAATCTGGTTCCAAAGGTCTCAAGTCCACAGATGTCTGTAATTACTGTAAGGAGCATGGAAATTAGAAGTCCAGTTGTCCAAAGAAGAAGAAGAATTATAAGAACAATTCCGGCACAGCTGCTATTGCAACTGAGCATGACTTAGATGAGGATCTGGCTCTAGTGGAAGGAGAATCAATACATCATACTGATGTGTGGATTCTTTACTCTGGAGCATCTTATCATATTAGTCCACACATGAAGTGGTTCTCAATCTATAAGCATATGGATGGAGGACATATTTCTATGGCCAACAACAAAGTCTGCAAGATAGTTGGGATTGACTCAATTCAGCTGAGGACTGATGACGGTAAATTCTGCACACTGAAGAATGTTAGACATATACCACATATGATCAAGAATTTGATATCTTTTAGTCTATTGTGTTAGGAAATCAATCGAGTAGCACAGCGGAATTTCAAAAAAATTGATTTCCCAATCCAGGATCGACTTCGTTTAAACAATAAACAAATAAGAGAGGGACGGTAATAATGCCTTGGCTGATCTAAAAGATCGACGCTTTGACCTTCCAGTAGGAGTAGATGTGCGCGAGCCGTCCACGTGTCCGGCCTCTACCAGTAATCCACACGAGAACCTCGCCGGAATCCCGCCAATGATTGCTACTAGAAAAACTCGACTGCTAGGTCGACCTTTTCTCTCTCTATATTCTCTCTCTAAGAAGGTCTCTTATTTTTCACAAGACAATTAGCTCTTGGAATTATGGTGTACCAAAATAGCTAGCCAAGCCTCCTTATTTATAAGAGAGTTTGCGCCCCATTGTCTCCCCAACTGATTGAGATTAGCTTCTAGTAGATTGATGAGAGAGAAAACATTTCCCTAATAAAATAAGGAAAATACATTTGATTGATTTATCTCTTTTATTTTAATGTCTCATATTAAATAAATCTAAGATATTTGTCAATATCTAATATTGACTATCTTTATCATATTACTATAAATCAATTTACACATATGTGCAAATCTATACACACTAATATCTAATATTAATATATATAATATAATGCCATAATTGACTAATCTTGCAAGATCTTTGTGTATCAATATACACAAAAACATTCGCACCATATACATGCAAATATATATATCTAATTAGTCGACATGATTAATATAATACTATGATTAATTAATTTACAAAATACATGTATATCATATATACATATATATATTTCGAAATATATGTATCTATATACATATTTAATTAATCACCATAATTAATATCTTGTATTATATTTATTCATAATAAATAAATACCATCATATTAATTTACCACTATAACCTTTATAGTATGAGATAAATTCTTTTCTTATTTGGTTATCAACTATAACCACATTTTAATCCAACTTGATGTTCATATGTGTGTGACCCGATAGACTTTCGAATATGTTGGCTGTAGACATAAGGCACAATTACGAAAATTCTCTTCACATCTAACGATCACGGATGGCGTCTAGCAACACGTCAATGACTCCCAATCATCGGAAGAGTCAATACACAATGACTACTACCTTTCATGTGCACGGTTAGCGTGTAAATAGAATCTCATCACCATAGCAATATCCATACAATCGTATCCCATAATCTGGATATCAAGCTCTCTCAGAAATAATGTTGCCATCACACACATATGACCGAGGTGACCTAAACAATGCCGGCAATAAGAGAATGCAGGCGTCTTGTATCTTAGCGGTTATGAGGGATAGAAGGCGACATGCACCATGTCGGACAGAGGACGACATGTGTCATATCGGTTGAAGATATAAGGGCGGCATGCGCTGTACTAAATATGGACCTTGCTGGTCGAGGCCCGATATCAAGTTGAGCCCATGTAAGCCCAAATGTTGATATGGCCTTTATCACTCTATGTGAGTCTGAAGAGTACCACATGTAGGGTTACCGATCTCACTCATTTCAAGTAGTGTTCCTAGCGTGTCTCGTAATATTTTATCTATCTCTTAGTTTTGTCAATCCCATAATATTACTTTTTAATTCTTACATTTTAAATTTCTTTGAGAGATCTTCAAACCAGAGATTAATTTCAACGACATTTGGACATCCTCGATTGTGTCTTGTGATGGTTTCAAATATTTCATAATTTTACCAAGTATACATGGTTATGTCCATGAATTCGTATATATGATGTGATTGGTGTTTTTATGCGTTTTAAGGCTCTTGTTCAAAAATCTTTAATATTACAATTAAAATAATATTGACATGAGGGTGAATACATGGCTTTTTAAAAGTTATCTAGCACAAGAAGGTATAATTCATCAAACTACACCCATGAACACAATTTGTTTAGAGACTTCATCTTATCTTTATTACAACACATTTTTATCTATGTTATATAATATTTAACCATGATTGTTATATTTAAGGAAAAATTAATTAGGGATATTAGTGTGTAAAAGGAGTCCATAACACCTATAGTCTAGTGAATCTCACTCATTAAAGCGTCGGTGTTGGCTCACGCGTTGGGTATAGGGCTGATCTTTCGCAGTGCTCAAGGGGTTATTCTTGCGGCTTATTCCTTTCATTTGATCCGGAAATGGAGGTTGTGGTTTTGGAGTTGCGAGCGATTCTCATGGCTCTGGTGGAGGGTAGGCGGACGGTTTGACTCATTTGTGGGTAGAGAGTGATAGTTTGGTTTGCGTACAAATGTTGACTTGTCGAGATGAGGATTTTCTACATTTGACTGTTTGTTGCAGAACCCTAAACCCTAAACCCTGCTTTGCAGAGATGTCTACTTTTACTTCAGTTCATTTCTCTTTTGTTCGGCGTACGGAGAATATCCCGGAGAATTTGTAAGCGCGCATAGGAGTTCATTATTTTCGTGTCACTGCTTAGGGGGCACAACCCCCGAATGATGTTTCCTCTGCTGTTTTGACGGATTTGGACAAATAAAAGTTTTTCCCCTAAAAAATAGGATTGGTAAATAATGATGGATTTAACATAAGATAGACGATTGATTTTTAATAGGAATTACATTTATAATTTAATAATTACTTAGTTATTATATGCATTATTGAAAGAAATTAAAGTGTTGGTTGAATTTTTTAAATATGGTGCTTTTAAAGACACCACACTTTTTCCACCGTGAGCACCACAGCAGTGTGAAAAACAAATGATTACCCATGGTACCACATACTAAATTTTTTAATGATAAACCTACCAATTACACCACACATATTAAAATTCAAAATTACTATCTCCAGATTATTTTTACCATTTTCAATTTTTTTTATTACAATAACATCCTTTCACCCATAATCATTTACATTTTTTTCCTCAACCTTCAACCACCATCTTCTCCACCCTCCAACCACCCACATCACCATTTCCACCACTTCTTAGTTCTTACCATAAAAAGAATTCACCATTCTCTTCGAACCCATCAATTTAATCCACCATCCACCCCAAAATCGACAAGCAAACGATGATAGTTCTCAAAAACATATTGAGAAAAGAAAAGAAAAAAAAAAATACAACCACCATCCCCTGCTCCGGTGAAGGTTTCTCAGGTTTCCAGCTCCCCTGTTTTGTTTCCTTCACCCAATAGGTTTTTTTTTTTTTTTTTTTTCTGACCCAATAGGCTTCTTCTTATATATTTGAATTTTGGTCCTTTTTTTCCTTGTTAAAAATCTTTTGATTTATTTCGATTTGGATTCTTCTTTATGCCGAATTCATTATCCGACTATCAGGGCGGTGAGGGGTGGAGGCTGGTGGGAGGTGGCGGGGCTGGTGAGGGGTGGCGGTTGGTGGTGTGAGGTGGCGGGGTTGGCGGAGGTGGCGGGGGTGGCTTGATGAAATTTACCCTTCTGCTGAAAGTTTTGATGAAATTTGCAGCAAGTTTGTATGAATGATCTCCATTTCTTTTGTGGAAAAAAAAAACGGGGAAGGAGAAGGGAGTGGTTGGGAGGGGGGAGGGGGGAGGGGGGGTTGGGTTAATGGCGGCTAAGGTGGGATGTGGAAGATGGGTCGAGGATGGGTGGCAAGAAAAGGGGCGGCAGAGCAGGTGGGGGTGGCGGGGCTGGTCGGGAGTGGTGGCTAAAAAGAAATTAGGAAAAAACATGGTTATATTTGTAGTTATTTTGTTATAGTGGAAGATTTGACAAGTGTGGTGCCATAAGTAAAGATGTATATAATAATAATTACATTGTGTTATTTTGTTATTGTGGATTAACGTATGAAGATGTGGTGCCCTTTAATTTTGATGCCCAGATAAACAGAGTGTGATGCCTTTAAAGACACACTTTTAAATAATGTTTTAAAATATATAATGCAAAGATAGTTAATCCGGATAACAAAGAGGATTGAATGGCAAACATCTTTTCTTCTTTAATTATCACCTCTTTAACGTTTTTTTAATAATCATCATTTTATGGTAAAGTTTATACTTGATTGAATAGATATATATGGAATTTAATTAAGGCTTTTGATTGATCGGATGTATATATGGAATGCTAAATTAAATTTATAACAATTTAATAGTAATGATAATAGTAATGATGGGAAACATACCGACTCTTTTATAATAGATTAATAGTATTGATAATGATAATGATGATTGATCGGATGTCAATATGGAATAGTAAATTAAATTAAATTTATAACAATTTTCAAGGGGGAAAACACTTGACGGGGAAATACACCGACTATTTTATAATATGATGAATAATAATAATAATAATTTTCAATGGGGGAAACACCTTGACGGGAAACACACCGGCTGTTTTATAAATAAACAAAAAAAATAAATAATAATAATAATAATAATAGGGGGTTCCATTTGCTCCCCCTATTTACTACTTGCACCCACTTACTACTTGTACCACAAAAATTACTTCGGCACCCCATGTTTTTTTATATAGGGAACGTCAGTCACAGTGACGTTGGTGTTCCACAAGGAACACCAGTTTGACTGACGTTCCATATATAAAAAGTGTTAAATCTTAGAACGTCAGTCCATGATTTTTCACTGGTGTTCCTAGTGGCATACCAACGTCAGTGACACTGACGTTGGTGTGCCACAACGAACACCAGTGTGAGTGACGTTTTTTTTATCCGAAAAAATATTCATTAATGCGGTGCAAGTAGTAAATAGGGGGATCCAAATAGATTCTCCATAATAATAATAATAATAATAATAATAATAATAATATGGTGATTAAATATGGTATCAGAGATCTACATGGTCGGATTCCACTTGGTGCATCGGTCTATTGGTTAATAGGCTATAACTTGGTAAGGAGACCAGAGTTCGAGTCCCGCTTAAGACAAATATGTGCGTGTGTAAAATCTTTCGTTTCCGAAAAAACAAAACAAAAACAAAAACAAAAAAAACATGGTAGGATTAAGAAAATTGGGATTCTTTCGTCATCTCTAAACAACATCACCATTGCTCTCCTCTTGCGTTGCATGACAATATATAATCTAGATAAAAAAGGAATATAAAAACCTAAAATATTCGACAGATAATTCTGCAGACAAACCATAGCACAATTCTGCGTACTGTTATTTTCCCATAGCATTATGAGTTGAGTCTCTGCTTGGCCCCCCATTGCTTTAATCATTTACGTAGTGCATGAAGCTTTTGCTTTTTAAAAAGCAGCATGAAGCTTTTTTCGAAAATGATATAGCACTTTCATATCCATTCACAACTCTTTTTTATCATTGATCGATGAAGGATTGAGCCACAATAATTGAGTCAAAAAATGTTACAACAAATCGACCAAGCCAGAATAATTTGAATCAAAATTGTAACAACATGACATTTACATCATTCATATGCCGCATGAATCATATCAATATCAATATGAATATTGTAAAAATATGTTGTTACGCATGTTATAACTCACTATACATATATATGTTATGGTATTGCATCTCTAGTTTTTTTTTTTTTGAGGGGGTATTGCATCTCTAGTTAAATGATATAAATCACAACATCATCGATGCTGATAAAATTAAAAGTATCAAGTGCCAAATGAATAGCGAAAGTAATGTATTATTCTTTCCACGCTTTTACTATACCCTCGTTCACTTACCCAGATCCATGAATTTTTTCAGTGGGATAACCGGACCGTAAAATTATATTTTTCATCCAACAATTTGTTCCAGTAGGGTCATTGGAGCCTAAAACTGCAATTTTTTAACAACAAAACTAAATCGTTTTAACACTATAAAAAAAAATTCCGGGATCTCAGTGGGGTCACAGTTCCGCCCCGTCGCTCACCTCTTTTGCATTTATGCTGTGTGCAAGGAGCCAATAAATATCAGGGCTCCCAAAGCTTGAATGCATCAAGTTAATACTTTCCAGAAAAGTGGGAATATTATTTATATGTGTAAAAATAAAAAATAAAAATTTAAACCATGTTTTCCTGCAATAAACTGATAATATCGTTTATGGTGCTGTTTTTTGCTGTGGTTTTTCCGATGACCTTGGAACAACTGGAGATGATATCTCTTTCTCCGTCTCTTGCTCCAGCTCCTGCTCCAGCGCCTAGTGGCCCCATTGTACCTGTTCTTCCTCAGAATGAAGGTAAGAAACATCAAGCCTGCAGGTTTTCTCATATTAACTATGTAGTTTGTGAATTTTTTTTATATTTTATTTTTTGGGAAATGCTATTACGGTTGGGCGCAGCCCACTCGGTTTTTATTTTCGGTATACTAAAAAACCTATGTAATTCACTCCAATATCATTAGTTGTCTAAATCCAACACACGCAACCATACAATAATTCTTGATGCTGGTCTTGCCATATGCCATATGGCAAAGCAGGCCCCAACCTCGGGCTCCGAAAAAATGTTATATTTTGAGCTTCAAAATGTATTCATGCTTTTATGAAAAAAAATTAATCAATTGTGACTCAATTTATGTCATTCAACCTTTCTAAAAAAAATTCAAATTTTCTTTAAAAAAAAAAAATTTAACTCTTCAAATTCAAACTCGTAAGTCGTAAGGGTATCCACTTAACCCATTAATTTAAAAAATAAACAGTACTAATTAACTATACTATCAAGTATCAACCCACACAATTTCTCAACAAAAAAAAATATCAACCCACACAAAGTACATCAACTAAATTATTGATTGTAAAAATTAATATCTCATCGGCTACGATATTCAATAAATACCACAAATCAAACAATTTTTACCTCATTTTATAAAGAATGTGATAACTTTCAAAAATAAAAAATAAAGAATGTGATTGACAAAGTCAATTATAGTAGTATGATAAAGAATTTTGCTTTCAGACGCCTCGCTTCCTGACAGGATCGAGCCATATCCTAAAAGGAACGTTCAAACGACGTATAATATAAAATAAATTCCAAATTATACGTAAATCTTACTACGTCGTAACGAGATTAGCAAAACGGAAGCTAAAAGACTCGGGTATATATATATATATATATATATATATTCAAATAACAAGAATGGAAAACATCCAACTAAAGATATAAATGTAAACTCATTACAACGAAATCTCCAAGCTTATAACGTACGAAAAACCTCCAAAAAATTCAACAAAAAGGGAATTACAAAGTCTCAAAGGAAAAATGCATCGTATTCCAAAACCAAATAAAACACTTAGTCTAAAACGTCATATGAAAAATGAATAAACGAAAAGCTTCAACGTCAGCATCCTCAAACGTCGTCTTCGAAATCCTCATCGAATTCTGGTTTCACCTATTCATATTCTCATCCCCAAACACACAATAAACATGCATTTGAGGTAAGTACAAAGGTACTTAATAAGAGGTAGAAGCTATGATTTAGTTAAGATTTATAACGTAAGATTCATAATTATTAAATTGTCTTTATGTAACCGACTCAATCTAGGGTTCATTTCATACTCATCAACATGTCATGACTATACGTTTCTAACTTAGCTTATCTATGTTACATCCGCATTCAAGGGCACTACGCATGGTGTATATCCGCAATGAGACATTGTTTGCAACATATCAGTGGATCACACCAATAGCCACGGGCTATTCCCGATGGTGTACACGATCGGCGAAGTCCCCCTACCATTCAGCCGTTTATATGCCAGCAGAGTTATTCGCTTTTACTGACCGCCCACACATCGCGATATGAACTTGTGTCTATCAAAGAATGACATGATGTTTAGTCTTTTACTACTCACGCATGTATTTTATTAACCGTTAACTATCCACCTAAGTGTTTTCAAGCAAGCCTCCCTTAACGGCTCTACTCCCTCGCTTAGACATCTAGACACAACTTCCTACCACGTACACAGACATTGATGAATACTAACTCACCAAAGCACAAGCCTATCATGCTCTTCCGACGGTCCCAAACTTCAACTCTTATGAAGAATCCATTCGGTGCCGGAACTAAACGCATCAGAAACTCAATCAATGCTTGTTCATGTTCATTTAATGTTATTAAATCAAGAAACAACATTTAAAACCGGACTCGGGGCCTAAAACTCAACATTCACCCAAAATAGGGGTTAATACGCACGCACCGTACTCAATGCGCACACATTGAGCAACCAGAAACATCCAGGATGCTTCTGTTTAGACAATACGCACGCATTCTAACCTATGCTCGCGCATAAATAACGTTGTATCAATTTTTCAGCTTTCTGACCCTCAATTCGTGCATGCGTATTGAGGGCTTAAAACAGCCCTAAACACGTTTTTCTGCACTTCTACGATTTCTACCCAATTCCAAACACGTTCAACATCGAAAATACTCAGAAAACAACAGAAAAACTCAACATTTGCAAACCAAAACATCCCATACTCCTTTAACAACAAGTTAACATGATTTCCATCATCTAAAACACACCAAAACATCAACCTTAACCTCATAAACCATAATTAAATTGTAGGAAGAGCCTCTTACATGATTGCAAGCGAAACCAAATCCAAAAGCCAAGAAATTTGTAGCAAACTTGAACCTTTCCACAGAAAACCTATGTGATCAATCCCAAACTTAGATTCGATTCGATTACACGCTTCTATAACAACAATCCTACGAATTTATGAGTTTTAATCCATTAAACTCATTCAAAAACGCAACTACGACGAAAAAGCATACCTTTAGAAAACTCCAAACTTTTTGTATTGAAACGACGCCCTCTTCACGACGATTCCAAATCTCTACTCGAATTTGAAAACGATTGAGAATCCCGTGAGTAATTGGAAGAACTCTCTTTGTCTGCCCTTTTGCTCTCATGCTTTCTCAGAGAACGTGAAAACCAATTTTTGATTTTCTAATAGGTTATACGCTTAATGGGAGATTTATTTTCCTTAAATAATCGTTCCCAAAAATAACAACCTATTATTTTTTTTTCTAACTTACACATTAATTATAATTAAGTCCAAATTTCCATAAATACATATATATATATATATATATATATATATATATATATATATATATATATATATATATATATTCGGCATATATATTATAACACCTTAAATCCAAAATAAATAAATATAATATATATTTCGTTACGCAAAAAATACATCGCTCTGCTTTTTCCGAGAATCGGAATATTACAAACACGATGTATAAATATGTGTGCCTATGAATTTCAAATGAGATGTTAATGTTACTATCTTTAATATTATTTCATGATAATTTCCTTATTATAGAAAGGAAAAAAAATAAAATAAAGAAATGATACGCTAAACCGAGGAGGCCTCATCCACCATAGTGGTCTCGGATCCTGAATTTCACATGTCCAGCCCTGGTTGTAAGAAGAACTTCGTAACTAGAATTTCCCTCGTATCATAGCATTAGTTGTTAATTTGTTTATGTCGGTGAATCACAATGATTTAATACTAAATATATATATATATATATATATATATATATATATATATATATATATATATATATATCATCTTTTCTAGATTATTCCAGAAGTATTCTTCTAGTTTTTGACTTAGGCTCATTTAAAAGGCCAGCTTAAAGCATTTGCATCAGCACTGGAACCAAGTTCTTTATTTCCCGTTGTCAACTATAAAGCCATTAATACGGCTACTATAGGTGATAGTCACAACCTCCCAAATAAGGATGAACTCTTAACTCTTATTAGAGGTAAGAAAATCTTTAGTAGTTTCGATTGCAAATCAGGATTCTGGCAGGTATTGTTAGATAATGAATCGCAATTATTAACTGCATTCACATGTCCACAAGGACATTATCAATGGAATGTTTTACCTTTTGGATTAAAACAAGCTCCATCTATATTTCAAAGACATATGCAAAATGCATTTAGATCTTTTGAGAAATTCTTATGTGTTTACATTGATGACATACTAGTCTTCAGCAACACAGAGAAAGAGCACTATTTGCACGTTGCAATGGTACATAAAAAATGTGAAGAATTAGGAATAATTCTTTCGTTAAAAAAGACACAGCTCTTTAAGACAAAGGTTAATTTTCTTGGATTAGAAATTGATCAAGGTCAACATCGACCACAAAATCATATCCTGGAATATATTCATAAGTTTCCAGATAAGATTGAAAATAAGAAACAATTACAGAGATTTTTAGGAATTTTAACTTACGCAGAAAGTTATATCCCTAAACTTGCTGAAATTAGGAAACCTTTACAGGTTAAACTCAGAGACAATGTTCTTTGGGACTGGACAGAGGTTGATACAACCTATATATGTAAAAAAAAGGTTAAAAAGAATTTAACCAGCTTTCCAAAGCTATATCATCCCCTACCAGATGATAACTGATCATTGAAACCAATGCATCAGATGAATACTGGGGTGGAATCCTCAAAGCCAAAACTCTGAACAATAGTTAATTTGTAGATATACCTTTTGCAGCTTTAAAAACGCTGAGAGAAATTATCATAGTAATGAAAAAGAATACTTAGCTGTTATTCGAGTCATTAAAAAGTTAGTGCTTATCTTACTCCTATTAAGTTTTTAATTAGGACAGATAACAAACACTTCACTTACTTTTTAAATACCAATTTAAAAGGTGATAATAAACAAGGTAGACTTGTAAGATGGAAAATGTGGCTATCACGATATTGTTTTGATATAGAACATATCTCAGGAAACAAAAATATATTTGCTGATTTTTTAACACGTGAATTTGCAGGTTAAAATCAGAAGGATCTCCGTCAGGAGATAAAAAAGGGGTAAAACCCAGGGTCTAATTGACCTTACAGGACTTCCAATTATGGAAGAATTGCATAAGCTAAAACTGCAAGAAAAAGCGATGGATTTAGAACTACAAGTTCTAAGATATCGTATTAGTTTACTTGAACGGGTATCAAGTGAACAACAAAAGGATATTAACAGTCCTTGCACTAGCAATAGTAGCGAACTGTTGACTATTCCGATGCAAACGGTAATCGGTAAAGAATCATCAAATCCGTTGATTCCTAGCATCTTGGAGAAAGATGTAAAAGATGTAAAAACATCTAAATTGGTTAAACCTACAGATTTGATCTCTGGTTTTAGACCAAACACACAGGACATCTTAAGTCTTGGAAAAATTGAAAATCAAACTTCAGTACAAACTGATGAGGCAATTCCAATACCAACCTTCAGTAATAAATTTTATGTTGTTTATAATGGTCCTCATACAGGTATATACATAACATGGGAAGTTGCAGAAAAAGCAACAAAAGGAATCTCTGGCGTAAGGCATAAGAGTTTCAACTCGCTCTTAGCAGCAAAGGTTTCGGGGGATATTTATGCTAAAACATATAATACACCTCCGCCAAAATTAATGTCCAATGCAGATTTTCTAAAAGTTACAACCTTTAAGGAAATCTTGAAAAGAGAAAAGAAGCCGCAATCCATGGTTTCAATTGGAAGAATCTCAACTATCAAGAACATTGAGACACCAGTTAATTTCGTTTTTAACGAAGAAAGCTTTTCTTATCTGTTCAGATATGCAAGTGAACTGGACAAATTTTCCAACACACAAAAATTACACAAATACGTAGTATCAGATTGTATCAAAGTAAAACCAAATGAACAAGCTACAGAGCCCACTGAAACGTTTTTTTTTTAAATTGTTTTTTTTTTTTTTTTGTAAGAAATATTTTTATTGTTACTAGAAACGAAAAAAACGGTCCAACCCGACTTAATAAAGTTTACTAAACCTCAGCACCTAACCCACATCGTTAAACCACGTATTAGCAAAACCCAAAGAGAAAAATCTACTAATATGAAAATAATTTTTTTTCCTAGCCATATGGAAAAAACGGTCCAACCCGACTTAATTGTAAAATGAATTAAAATACTCTTCATTAGCCTCTCTTGCATATCTGAACATATAAGAAAAGCTTTCTTCGTTAAAAACGAAATTAACCGGTGTCTCAATGTTCTTGATAGTTGAGATTCTTCCAATTGAAACCATGGATTGCGGCTTCTTTTCTCTTTTCAAGATTTCCTTAAAGGTTGTAACTTTTAGAAAATCTGCATTGGACATTAATTTTGGCGGAGGTGTATTATGTGTTTTAGCATAAATATCCCCCGAAACCTTTGCTGCTAAGAGCGAGTTAAAACTCTTACGCCTTACGCCAGAGATTCCTTTTGTTGCTTTTTCTGCAACTTCCCATGTTGTGTATATACCTGCATGAGGACCATTATAAACAACATAAAATTTATTACTGAAGGTTGGCATTGGAATTGCCTCATCAGTTTGTACTGAAGTTTGATTTTCAGTTTTTCCAAGACTTAAGATGTCCTGTGTGTTTGGTCTAAAACCGGAGATCAAAACTGTAGGTTTAACCAATTTAGATGTTTGTACATCTTTTACATCTTTTTCCAAGATGCTAGGAATCAACGGATTTGATGATTCTTACCGATTGCCGTTTGCATCGTAATAGCCAACAGTTCGCTACTATTGCTAGTGCAAGGACTGTTAATATCCTTTTGTTGTTCACTTGATACCCGTTCAAGTAAACTAATACGATATCTTAGAACTTGTAGTTCTAAATCCATCGCTTTTTCTTGCAGTTTTAGCTTCTGCAATTCTTCCATAATTGGAAGTCTTGTAAGGTCAATTAGACCCTAGGTTTTACCCCTTTTTTATCTCCTGACGGAGATCCTTCTGATTTTAACCTGCAAATTCACGCGTTAAAAAATCAGCAAATATATTTTTGTTTCTTGAGATATGTTCTATATCAAAACAATATCGTGATAGCCACATTTACCATCTTACAAGTCTACCTTGTTTATTATCACCTTTTAAATTGGTATTTAAAAAGTAAGTGAATAGTATCGATTGCAAATCAGGATTCTGGCAGGTATTGTTAGATAATTAATCGCAATTATTAACTGCATTCACATGTCCACAAGGACATTATCAATGGAATGTGTGTGTGTGTGTGTGTGTGTATATATATATATATATATATATATATATATATATATATAACCCTCTGAGTTCATTGGACATTGAGGTCTGTACATTAACAAACAACTGTCGATCATCACTGACATATTCTTCATCTTGTTTAATGTTCTGTCAATTAAACTAGGGTATATTAATTTTACTGTTTCAACAGCTGATCCCGATTTGATATCGGTACAATCAGTCTCGTAATCACCCGACACAGTTTCACCTAACCCAATCTCCATTTTCATTTAAAGGTGCACCAAAATGCTTTTCTTAGAAAATGCAAATAAAAGAATGTTAAACCCGTATATATAACAGCACGTTCAAAATAAATGAAAAAGGATAAACCGATAAAATACAGCTGTTACTTTAATAAAGTAAAAAGATAATGTGGCATCAGGAAAAACGAGAAATATTCGCCTTTAACTTTATTAGTGGGATCCACGTGTCGGCCAGACGGGGCTAAACCTGTAATATTATTAGGTTTTGCTGATGTCATTGTGCCGACACACCAATATAAAAAGGCAAAAATCAGGTTCTCACCTGACTCAAATCACAAACTGAGGCAAAATTGCCTCTCTGCCTCACCAAAACCTTGGTTTGGTTCTGCTTGGTTCCGATTTTTTACGGTTTTCTTTAACAACTAAAATTATTGATAGAAAATAACAAATTGTGTCGTAACAACAAATGATAATACATGTAATACATTAGTACTATTATGTCAGTAAATCAAATGAGACGATTTAACAAATGTTTTATATTTAATTAACATCTACACATGTGAATCTTAAAGATCAAAAAACAACACCATCCAACACAACAAATTCAACACATACCATTTGAATTCCCAAGTTTGGGACAAACAAGATAATAAAAAAATCATATCATACTCATTTCAATTCATCAATTAATCATCAACTTAAAAAATACTAATAATTAACTAATCGTTATATTATCGAGTAACGTATATAAATCTCAAAATCCATTAGACGAAATAATATCTAGAGTAACGTCAAGGGAGAAAGAGGAACGTATTTGTTTCATAAGTAAACGAAAGATAAATGGAAGGTATGTGTTAGTATTGTGTGTGTGTGTGTGTGTATATATATATATATATATATATATATATATATATATATATATATATATATATATATATATAAAAAATCTGTTTTATGATAATTGAATCGTTTTGCGAATTGAATCGGGTAAGATCAGATTGACAACCTCAAGCCGAAAATCTCTGACTATCGACGTATAAACATTAAAAACCTAATCGAAGCCGGAATATTCGTTCAGATGAAGAATATGGCCGGATAATGTAGAGAATAGAACACCAAGATTACCCGTTTCGATACAGAGAGAGAGAGATAGAGGAGACCGGATACGGTTGAAAGAAAACAGAGAATTAGGTTTTCAGAGATCCGGCTGAAATGAGAGAGGGATGTCGGGTTTTTAGGTGTTAGGGTTTATATAGGCAACAGGTCATGACAAGTATGCGGGTATGTGGATAATTATTACAACTGGGCCGGCAACTTATTCTTTTGAGCTTGGTCTTCCATATTAAACCATCCGGGCCAGCTTTCTTTTGTTTATATAAACGTAAATAATTAATTAATTAAGCAATATACTTTATTTAATTAAATAAAAAACTTACATAATACTTTCATATAAAAAAAGCTCAAAAATAATTACTGAAATAAGAGGTATGATCCAAAGGAACCATCAAAAAGAGGTATGATCCAAAGGGCAACCATCTAAAAAAACTTTATAAGAGGTATGATCCAAAGGAACGGAAAACAAAAGCTTCTACAGAAACAGTTTGGTTTTATACTTCCAAAATGAGATTTTAATGTCGTATCATTATCGAAAAAAAAAAAACCATCTAAAAAAACTTTATGAGGTATGCTCTTATAAAGTATGAAAACCGATCAAAAAGCCACGGTTTATACCTTTTCGATTTAATTCGAATTGGTTCGACCGGTTGGTTTGGTTTTCATAATTTTTTTTCACCCTGATTCAATATCATAGATGGAATCTAGTCAAATTTCATGCCTCCAATATATTTTTAGGTGGGTTCTATCGGCACACCCCAAATTATTATTGACACTTATTTTTTGATTATTTTTTCGGATGAAAAAAACGTCGGTCACACTGGTGTTCCTTGTTGAACATCACACCAGTGGAAAGTCGTGGACGGACGTTTCTATATTTTAACACATTTTATAAAGGGAACGTCGGTGTCACTGGTGTTCCTTGTTGAACACCAACGTCAGTGACAGTGTTCAACAAGGAACACCAGTGGCACCAACGTTATCTTTATAAAAAATCACCGGATGTCAAAGTAATTTTTTGTGATGCCGGAAGTAATAGGGTGTCAGTAATAAATTGAAGTGTGCCAATAGAACCCCTATTTTTAAATTGTCTAATAAACATGTATAAGTTCTCTTTAATGTAATACACTTAGGCTGTCCACAATAATACTCCCTATCACACTCCCCATTTATCTTATTGTCCGTTCCAGATTTACTTTTTCAACACCCTATAAAACAACCAACTCCAATAAGCATTCCCTATACAATTTCCCAATACTACTTTTTTCACATCTCAACCAATTAATTTAAATACCAACACATTTTCCTTTTTTTTAATACAAAAATCGGAATAAAATATTTTATACTTTCAAAATGAGATTTTAATGTCGTATCATTGTCAAAAAAATGTCGTATGCGTTTAAACAACCAAATAGGGGATTATTAAATGTCCTCTAATAAATGTCGTATCGTTTTTATTAGAGGAGATTATTACCGAAGTGGTTAAAATTGAGTTTAATATAGTTGAAGAAGATTAAGATAAATAGGTGGAGAGAGAAAAATGAATTGTGTGGTTAAAAATGGTTACTATTTACCCCCAACCCTCCCCCTATAATAAGGGAGAACCTTAGTTTCAATTGGGGATAAGAGGTGGATAAATACATCATTGTGGCCTTGAAGCACCCTAAACCAATTAGGGAGGGAGCAAAAAGGCTCCCACTGTAGACAGCCTTATGAGTGAAAAAATAGAGATGAAATCCAATAACGCATAAGAGATTCGAAATTGGTCGTAATAAATGACAACGTTGATATATATAAACGGGAGGTTTTTATGTTGTATGTATCTACGTGCGGATAGCACGTGTGCCACATCACACACTTTCATTCCTGTATTTAAACTGTGTGGTTATGATCGTTTCATCCGTCACATCATCTCAAATTCCATCACCACACAATAACCTCACTATATAAACAGCTCTGTATTTGTGCTGTAAAATTTTCCCAAATTGCGCGGTACGTCTCTGACTAAACAAGCTCCGACTAACACGTTGAACGCTAGAACCCAAATCGCGCTCAAGATGATTTTCCGACTGGCTATTACGGCGGTTGCCGTCCACCGGATCATCATCATTGTAGTCCGACCAAACACTACGGTCTGTAATTTCTTCGCGCACTTCTTTGCTGCAAATGCAGCGTCGCCATTCTTCATTTGCGACACGGAACTCAAAGCTACCGGTGATGTCGTTATTTTCTTACTTACATTTTCAACATTCAGTATTTATCGCAAAGCTGTGATAAAACACGACGAGCACTGTTTTTCTTAATTACGAGGTATGAATTGTTCCGATTTTTTAGATGTGAAAATTTTCATTTATTTATTTATAAATTCTGTTATTATATAGTATAGTTTTGAAATTGTAGGGAGATCATGTTGATTTCTGTTTGTATGTGAAATGAAATTTAAACATGTCGCTGTTATGATTGTTGTAATTTTTATTAGTTTTTCTTCTCATTATTTTTGTCGGCTGCATTGAGTCTGCGGTTGAACTTATGCATTTTAACATGTGTGTTTGTCAGTGGATGCTGTCAACGACCTGCTTCAAATGTCGAAATACTCTGTTAGCTTTTCAGAGATCAAATTTCTGAATACAGACTGTAATTCCTTGAAGTTTGATTATTCAATAAGGTGCAATTGCAGCTTGGAGAATTCATCAGTCTGTCGAGTGACTGGAGTGTATGTACCTAAAGCTCTTCCTTATATGTTCTTAACCTCCCAGAAACTAAGCCAATTGTTCTAGTTATTACCTTTAGAGGGCTATTGTTGTAAATATCAATTATGTAAATCCGCACAGAATAAACACACCTCAGAACAAGGTTCTTTAATGTCACAGTAACTTTGGTTTTTGTCCCTATATATGATTTCTGTTTTGCATTCATACTATTTGTTGTAATGTTAATAACACTGGTTTTAATTCTTTGATAACTAACATGTTCAATTACTACATTTGACACTGCTGTCAATTTTTAAAAAATTCCCAAGGAGCAAAGAACTATCAGTGGTACTTCTCTGTTAACTATCATTTAAGTTGGTAGTCATCAAAATAATTTGCTTATTTCTCTGGTATGCAATCAATTTGAATTGTTAATATCGAAATTTACAAATGCATTTACACAAAAATAGAACCACTACGCAAAAAATTATCAAAATTTAGAGTGTGATTATTTGGGGATAAGAGTATGATTATTGTGCACGAGTTATTCACACCATTTTTTTATCTGCATAAATTAACATTTGTTCATTTCATAGTAATTTGCTCTGTCTTACTTTTATTTTCACAATACACGACACCCACTTTATTCGACACAATGCCCGATAGAATTCAAACAACAACTAAACCAAACATTTTCAATTAATAAGAACAAAGGCGGAATAACTTATGTCTAAAACAGGAGCCATATTCTGTTGTGTTACAAACCTAAACTAAAGATCAACACGTAAATTTAGGCTGTGACGAGTTAATTTAGATTAAGTTGGGTGAGGTTATGATTTATTAGCAAGTGCCTACAAAATAACAAGAAATGGTTTACTGAAAAGTGAAGTACTTAATTACTAGCAATCAATTGAAATAGTAACTACAAATAGACCTTCATGACCTTTCCGAACAAATATCAGTTCTTAGTATGAAAAGGTCAGTTGTTGCTTTCCCTGTTTAGGCCAAATTGCTTGAAATGAGCGACAATTGGATCCATTTATTTTATTATAACAAAAAAGCTGTCTCATCTGTGTTGCAATACTTTAGAGCTTCATTATATATAATTGACCTATTCTGTTTTCAATTTTCTTTGGAACATTGCAGAAGTCTCTCAGATGAGGAATTAAGCGGAAAAATACCTAAAAGCACTGGAGAGTTGGTATACCTTACCACATTGTAAGGTTTTGGTCTCCATTAGTTTTAGCTATTCCCATTATCGATCATTTCTATATTCACCAGTATAATTAAGTTCTGCATGCGTATATGTTGTGATTCCATGGAAATGGCTTCTCCGAGGATTTGCATGACTTTATTAATGGACCATTTGATTGAAGTAGATTCCTTTTCTTTCTTTACAACTTACAAATCAAGATATTGGCCAGCACATGGCGTTTTAGCTCAGATGCTTTTCAAAATTTGTCACAATTAAATGAGGGGATTTTACTTGTACACTTGAATTGGTTTTACTATAGTACTGTTAATTTGTTGTTTCTCTTGAGCAGAATTATTTAAATCAAAAGTATTGCTTCTGCTTCAAGCAAGTGCTTTTAATTCCAAAATTTCTTTTTTCAGGGTATTTTAAAATTTTGGATTGCGTCCTTTTCATGTCTAACTAATTTTATCATCCCAACACGATAAGTTCTCTGAATTAACTACAGAAATAGGCAAATATTCGCTTATCTGTAAAAAAAACTAGTAATTTAGGGGAAAGTATGTTGGAGTTTCTTCACTACAGTACGTGGAAGAAAGGAGAGAATAGTGTTGTAACTAAAAATGGCTAGAATGTGTCGTTTCTATCGTGCAGCGTAGTACAACACCTAGGAGTAGGCATAAAATATGAACCTTCAAGCATGCCACTTGTCTTGATCTTTTGTCCTATGATTTCGCATGAATATTTTTGCTTGATTTAGCAGAATGCCATGTCTATTTACCAATTGATGCTTTATTTATATATCAATTGAATTAGGGTCAATCGAAAAATGCCATGATTATGAACAGAATGCACACAAAGTATTACCTTTTTGTGCAAACTAAACGTACTTTGTGTGTATTCTATGCACAATTGATTCATTTTTCCGGTGGTCTTGATTTTCATTAGAGAGAGTAATCGTGACTTACCTTGGGATTCCCCCCTCTTTATTGTGCTGCAGAGATTTGAGTAGCAACAAGCTACATGGACCGATTCCCCCCTCTTTTGGGAACCTGACACAACTTTCACTACTGTAAGGAACAATTGGACTTGTTTGCTTTAGCCTTTATGCAATAATAATAATTTTTGTTTTCGATAAGAAAAACTATTGTTCTTGTTATTCCTTAGTCTCCAGCATGGAAGTCTTTGTGATCAAATTTGTTCTCCTCTCATTTGCCTTGAAGTAGCCCATCTGTGTCCAAATCTAAAGGCCTTTAAATTTTGCCTATGCAAAATTTTCATGTCATTTTCTCTACACACATATTAAAAGAATAAACAATAAAACCACTGGAATTTATGGAGTGCCTCCTTTTGTTTATGAGGTAATTGTGGTTGACAGTGACCTTGGCGATAACAATTTGGATGGGTCTATACCAGGTTTCTTGAGCAACATGACGTCCTTGCAAACCTTGTAAGTTGTAATGCACCTTGTTTTCATGTGTGTGTATGTATGTATGCATGCATGCATGTATGTATGTATGTATGTATGTATGTATTTTTGTATGCATAGATTGCCATTAGTTCATTGAAAGATTAACTGCAGGAGAAAATAAGGAAGAACATTCTCTTCATCGCGTATTATGTGCACAAAGAGTCGGGATGTTCCATTCTCTATCTTGAATTAACCCCGAATTTTGTTTATAGATCTAATTTTCCAGAAACTGTCCAGAAGTGACTAGAGTAAACCTATATTTTATCTCTTCTCAATATTGACATAAGCATTTAGAACAACGATGATGGAAGCTTTTAAATATTTTGAGTTCCTCAGCCTGCAGAAATGACATCCAGCTATCAAGCCAAATAAGGAGAAGAAGAAACGAGCTGGATTGGGAATGATATGTCCCTCTCTTTCGACAAAGAACAAAATTAGTTGTCTTAGACTAAAATTAATGAGTTTTTTCATGTGTAGTAGATGCTGGAAGCCTAGAAAAATCTTCAAATGTTTGCTATATCATTTGACAATAAGTATAGTTCACAAAAAGCGTCCCCAGTAATTTACCGTGTAAAGCTTCTCTGATGATTGTATGATTCATAATTTCGAGGTACAAATAATCACATGCTTCTAATCATCCTCTATTGTGTGCGTCTTTTGACACCTACAGGTATTTGCGTTCAAACTTGTTTAATGCGTCAATCCCTCCTGAACTCGGTAGCCTTCGGTCTCTTAACTATTTGTGAGTAACTGAATATATGCTGATGGTTCGCATATGTTTATTACCTGCTGTCCTAGCCCCAAGAATGATATCCAGAAATTCTCTGTTTCTTTCCCTTCAGGTCACTACGGGACAATCTGTTGTCAGGAACTATTCCATCTGATATTGGGAATCTTTCAAGTCTAGTTGACTTGTATGGCCTCTGAAAGAATTGTTTTCCATTTTGCATTTATAGTTGAATGTTTTTTAGATTTAAAGGGAATCTTTTTTGACAGGTACTTGTATGATAATGATCTATCGGGAGAGCTTCCACCGCATCTGGGAAATCTTAGTAATCTTGAAACTCTGTAAGTATATGGCCCTTAAATTGCATATGCTCATGTCAGAAGGGATAGCGTGGTAGGATATGTAAATAATGTTACAAGATAGAATTGCTCAGAATTTATTCTGAAATAATATGACTTGATAATCCTGACACTAGACAAGTGAAAAATAACACACAGATTAGTTAATGTATGAAACTTGTATATGAAAAGAAGACACTGGTAGCCAAAAGGAGCTCTCATATGATTCCCGATGATCTTTAAAGTGAAACTGTACTTAGAGAACTCAAATTTGATCCTAGTTCCAAGGTGGAGATATGGTCTAGCTGAAGTGCTTGGATGTATATTTGGATCCCTGCAAAATTCTACTGGCAGTACCTTTGGGCTTTGGGGTCCAAAACGGATCCAAGAAGGTTATGAATCTGGTCATTGAACATGTAGACCAAGCAATAAGCATAGCTTAGGCAAAAGAGCGGTGGTTAAAGATTATCAGTTACATTCTTCCCGCATATTTTATGTCATTAACAAAAATGACAAATTGTGTTTAGTCATACTCTGGAAAATTATAGAGGAACTTGTTTTGATAAAAGGCGGAAGAGGAAGGCAGTGAACACTTGGTGAAGACCATTAGTACTTCCATTGATAAAGGGAAATTAGGCATCAAGCATACAAGATTTTTTAACAGGTTTTGTTTGGAGGTATGTAATTGGTAGTGTAAGAGATAAAGGTATCAGAGCCCTTCTTGCTCTAAATTTTTTCTGCAAAAAATGTCTACCAAATATTCCCCTTCATCTGCCTATGGTTCATCTGTTGAATACCATCATGCACCCTCTGGTCTCTCCACTGAACATAGTGCTGCATCCATCACCAGCCATCGTCTAAATGGGAACAACTATCTTCTTTGGTCTAGGACCATGAAGATGTTCTTTGCTGGGCAAGGAAAGATGCATTATCTCACTGGTTTTCTTAAACAACCTGAACCCTGTACAAATGTGAGTCTGTGGACTACATTATGGAAGAACGGCATTCCTGAGACTAGTAGAATAGTTACTGGAGAATGTTGGCTATATATCTCAAGGAGGAGGTAGTTGTGGTAGTTCAAAGGGATTTGGAAGGCTTTGAGTTAAAGTCTCTCTAAACCTGTGAATTAAGCTTTCTGTCTAAGAACCGAATACTGATTAGTTATAACTGATTCTATGCATTAGTTCCACCTTGTTCATGTTGAAAGAAAGTAATAACTTATAAAGATATTATAAATTAAAACACGTTCTGTTATTAAGGCTAAGAAAGAAGCAGACATGGATCATTAACATAGACTGTGTCTAGAACAAAGAGCTGACCAAACATGCACACGATTGTCCCCTAGCTGGATGTTAAAGAAATTCAATAATGTTAGAACCCTACCATATTTCTCAGTTGACAGCAATGTGAAAAATGATGTAAATTACTGCTATATTGGTTAGGGTTGATAAACGTCTTGAGTAATTCTGTGTGTTTTAGGCATCTAATGAATAACAAATTCACTGGTGGATTGCCCTCAAGCTTGAGTAAATTGAAGGCATTGCAAATCTTGTAAGACAAACTTACCTTATATATATATATATTACCTTTATTTCTTATTTTTTAGTCTTAACTATGGGATAAAATATTGGAATACTTTTCTCCTGACTTTTTTCTTCAACAGAAACGTTCAGGGAAATAGTTTAAATGGAGCCATTCCGGACTTCATTGGCAGCTGGCAAGTCCTAGAGAAGTTGTAAGCATAATCAATCCGAGTCCAGCCTAGCCTTATGGTCAATAAAGACAGTTTTGGCAGTTGCTAATTTCAGGTTTTCTTTTCTTTTCTTTGATAGGATGTTGATGGGAAACAATTTTGAAGGACCTTTACCATCTGCAATTTCATCATTGACCAACCTTACGTACCTGTAATTTGTTCAATCTTGTTTAATTAAATATAAAAATTATACTAACTTCATTTGGCACATCTATCATTTTTTTTCACTTCTGTTGAATCTGTAAACAGTGGGATAAATGACTTAACTGGAGACGCGAAAGTTTCAAGTTTTCCAAACATAGAAAATGCTAGATTATTACGCATATTGTAAGCTTTCAAATGCAAAATAAGGTTGTTTTTACCCATTTCATGCTATTAAATTTCTATGTTGTAATCTTTCTATGGATAAAATCCAATTGTTTCAGGACATTGAGGAATTGCTCACTTGCTGGTGTAATCCCACAGTATATCTGGCATTTGCCAAATCTTGTATATCTGTAAGATTAATATTATTTTCAAAGATTTTAAAGATGTTAACATTCCAGGCGTATGTACTTTTGAAAACGTTCATGTAGATATTATCTTTTGTTAGATTTTGTGGCATTTCTATAGTCCTTTAGTTAGTCCTTTAATTAGTGTTAATTAAGTTGTTATTAACCCTTAGTTTACCCTTTAAATTTGCTTCTAAGAGGGCTTCTTTTTCTCATTTCTTTTTCCTGCTGTTTTCTCATGTGTCCCACTGTCCAACTAACCGTTGGAACAGTGTTTCCTGGACACATTATAGCCGTTGCAAGCCTCTCCTCATCTATAAAGGAGAGGCCTTGTTGTATTTCTTTCTTAATGAGCTTTCTATTCTAATAAAGTAAGAATACTTTCCTCATTGCTTTAATTCTTACATCTTTCATTCTTGACAACATCTTCATGTGCCTTCTGAGCTTTCAATTATACTGTTCTCTTTTTTGCTTTTGCAAATTACAACCGGCATTCATGTGGGGAACTTGGGCCATCCATCTGAATTTATTTAAAATGCGTGGTCTGATATTTGATTATCTGTTGAAGGCGTGTTTTTTACTTTGTAAAATCTGCTAAAAAGGCCTACTTAAAAATAACAAAAGGACCCTACAACAACAACAAAAAAAAACCAATTTCCCAATAAGGAGTTATGCTTATGTTTTTTGTTTTCATATGGAATGCCGCTTCTCTGCTTTCTTGAACACCCCCAGCCCATATTCCCCTTTTATTTAAGAAGATATATGCCTGAATCAATGCAATCCTTGTGTCATATACTATTCCTGAAGATTATGTTCTCTTTGCCAATGTAGGGACTTGAGTTTCAACAGTTTGAGTGGAGAAATTCCAGCAGTCGTTGAGAACTTGAGTCTGCAGAAAATGCAAGTGACTCTTTTGTTTAAATATTGTTTATCATTATTTTACGAGATAGTTTTGTGCTTTCTGTCTTCCATTGTGGAAATATTGAATAAATCTCAAAATACTGTTATTGCAAATCAAACAAGTCAACCCCTCTAAGTGAAACCCGAATTCTTGATGCATTTTTTTTTTTTAAAGATTTGTTTTTCTCTTCTTTGATGCACAAGTCTAGGTTCTGTTTTCAAGATTTAGTCCAAAAGCAAGTGTCAGTTATCTATGAGATCTTTGATTTGGTACAGCTACAAATGATTATGCCTGAGGCGTCTCTTCCAGATTGGTTTATCTCTTCTATTTTTTCGAAAATGGCCTGCCGTAGAAGTATTAGGTTCAGACGGCAAATCAATTTTTTTGAAATATTTTTATTTATTGTTTATTTCTGCAATCTTTTTCCGTGTTATAGTTATTCATCAATTAATATAATACCATGTTAGTCTTATTTGACTCTATTTTTTTTTGCATAATTATGCTTCAAGCTCATTCTACATACTGATCTAACATCAACAATCCAGATACTTAAGGAGAAACAAGCTCAATTCATCACTCCCTGAATGGATGCTAAATATTACCAGATCTCATGTGTAAGTGTTCTTTTTGTTGATTATTCTCATGTTAGTTGTTGTTTTGCTTCTGAAGGTATTTTTTTAATTATTATGTGTATTATTGTTACTATTATGATGTAGTTGGTTGTTCGAATTGTGATGGTACAGACTTCTGGTTGTAGCAGAGTTCTTTAGGCATTAATTATGTCGGCCAAATATATTAACCGTCTAAGCATTTGGTTTTAGCTAACATCTTTGAGGATTAAGCTTGTATAAATATTCTGTAAGCTCTCTCAACCTCTCAAGAGAATAAGAAGAAATATTCCTCTCAAGTATCTACTCTTACATTGTATCATCGCCACTTGGCTCCAAAAACTCCATCGATCTCACGGTCGTGTAGATAGAATATCCGCTATTGCATCCTCATCCTCGGCTCAATTACCATCAAAAGTCATAGGCTGGATGGTAATAATTATATGCAGTGGTCACGCGTTTTATTTCCTTAGAAAAAAATGTTCATTACTGATGAGGGAAAAATAGAATACCTGACTAGTAAAGCCATCCCACCAGGGAAAAAAATTTATGGGCTGAAGAAAATTTACAGGATCTTCTATGCTCTTTGATCAACTTTTGCTAGACTTTATGTCCCATTGGACAAAAAAATGTAAAGGTGACTTAAACTAATGCATCTGAAGCTGTTAAGTTTGGTTGATTGGAGCTGAATCTGTGTACACGTCTGAATACTCAGCTGAGCATCAAGCCTGATGTTCTCAGCTGAGGTCTTAGCTCAATCAAGTCTGAATCTGTTGATCACATCTGGTCTTAGCTCAATCAAGTCTGAATCTGAAGACAACATAGTATCTCATCTGAATTTGGTTGGTTCTCATCTGGTGGTCTTCTCATCTGAATCTGGAGAAGTATCACGTCTGAAGCTGTTGTTTAGGTCAGCTAGGGTATTAGTCTGAGTACTATAATTACTCACCTATTCCTATTGTAACCTAGTTGAATGCTTAGAAGATCTGTATATCTGGTGATAATATAATTCCTCGTTTTCTGCCCGTGGATTAGTCGGCACATTGCCGGATACCACGTTAAATCGCTGTGTCTATTGCTTCTGTGATTTATTATTTACTTCTGTTTATGCTTCTTATTGCCATCTGCGTGGATTCAGTACAACAACAAAAAAGGAATTGCAACAGGGGGAGAACTTCTCTGGATTTCAAAATTTTGTGTTGCAAACAACACATTTCCAGTTAGCTTCTTTGCTTGAACTCTTAATCTGATGTTTTGTAGGGACGTTTCTGAAAATTTCTTCACCAATACCACTATATCAAATGTGACTGCAAGTTCGGACACCACAAATTCCCCAAATTTCACATATTCAACAGTAAGAGGACAGTACAGAGGATGCAGTTGCAACAAGAAACCATTGATGTAAGAGAACTTAGTGGAACTTGCAAATACTTCGCTATACGTACACCTCTGCCACATTATACATCTCCATCATATAATGCATACGAAAGCAAATTTACGTTATCTATGTTTTAGCTTTTTTAGAACTCTTTTCCTGATATATGTATGATATTCTTCTGTTGCAGAAATGTATTTGCTTGTTGCTCAAATATAATAAATGAGTAAGTCTGTATTGCTCTTTCTGTCATCTAAAGGTTTCCTAAAGCAACTCCTGTATATCTTCTAAGCATTACTTCTCAGGGATAACAAGTGGCAACAAGCTGATTACTACTGCGCCAACAGCTCATTAAGATGTAAAAAGCACTTATTTTAGTAATTATTTTGAAAATTTGGTTGATCTAAGACCATGGTTTTTTCAGATCTGTATTGGTCATTCTGAAAATACGAAGGAACTTATTTCTCTCTTATAATTTTTTTACTGCGTTTGTTCATATGACAGATGATCACTTGTATATAAATTGTGGTGGGAATGCAACGACTATAAATGGAAGTGTTTATGAAGCGGACTTGTACCAAGAAGGAGCATCAACTTTCTTCCTTAGTGACAACAAAGCATGGGGTTACAGTAGCATGGGAATTTTCCTTGAGACGTATAACACCAAATTCATTTTTAATGAAACATGCGTTCCGATGGTTGATGCTCCTTTGTATATAAACGCACGTGTATCCCCAATATCATTGAAGTATTTTGGCTTTTGTTTAAAGAATGATGAGTATACGGTGAAGCTTCATTTCGCGGAAATAGGTTGGCAAGAGCCCAAAGCCAACTATTCTACTGACAGTAGAGGACGAGTTTTTAATGTGGAGATACAGGTCTGATATCTAGTTATTCAGTTGAAGAATTGTCTAACAGTGGATATTTAGACAGATATATATTTCCTGGGCAGGGTGAAAGAAAGCTTACAAATTTCAACATAGAGGCAGAAGCAGGTGGTTTGGCAAAGGATGTAACCAAGGAATGGAACGTTACAATAAATGACACCAGATTGGAGATTCACTTGTATTGGGCAGGCAAAGGCTCGGTTTTGAACCCGACCATGTACTATGGTCCCCTCATATCCGCTATTTCTGTGTCTCCTGGTAGTAAAAACAACATGAATATGCATAAATATTTGTCTATTTGGTACTAAATGGTGTGGTAGTCTTAACTTTTTTGTATCTTTTTCCTTTTTCGTTTGGAAAAACCAGTTCCTAAAGCGCATAAAAAGGGATTTCCTCCTCCTATTATCGCTGCCATTGTTGGAGGTCCGCTGCTTGCTGCCATGTTGATCTTAGCTCTTTGCTGGAGGTTTGGATGGATTGGGAAGAAATCAAGTGATGGTATGCAACTAGTAGATTTGATGGTTGTTACATCTGATAATCTGATAAGTGATAGCTAAAAACATTTATATTTTTGTCCCACTTATTCTGAACCTTAATCTGCAGGAGTGGAACTATTTCCTGGAGGGATCTTTAACTACCAACAAATAAAGGCTGCCACCAACAATTTTTCACCAGACAATAAAATAGGTGAAGGTGGTTTTGGACCCGTCTACAAGGTGTGTGTGTGATATAAGTTAGAATTGGTCATTGGAAATAGACCTTTTCTCCAGTCTGCTTGTAGAAGGAAAGAAAATTTCAGAGAAACAACTTCTGTATTCCATTTTGTTAAGGATCTTATACATGCACCTTGGGGAAAGATCAATCATGATCCCTGCAAAAGAAGAGCAATAAACCGTGATTACCTATTTAAGGAAATACATAACCGGTTGCACTACTCCTTGATCCTAGCAATCAGCCATAACTATAAATAATAAGAAAATAATAAAATTAATGAAATGCATGCTTTCGTGCTTTTGTTTACCTCTCTCTATTTGGTTTCAGGGTGTGCTACCTCCGAAAGGTACTCCTGTGGCAGTGAAACAGCTTTCAACGAAATCAAAGCAAGGAGGCCGCGAGTTCATAAATGAGATCGGTATCATATATGCTCTGCGACATCCAAATCTTGTTAGGATATTGGGTTGCTGTGCTGAAAAGAACCAACTACTCCTTGTGTACGAGTACATGGAAAATAATTCTCTGGATCAAGCATTATTTAGTAAGTACCGACACCAGCATTATTTGTTTGGTTAGTGTTGAATGTCTGAGGATGACAAAGTTATTGTTTGATGGATTCCAGCTTCCAAAGCTGGTCCTGAAGAAGCAAAGTCTTTACTACCTTGGGAAACAAGGTTCAAAATTTGCATTGATGTAGCAAGAGGTCTCGCCTTTCTTCATCATGAGTGCAAACTGAATATTATACATGGAGATATCAAATCCACAAACATTCTTCTTGACAAGGAGTTCAATGCAAAATTATCGGACTTTGGATATGCACGGACAAGTGAAGGGGATTCTTCCAACACGAATGCACAGCCTAAAGAAGGGGAAGCAACACGCACCACCACTAAGATACAGGGGACACCGTAATGGAATTTTTTATTTTTTTATTTTTTTATTTTTTTTTTGGGTTATAAATCTTTCATTTCTTTTTCTGGTTAATAATACATCCACTGACCATTTTTCATCTGTACAATAACACACAGGGGATATATGGCACCAGAGTGTATGAAGGCAATATTCACCCCCAAAGTGGATGTTTATAGCTATGGAATTGTGGTGCTAGAAATTGTAAGCGGAAGGAAGAGTGCAATTCCACGGTCCAAAGGCCCGACTGACTACCTCCTTGAAAAGGTGAGTGAGGTATACATAACTCTTCCGGCAAGTAATGTGGTACTGCTGTTTGAACTCACAAAAAAAAACTTCTTTGAGTGCAGGCTAACAAGTGCTGGACTGATAATAATCTTATTGCTCTCGTTGATCCTAGGCTTACTAAATACAATCACAACGAGGCCAAGAAATTGTTAAACTTAGCAATGGCATGTGTGAGCCACGACCCCATGCATAGGCCTACCATGTCTGAAGTAGTGAAAATTCTTGAAGGAAAGAAAAAGTTTAAAACTGTTCTTGTCCCTGTAGCAGTGGTTGACTCTCCCCTCTCTGAATCAGAAGCTGCTTTCTCAGATTCCATCGCATCTGGGAGCACTTCTCAAGAAATAATTTCAGAGACAATGACATCAACTTCCTTCAGCAAAGAAATTGACCAGTCTGACATCACTCCGGCTTAATTTCAAAAGCGGTATGGCGTCTCTCCTATTGGCAAACCGTGTTCCCTGATTGTGCAGTTTGAAGTCCATCATGTGCATTTTGCACCATTTGTTGTTCAGCTGTTGTGTGTATGTATATGCAGTACAACTATTTGTTCTCTTTTTCCTTTTGTGTGTGTGTGAGTGTGAAATTGTGCTTTGAAAGCTTGTATTTTGTGTGGTGTGCTTAATTTGGAAGAAGATGATATTTATTTGAGCATATGCATTCTTATGAGAACAAGGTTTGAGTATATTCAATCATGTATGAATAAGGTTTGAGTATTGTTCTTGTATTCAATTATGTCGCATCCAAGCTGCTTCTTTGCCGAGACTTGGTTGGTGAATCATTGACATTTTTGCAAGGTTTGTAAATTTTCTAATCATTTACTTTATCTATCAACATAAGAACAAACGAGCCTTAAAAAAAACATCAGAACAACAACTGAGAATACAAGTTATTTCTTTTTCTATCCATAATGTATAATGTACAAGAACAATATTGTAATTTACAAGAAAGTGGAATGAACAGGAACTATACATGTGTGACTAGGTTTTATATACTTACCATATGACTTTTATTAACAGGAATATATCATGTGTAACACTTTCTTGTGGATAGTTCACTGGGACAATTAGGAGGAGATCCCCATGCCAAATGAGGCTTCTTCCATGCATTCCCTAAGTTTGATGGCAAACTAAACGGAAATCCGTCGGTTGTTATTTCTTCACTAAGCTGATGATGATCACTAGTAATTACAACATTACTAATCCGTTGTCTTTTCAATAATCCCACCTCGTCGATTTCCGGTGATGAGTCTATTGAGAAGTCATTATAATTTTGTTGTTGAGAATAACCGAATATATTCTCTGTTGATACAGAATCCCCTGTTATCGTATGAAGTACCGATGCTGCAGAATCTAATGTGTAATTGTTTGTTAGCTCTGATATATCTTGTTGTGATAACATGAAGTTGTCTGGAAGGTCTCCCAGAAAAGACGGTTTGTAGTCCATTGTATTCAGGTGTTGGGATGAAACAACGTTAATATCTGAACCGATAGTGCAAGAATTGCGTTGCAAGTTATTGTTATCCCATTGTTGCATGTTCGATTCCATATCCGTATTGTAAGACATAGTCTCTGAGCTAAAGGGTTGATTATTTAGTACAACACCTTGAGACAACATCTCAGACGATGATGGATCAGGTAATGGAATCAGCCATGCATGAGCAAGAGCTCTTTGTGCATTTGAGTTTGCTTTCTTGAAAATCCTGCAAATTGCCCATGCATCCTGTAGATTGTTGAGAAAAATCATCGATCATTTAGGTAACCGAGAAAAACCTCGTATCATATACTGGGGGACTTACATTTGGAGGAAGGCTCTTGTCCAAGATTTTCTTGGGAGTATTTGCAGGTGGTACAGATGAAGATGAAGATGAAGGAAGACGAAACTCGTGCATCATCCAATCAGTTTTTAATCCTTTAGCAGCTCGACCTCTGTAAAAGACGAGCGATTTCTTCAAGCCAATGCATTTGCTGCCATCAGAAGAGTATATAGGCCTATCCGTCCCGGTTGCTTTCCAAAATCCAGCTCCGGTGACACGATTAGGCCTTACACTGTTTCTGTATTTCCTATCTCTTGGGCAGTAGAAATACCACTCTTTCTCCCCTGTTGATGATGCCAGCTCTGTTTGAGAAATTTAGAGCAAAAATTTTGTCAAATGATCAACACTTATATAATAACTTCATAAACTCAGGTACATTAAGGATATGGATCTTACCTGGAAGATCCCAGGGATCATATTTGTAGATATCTACTTGCTTAATCAGTTCAACAGGAAGCTGCCTTTGCTGAATCTTTCTCTTAAGGTAGAACCCGACAAGCTCCTCGTCCGTTGGATGAAACCGGAAACCGGGCATCATGAGATCTTCAATCTTATCTGTCTCATGTAATTTCTCCTCCATTTTCTGCTACCCAAGAAGTAATATATTCACAGTCCTATATCTCAAAATATCTGAAAAGTATTCGAATTCCGAAAATTTTGGAGGCCAAGTAAAATTTTGCTCAGAAGTATTTGTGAATTGTGAACAGGGGTAAAAGGTGTTGGAATTAGGAGGAAAATTGGGCTTCATTTATGAAGCAATTTGGGGATAATTAAAATCCAAAATTGTGATCTTAAGAAGACTCTATCATCATTTGAGTTTGGAATTGCGATTTCACACTATTCTCGCTATTCTCTTGGACGTTTTCTCCTTTAATTGATAATGGTTTTGTGTATAAGACAAATGACAAAGCAATCTACTAGTCCCCTTTTTGTTTTATTTATTATTGCGTTTTTACTTAATTAATATAGTTATTTTCTGCCTTTGAATTGTTTATTTTGTTGTTTGATCTTAGTGTGAATATCATCGTATATCTGATGTGAAAGCTCTGAAACTCAATAAATTCCATGCACATTGCAAGCTTTTAAAAATAATTTCAAGAATCATTGGAATCAAAACAAAAACAAAAGGTCAGTTTTCTAACACTTTTTTCTATTCCTTTCATTTTCTTTGCCACATATGAACATGTGACGTGGCCTCTTGAATTTGATGTATTGGATTCCTTGAGATTCCATTAAACAAATTAACAGGAGTTATTGCCGAAAAAAAATAAAAATTAACAGGAGTGATAGTATAATATAGTCATTTGATTATAATATATTGTTAATAATAATAATAATAACCAATAAAGTAGAGAAACGACAACGTGAAATCATTCTTCTCCAAATAAAATAAAAGGAAAATGATTGTACTACTATAGTATACTGTGCAAAAATCAATATAACAATTGTTCATTGCTTATCCATTGATCAATAATTAATGACTTAAACTCATATCAGTAAGAAGATTTCATCATAATCCCTGATTTACATAAATCTAGTAACATAAGTGACGATGTCTGGGATCGTCGGAGTCTGGTCGTTCAAGTTTTTTAGTATGCCTCTAAAAGACGATCAACAGCCTGCATGCACTTGTAAAACAAACAAGGCGTTAAGGGTCACAGAGTTCTTCTCTGGAAAAGACCTCAACATTCAAGTCGTTGATTTGACAGTAAGGTGCATGCGTATTATAAGTAATTTGCGTATAGCAGTGATCGCCTGTGAGAACATACCATGCAAATGAGGGAGCTAATCTCTTTATATAGCGCACCTTGGTGGAGATGGTGGTTCAATCAGCGATGATGTCATGAGTAAGGAGTCTATCCAGGTTGAAGTAGTGGGCGGAGGTCTAAATACTGTAATGCAAATATTGTTTGTGACAGAGGACAACATGCATCATGTCTGCTATACGAGACAAGTAGTGTCCTGCACCACATCGAGCATTCGTTGTATGTGGACGACCTGCGCTATTGATGAAGATAATCACCTTATGGGAGTAAAGGCCCCATCTTCTGTTGATGGAGCCGAAGTAGCAGACCGAGGCCAGGCCGGCCTAGATGCTAGTGCCGACTTCCAGACACTCAAATAGAAAAGTCTAATTATGGAGGAGGATCAACTCGGCCCATATGCAAGGGTGGGCTTATGCTCATAGTTATGTCTAATGAGTGCCAGTGTACAGTCACTACAAGAAAAAAAAAAACTCTTTTGCCACAATAGTTTTTGCTGCAACAAAAAAATTGTTGCTAATATAATTACTTTTAGTCATAGTATCGTGTAAAATATGAAAAACTAAGTATATATCAGACGCAATATTTTGTTGTGGCAAAAGTGTATTTTTCTTGTAGTGGGTGATCGATCTCACCAATGTCAAATGCCCCCAGACCTAAGCTGGGACGTGGATCGTTAGTTAGGTCTGATCGTATGCAACGTGGCACGAATCGAGAGGCTGGACCAATCGTTTTATGATGTGAGTGATGTGTTCTGAGCCCATGCCAACTTGTTCTTTTTGAATTTCGAAATTCCGGTTATGTTTCCGAGGCATGATTCTTTCAAAGATCGTAATTGATCCGAAAAGTTATGAGCCGAAGCGACTCCTTGGTTCTTCTATTTATTCTCGATATAAAAAGGGATTTTCCTCTTGTTTACTCTTTATGACATCTGTGCTACTGCTCTGCTATGATAATTTTTGCTTTCCTTGATCTAATTTTCCAGCTTCTTTTCTCTTGATCATGTGAGTAGTTCTCGGGAGAATCATGACCTCCCTCTTATTCTTCGTCCGAAGGCACTCTACCAAACAATAATAAGATGGCCATGCATGACACCTCTGTCTCTCCAGTTTAGTCATATGTGCAAGGTCCAGAGGTGAATGTGGAATCCGTAAGGATCGAGGACATTGTGTCTGACGATGCCAAAAACTGAACGTACTTACGTGGCACCTCTTTAGTGGCCCACATTAAGTATAGAGAGAGAAAGGCTGTCTAAAGGGTCGGATCTCCCAGCAGCCGAGCTAAAGTAGCTCGGCTGATCTCCCTAGCCTCTCTGGGTCGGCCAATGTCTATGACCAACCTCCGAGCGATATAGCCACAAACACTATCCCGACCTCCGCAGGTCGGTCAATACTTATGTTCAAACGTACCCGCGTCCGACCTATAGGGTCGGCCTAGGTCCCCCTCGGACCAAACCCTTTGCACACGTTCTGAATCAGATAATTATGGAAGGAATCCCGGGCTATAAAGGCTCCAATCTTTATCATTTCATATAAATATTTGAACATCACAATTATCTCCTAATATCAAGGAGATCAACTAATCATAATATTTTTCCTTAAGGAACAGGCCAATCAGTGTCCACCATGGACACGCCACACGCTATCTCTAGGGCACAAGCCCCTCTATATAAACAATCCTTAAGGAACTATGAATACTTGAATCCAATTCCCGCATTGGATACGTAGGCAGCTTGATCACCATCAAGTGCAGTCTCAAACATCTCACAACCACCCCCCTCTTTTCATTGTTTTTAGTATAGGAGCTCCATGCGGTTATCACCAAGAGAAAGAACCCTAGATTTCATACAGACGGTTTTTGGAATCGTCAATTGGCGCTAGAAGGAGGGCCTATTTATTTGATAATCTTAGGAAAAGCTCCAGAATCAACATGGTGACCACACGGCAACAAGCTGCCAACGGCAACAACGCCAACAATGCGACATAATCGGCTCTCAACACAACCCACCAGGCGTTGGTAGATCAACTCACGGCTTTAGATGACGCAACAAAACATGTTGTTCTCAATGCCGTCTTGGCAGAAGAGGACGAGGGAGATGAAGACCTGGAAGGTCTAGAGGAGGATGATCCCCTTGAGGAAAATTCATAGGATCCGGATCTGCAGGAAGGAGATCCATCGGGAGAGAATTCCGAGGAACAAGATTTGGAGGAGGACGACCCCAATGATGGGACCTGGCAGCAAACTCCTTCTCCTCCTGGGCACAAAAGAGCCAAGAGGGATGATCTGTCGACCTCATCAAATTTAATAAAACAACTGGTCGTCCCCCAGGTGATAGAGGCAGCCTGCGCCGAGTTAGACGCCATAGCCGGAAGGAGAGCGGCATTGCTGGCTCTCGAGTCTCCTTTCTCCGAACAAATTGACAACTATCCCCGACAGACGAAGTTCAAGATCCCAAAATTGGAGCCCTAAGATGGAACCAAAACCCCCAGGATCACTTGTTACAGTATCTTACGCACATGAATCTCGATTGTGCCCCAGAAGAGATGAAGTGCAAGGCGTTCCCAGCACTGCTCACCGGCCGAGCTCAAGAATGGTTCAAGAAGATACCAGTCAGGATGATCTACAATTTTGATACTCTAGGAAATATGTTCCTTAACGTTTTTATCATGGCGAAGCCATTTCAAAAGAATGCTACCCACTTGTTTTCTCTCAAACAGAAGCGAGGCGAAACCGCGATGCAGTACCTTAAGCGGTTATGCGAAGAGTCGCTTCAAGTAAGAGACGTTGATGATCATGTTCGGATCGTGTCCTTTGTGGCAGGATTACGTGAATGGAGGTTGTACGCCAAGCTGAGCAGCAAGCTCCCTGCGTCTATAGAAGAGTATTTGGAAATAGCGTTCAAGCACTGTCAAGGAGAAGAAGCCAACCGACTGAAGCGAGAGCTGGAAAAGTCGGAGTCCAAGAACGAGAAGGCCGAGGACACTTCCGAGAAGAGAAGGAAGTCGTCTGGAGACCACACGGTGGGATCGGCTATGAGCCAATCCGAGAAGAAAAATGCCTTACAACCGTTAAACAGGCCTCGCGAACAAGTGCTCGCGATCATGGAAAGAAAGGGTTTAGCGCGAACCCCTACGCCACTGCGAAGCCCCCTGGACAGAAGGGACCAGAGAAAGTTTTGCACATATCACCAAGACACTGGGCACGATCTGGACAATTGTAGAGACTTCGAAAGAGACGTGGACGCTGCAATTGCCGAAGGGAGGTTGGATAAGGTTGTGGAGCGACCTCAGTATGGTGAAAGATGGGATCGGCGAGATTACCCACCGAGAAACTACAATCGAGAGCGCAATCGGCAAGGCGAGCCTCAGCGAAGAAGAGATCGGTCTCCAGAAAGGGATCAGCAGATGGACAACCGCCCGGTTAATACCATCAACACTATTGTGGGTGGCCCCGGTCATGCATTTGAAAGCAATAGTAGCGTTAACACCCGACCTGAGGACGTACAGGCGAACAGAGGAAGACTGATTCCCTTTCAGGAGGTAAGTTATAGACCTAGGGACCCACTCCCGCTGGTCCCAAACAACAAAGGTCTGGTTATTGAAGTCGTGGTGAATAAGAATCTGGTGAAGAGGGTTTGTGTCTACACTGGCAGCGCCGTCAACGTCCTCTACTTTATGGATTTTCAGGCAATGAGCCTTAAGGATTCCGTGCTGACTCCAGTTTCAGCACCTCTGTTGGATTTTCCGGCCCTCATATTCGGCTCACAACAACGTTTGGTAAAGAGTCAGCTGGGAGGATTCTAATGGTCAACTACGTTGTGGTCAAGTCGTCGTCAGCATACAACGTTATCTTAGGAAGGCCTGCTCTGATTGATCTTCGAGCCGTGATTTCCCCAGCTCACATCAGTTTAAAGTTTCCGACCGCCCGCGGTTCGGTTGAAATCAAGGAGATCTAGAGATCGCCCGAAGTTGCTACGCGGCCACCATCAAGGGCAAAAGAGTTATCTTGGCTTGATCTGATCGGCAAGTCTATCATTTATTGCTTTCTGTTTTATTACTCTCCGTAGTCTACTTCCCGTTTTCGCACTTTTATTACGCTTTTCCTTTTTCAAGTCTTGGACATTTCTACTTCGTTGAATAAATTTTACTTTTCGTCATTACTTACTTATTGCCTTGTTTTATAAGTCCATAAGGACTAGCTAACTAATATACTCTACGTTCAAAACTTACACGCGAGAAGCGCAAATCGACCCGCCCCGCTGCCGCGTGCTTTAAAACGAAGTCATCCGACTGCCCTGCTTTTAAAACGAAGCCAAGATCGCCTGGCCCTGCTCGTCAAAAATTTACATGCGAAAAGTCATCCGACTGCCCTTTTAAAACGAAGCCAAGATCGGCCTGGCCCTCGCTGCTCGTCCAAAATTTACACGCGAGAAGTCAGTCCGACCTGGCCCTGCTCGCCGTGCTTTTAAAACGAGAAGTCAACACTAACCTGACCATGATCGTCCAAAATTTACACGCGAGAAGTCAGTCCGACCTGGCCCTTTTAAAACGAGAAGTCAGCACTAGCCTGGTCCTGCTCGTCCAAAATTTACACGCGAGAAGTCAGTCCGACCTGGCCCTACTCGCCGTGCTTTTAACGAGAAGTCAGCACTACCTGGACCTACTCGTCCAAAACTTACACGCGAGAAGTCAGTCCCGCCTGGCCTTGCTCGACGTACTTTTAAACGAAAAATTAGCGCTAACAAATCTAAATCTGTGCAAACCAATGAAACCTACAATCGACCGAACCTGTAAGTCGGGCTCGGCCTTATGATTACAATCACACAAGCACAAGTATGACATTCAAAAAATTCAGAATAATGAATGACATACTGGAGGACATACACACCCCATCAACAGAACAATAAAAACAAACAAAAAAGAAAAACAAAACTCAAAAACAGAAGTACATTAACAACTTCTTTTTTATCAATAAAAGTCTTATACAAACTTTTTAATCAATGATATAAAATTTTCAAACAGGTCTCCGAGTCTGAGGTCGGATTATCTTGAGGCTCGGATGGAGGAGCCGAGTTAGAAGTAGCAGCAGGCTGAGCAGCATATTTGGACACGATGTCCACTCCAGCCTTAAAGTCCCTCACCCGCTCATCATAAACCCGGCTCATCCCAGGCTTGTAATAAATCTTCTTAGGAAGATCATCTACAACAAGGGAAGGGTATTGAATCCTTGCCTCACCTATCCCTTGAGTATACCCATGGTTTAGGACCGGGATCAGCAACATCTTTAAGGCCTTGACAAAGTCCGTCGAAGCCTTGTACTCTTGAACCACTTCGGCACACCGAGCTGGGATTGTGGCCTCCAGCTCGGCCACTCTCGCTTGGAGGTCGGCTACCTCCTGTTCTTTAATCCTCTTTTCTTCAGCAAGCTCACTCGCCAAGGACTTCAGCTCACCCTCTTGAGCTAAGAGTTGAACCTGCAGAGCCTTCATCTGTATCCTTAAGCTGAGTGGCCACATTGAGCTTCTCCCGTGTCTGCCTCAGCTCGACAATCTTACTCTTCTGGGCAGCTGAATCTGCAGAGGCTTTTACCAGCCTCCTGAAAACCTCCTGGCCAATCGCGGCCCCCTGAACAATCAGATAGAGAAGGTTAAGGCTATCACGAGTTCGGCTCTAAAACAAAAAGAGAAAAATCCACTTACCAGTTCCACAGTCTTACACCCTATGACGGCCCTTGTCGGACATGTCGGCAACCCAATGTTGTTCAGAAGCAGCTTCCTCCTGAGCTCCCTCATAAGCTTTGGACTTGCCCTTCTTTGAGGGACAACTCTCGTGCGAGGTCGGCCTCGGCCGCCCTTCTTCCCAACAACTAGATCCTTTTCCGCTACCTTCTCGGGAATGCACAGATCGGCCTGCCCCTGACAGACCTAAACCTAACCTTGGAAACGGCGCCAGAAAGCTGACGGACATTACCTAGGCTATACAGATCCTAACCGGCAGTGTACCGGGTCAAATTGTAGCTCTAGTCTGGTGAGTCAGGTCGTATTCCTCAGGGAAAACATGGTAATTCTTTTAAGTGGGGTTAAACACCAAGAAGCTATTATTAACTCGATCTAAGTCGCAGTTTTTACTTTTTCCTCGGGTTAGATAGTTAGATCAGTTAGCTTAGTTAGTAATGTTAGAGTTAGATGTTAGTAAAACAGAAAATAAAACAAATAAATACTAATATAATATATATTTTTGGATCTAGCCAAGAATACTTTCTTGAATCAATATCTTTTAGTAGAAATAAATGAGATGAGATCTTCCTTTATTCAAGGTGTAAATTATATATGAATCGGTGTACTCTAAGCTAGACAACTCCTCCTCACACGAGCGTATGAAATTGTCATATGTCAAATGTCATCACCCAATGTCATCCAAAGCATAGGTCACTCCCGCTTTGTCATACGAGCAATGTTTCGGATCTTGATTAAAACAGATAAATTAACGTAATACGATCTTGAGCACAATTTTAATAAGATTTGTTTTTCTAGGACAAATCGCCTCGGTAGGAAATAGGATTCCGTTAATCGACGGCCATTTTACCCTCCGGTTTTTCTATTTTTACTCATATCCTGACTTCTCTGGTCAGTTCATCGCCAGGTTATATGTGGTATTCATCATGATTGATTACGTCAATCCGAATATGTTATCGTTACGTAGCGAAATAGAAAAAGATTCATTATAATTGGTTTTAATCATGATTACCAGAGTCGATCATTCATTTTACCAAAAGATTAACTAATTCAGATTCATATCTTGGCTAGACATATTTTTAGTTTAATATAGATATATATATCGATTCATCAAAATGTCATGGATTAAACGGTTGAAGTATTCCATAATAGCCTTCTGTCAAGATGACAAAATTCTATTACAACCAAATTTAGCCTTTCGATCCAAACACTTATCAAATTCTCACATATATATATATAGATATAATTATATAGAACAACAAAAAGTAAAACTCAATAAAATTACCCGTTTACTTCAGATCTAAGTTGTATTCTTGAAAATAGCAACTTTTCCTAAAGCATTTTCTTCGATAATTTTCTCAAGCATTACAACATTACTACTTTTTATTTAAACAAACATATATACATACATAGACATATGTATATACGGGCCCGAAAATAAAATAAAACGAGAAAAGAGATGAAGAACGAAGATGAAGAAGAGGGGAATGGAAGAAATGGGAGGAGGTGGAGAAGAGAGATCTTGGCCAAGAGTGGCCAAGATGGGGCAAGAAAGATCAATGGAGATGGAGGAGTTTATATAGGGAGAGATATACGAGGGAGGTGTATTTGGGGGAGAAGTGGTGACTCACCAATAGTTTGTTAGGATGCATGTGGAAGTAATGATAGTTTAGCATGTGAAGGTGGTGAGTCATGTATTAGCATGTGGAGTTTGTTGGGGAGGAATCATTGCCATCATTAGTTTTCACATGGAGTAACATGCAACCATGTGAGCTAAAATTATCTCCGGTTCGTCCGTAATTCCAGCAGTTCGGTAAAAAATTCATAACTTGAGTTGTAGACCTCCAATTGACGTGATTCAAAATGCGTTGGAAAGCTCATTTTAGTATCTACAACTTTTGTCAAGAACTCTTCCCCTGAAAATGTCTCTAAGTCATGTCAAATTTCCATCGAAAAACAGGTTACGGTAGAAGTGCGTTGGAAAAATATGATCCGTTTAACTCGTAAACTTGTGGCATTTTCTTCTTTCCCTCAAAATCCATCTTTTAGGCTTCAAAACATGTCGTTACGTGGAATCTTGGTCAATATATAATCCTGCAATGAACCACCAAAATACCAAACGTAAATCCGACATTTACACACCGTTACTAAACCGGTACAAAACTTATAAAAACTTATAAAAATACGATAATTTATATAATAACTACTACTTATACATTTGAATAAAAATTAGTAATTTTTACTTGATTTGATACAATAATGCTCAAAATGGTATCAATATTGGGGTAAAATGTCGTAATAATGATCATTAATTTATCTCTCATCACAACCCCCTACTTAGCTTTTGGTCGTCCTCGATCAAAACAAGCGATAAAACAAAATGAATGAGAGATAAATTCATGAAGATAGAAGATATAAGGAACAACTAGATAATACAACCATTAGAATTACAACCAGGCTTTAACCTCAATATAAGTGTATAACAGAGTGTGTGTGTGACAAGCCTTTTCAATTTCCACTATCCTCTCTTGAATAAATCAAGCAAAACACACAAATATCCATTCAGATAAACCTAATGACTTTCCTAGGTATAAGCGATATAGCCCACACAAAGTTCTTCCGAGTACTTATTAGGATAATCCCTAAAGCATATCATTCAGTTTATACTGGGGATAGTCAGAAGATAGCCAAGTTTTCAACCACGCTTAAATTTTTTTTTTTTTTATTTTCTTTTTATGAACTTAATTTCACATGTGTAGCATATGCCTTCATTCCCAGCAATAGGACGTTTCGTGATAACACCCTAGCTGGACTACTATCATCAGTGATCAATGGAGTCAGAACCTCATAGTGATATAGGGCGCTTCGTGATAACGCCTCACTCGCACTCAAATCATTGGTAGCTACAACCGACATATATATAGTTCATCTTTATTTTAATTCCACTTAACTTATATCCTTTCTATCACATTCAAACCTTCAGATATTCACAGTACACGTTCAAAAGTTAGGTACTAAGTTACTGTTATTATCTAGAATAACCACTAGGATACTGAATGGATACAGTTTAAAATTTTCGTTTCAATATCAAAGGCTTACGTGAAGGAATTCATGTTACACAAATATATTTGGAATTACAATGCAATTACGGTTCACGTTGGTTATACACATCCAAATTGATCATTACATCTTCAAATCCATGAAATATATACCTTATACAGTTTATTTTAATCAACTAAATAATGCTCGAAAAAAAAAAAATCAAAAACTAAGGGATTTATTGATACAAAATAAGCACTAATGCCATTGCTAGACCAACGACTCCACTCCCCACTTACGAACTTACATTGCCCTCAATGTAAAGTGAGTGTAAATAAGTTGTTGGGAAAGCAATGGTGCACTAAAACAAGTCAAAACAAATACTCGGATGATAAAAAAGGGTGGGTGAGTGGGTCAAAGTTATGACCATTGTGTGTGCAAATGAAATAAAAGTGTGTGGAGTGTGACAGTGTAATGCAAAAGGGTAGATAAACACACCACATAAACTTTTATTGATTTAAAACACACAATATTCCACAGTAGTTGAACTAATACATGTCACACATTATTTTTGAAATTTAAAACAGACTAGATCATGATATGAAATATGTGACAAGTATTAACTCTGAGTCTTTTATACCTAGATCCTCAAGGGTTATTTCAAATCGTTCGAACAACCTAAGTCTAAGAAATGTTGCATTTGAATTTTCTCTTTTTTTTCCATCGGGATTTTCGGATAACCACCTAATCGTTCCCGTTTAATGTCATTCAAACATTCATCCTAAGACTTGGTGAAACAAAATGAAAATCAATCCTAAGTATTAGCAAAGTATCATCCAAAGTATGAGTAATTATTATATTTAACATTTTTACGGGCTGCCTCCCGGTAGCGCTTTTGGTTAACGTCGTTTGCTCGACCAAAATGATAAGGATTAACTAATATAATATACTAAACAAAACGGGATACTTCTAACAATTACTCACAAAAGCACGTAACAATTAAGCACATAATCCACTAAAAATAAATGCTTAAGGAGTAAAAAGGAAGGATAGTACCCGTCATTGACTACATTTATAGTCTATAGCCAGACTTTACCGTGCTTCAGTTTTTAAGGCACTGGTGGTGGGTCATCCTCACGCACCGCATCCTTCTTCAATACCGGTTTCCAACAGAGGTTAGACAATTTCCACCAATCCAAACGATTCTTGACCTTTTCCTTTGATTTTCGAGCTTTAGGTTTACGAGCTTTCACATTATTGCTGGAGTCATCTTCTTCAATTACCTGCGTGTTAGTACAATCCACAGAAAAAAAAAAAAACACAAAGTGTACACACAAGAACAAGATTCTAGTGTAATGCATGGATATTTCAATGAATTGTAAGTGTTGAAGACAACGCTCTCATGATTAACTCCCAAACATCTCCCTTACTAAAATCGTCAAGAAAACATACATACTTTTTATCCAACTTCATCTTTGTAATAGGGATAGAATGTATACCTCCCTTACCCTTGTCATTAGATGAATATGGTAAAGCTTCCTCGAATGACTGTGTTTCATCATTCTGTACCTTTTTCTTCAAAATATGCATTGGATATGGTGTTGCCTTATCTGGTTGAACCGAGATGAATTTGGGTTGAGCTGGATAAGGTTCGGTTTGAATTGGCCCTTTCAAACTTGGTTCCTTCCAACCTGCTTCCGATTCTGATTATTTCTATTCCTTTGGGCATGATCAAGCCCTCGTTCAGGTGTTTCATCACTAGTTTCAGTCATTCTCGTATTTCGATTTGAAAATGATACTTGGTCAGGATTTCCCTGACTGATATGACCGCGTTTACTCTCTACTCTTAACTGCCTTTCGTAAGTGTTTAAATCAGGCCTATAAGGAGTGAGTGGGGCCTTACCACTTCTGGTCATCAACTATCGAAAAATAGAAAAATAACTTGAAATAGATAAAACTCAAATCGGATGGTGTTTCATTACGATTTCGCCGCTTTTCATAACTCGATTTGACAATTCTTGTGGAATAGAAAATATCGAATAGAAAATAACACGAAATCGATAAAAAAACCACTTTTTTTTTCTCTCGGTAATTACCGAGTCCATTCGATATTTACCGAGTAGTTTTTTTTTTTTTTTTTTTTTTTTTTTTTTTTTTTTTTTTTTTTCTCTCTCTCTCTCGGTAATTACCGAAGCCACTCGGTATTTATCGAGTATTTTTATAAAAAAAATTGATATCTTACCAAATAGGTAGGTACCAATGAAAATAAAAATACAAATGAGATTGAGAAATGTATTGACTTATCCTCGGCTGTTATGACCACGTTTACTTTCTACTATCGAAAATAGAAAATAACTCGAATTTGGTAGAAGAAGAAAATTGGTAACTAAAAGAAGGTAGATACCAACGGAAAATAAAAAAGAAATGTGATAAGAAGAGTGTTGACTTATCCTCGAGAATTTTGAGCTAATACAAGTAGTAACCCTAGACACAAAGAAAGAAATTAGCGACGTTTTCCCCGGCAACGGCGCCAAAATACTGACACCGCCTAAACCTAGGGAAAACATGGTAACTCTTTTAAGTGGGGTTAAACACCAAGAAGCTATTATTAACTCGATCTAAGTCGCAGTTTTTACTTTTTCCTCGGGTTAGATAGTTAGATCAGTTAGCTTAGTTAGTAATGTTAGAGTTAGATGTTAGTAAAACAGAAAATAAAACAAATAAATACTAATATAATATATATTTTTGGATCTAGCCAAGAATACTTTACTGAATCAATATCTTTTAGTAGAAATAAATGAGATAGATCTTCCTTTATTCAAGGTGTAAATTATATATGAATCGGTGTACTCTAAGCTAGACAACTCCTCCTCACACGAGCGCGTATGAAATTGTCATATGTCAAATGTCATCATCCAATGTCATCCAAAGCATAGGTCACTCCCGCTTTTGTCATACGAGCAATGTTTCGATCTTGATTAAAACAGATAAATTAACGTAATACGATCTTGAGCACAATTTTAATAAGATTTGTTTTTCTAGGACAAATCGGCCCCCGGGTAGGAAATAGGATTCCGTTAATCAGACGGCCATTTTTACCCTCCGGTTTTTCTATTTTTACTCATATCCTCGACTTCTCCGGTGGAGTTCATCGCCAGTTATATATGTGGTATTCATCATGATTGATTACGCTAATCCGAATATGTTATCGTTACGTAGCGAAATAGAAAAAGATTCATTATAATTGGTTTTAATCATGATTACCAGAGTCGATCATTCATTTTACCAAAAGATTAACTAATTCAGATTCATATCTTGGCTAGACATATTTTTAGTTTAACATAGATATATATATCGATTCTCATTAAATGTCATGGATTAAACGGTGGAAGTTTTCCATAATAGCCTTCTGTCAAGATGACAAAATTCTATTACAACCAAATTTAGCCTTTCGATCCAAACACTTATCAAATTCTCACATATATATATATATATATAGATATAATTATATAGAACAACAAAAAGTAAAACTCAATAAAATTACCCGTTTACTTCAGATCTAAGTTGTATTCTTGAAAATAGCAACTTTTCCTAAAGCATTTTCTTCGATAATTTTCTCAAGCATTACAACATTACTACTTTTTATTTAAACAAACATATATACATACATAGACATATGTATATACGGTAAAAATAAAATAAAACGAGAAAAGAGATGAAGAACGAAGATGAAGAAGAGGGGAATGGAAGAAATGGGAGGAGGTGGAGAAGAGAGATCTTGGCCAAGAGTGGCCAAGATGGGGCAAGAAAGATCAATGGAGATGGAGGAGTTTATATAGGGAGAGATATACGAGGGAGGTGTATTTGGGGGAGAAGTGGTGACTCACCAATAGTTTGTTAGGATGCATGTGGAAGTAATGATAGTTTAGCATGTGAAGGTGGTGAGTCATGTATTAGCATGTGGAGTTTGTTGGGGAGGAATCATTGCCATCATTAGTTTTCACATGGAGTAACATGCAACCATGTGAGCTAAAATTATCTCCGGTTCGTCCGTAATTCCAGCAGTTCGGTAAAAAATTCATAACTTGAGTTGTAGACCTCCAATTGACGTGATTCAAAATGCGTTGGAAAGCTCATTTTAGTATCTACAACTTTCGTCAAGAACTCTTCCCCTGAAAATGTCTCTAAGTCGTGTCAAATTTCCATCGAAAAACAGGTTACGGTAGAAGTGCGTTGGAAAAATATGATCCGTTTAACTCGTAAACTTGTGGCATTTTCTTCTTTCCCTCAAAATCCATCTTTTAGGCTTCAAAACATGTCGTTATGTGGAATCTTGGTCAATATATAATCCTGCAATGAACCACCAAAATACCAAACGTAAATCCGACACGACACACCGGTTACTAAACCGGTACAAACTTATAAAAACTTATAAAAATACGATAATTTATATAATAACTACTACTTATACATTTGAATAAAAATTAGTAATTTTTACTTGATTTGATACAATAATGCTCAAAATGGTATCAATATTGGGGTAAAATGTCGTAATAATGATCATTAATTTATCTCTCATCAGCCCCTGAGGAGGAGCAGACGAAGAAGTGCCCACAGCAGCTACATCTACGATAGGATCCTCCACGGGCACGCTTAGGACGAACGGTGTCAGCTCGGGCTGACGAACCGTCACCTCTCCTTCTGCTCCTGCTAGTAGATTGGCAAAGTCGGCCAGTTAAATATAAACAAGGTATCAGCCGGGCGGAAGCAGGAATATAACGGCCGAACTAAAGCACAATAACGTAAAGCATAAAGAAAAATACTACAGGATCTCCACTCAGTCTCGGAAAACTCTTTGTAGGGGGCGGGCTCCACATCCTCTAATCGAGCCGCCTTTATCAGCTCATCGTATAGGTCCTGCAACTCAATAGAGTATCCAGACCTGTGAATCTTCTCCACCAGCTTATCGTTCAGATCAGGACTCTCGTCGTTGTCAAACTTGGCCGTATTCCACTGACTCAGCTCGTGGTGATTACCGTGACGAATAAAGAGGAACCGCTCCTTCCATCTCTTGAAGAAGTCCTTACCTTTAGGCATAATAGGGATGTCGCCAGAACGCCCCGTCCTCCGAGAAAAGTAATACCTGTAGGGGTGGTCCTCCAACCCCACCCGATGATAAAAGTATCTAAACTTCTTCACGGTAAACCGCAGGTTGAGTAGCCGGCACCAGATAACAAACCCGATAATGGCCCGGATACCATTGGGGGCTATCTAGGAAAGCCCCAGCTTATAATATCGAAGCACGGCAAGGAGTGCCGGACATAAAGGCAATCTCAGACCCACATCAAAGTACTCTCGGTGAACTGTACAGAAACCCTCTGGTGGGTTTGGGACAGACAAATATACTTGAATTAAGCTTATAAAGTCGATTATCCACTTACCAGTTCCACAGTCTTACACCCTATGACGGCCCTTGTCGGACATGTCGGCAACCCGATGTTGTTCAGAAGCAGCTTCCTCCTGAGCTCCCTCATAAGCTTTGGACTTGCCCTTCTTTGAGGGACAACTCTCGTGCGAGGTCGGCCTCGGCCGCCCTTCTTCCCAACAACTAGATCCTTTTCCGCTACCTTCTCGGGAATGCACAGATCGGCCTGCCCCTGACAGACCTAAACCTAACCTTGGAAACGGCGCCGAAAGGCGGACGGACATTACCTAGGCTATCTGAGATCCTAACCGGCAGCGTTATGCCGGGTCAAATTGTAGCTCTAGTCCGGTGAGTCGGGTCGTATTCCTCAGGGAAAACATGGTAATTCTTTTAAGTGGGGTTAAACACCAAGAAGCTATTATTAACTCGATCTAAGTCGTAGTTTTTACTTTTTCCTCGGGTTAGATAGTTAGATCAGTTAGCTTAGTTAGTAATGTTAGAGTTAGATGTTAGTAAAACAGAAAATAAAACAAATAAATACTAATATAATATATATTTTTGGATCTAGCCAAGAATACTTTACTGAATCAATATCTTTTAGTAGAAATAAATGAGACAGATCTTCCTTTATTCAAGGTGTAAATTATATATGAATCGGTGTACTCTAAGCTAGACAACTCCTCACACACGAAATGTATGAAATTGTCATATGTCAAATGTCATTAGTCCAATGTCATCCAAAGCATAGGTCACTCCCGTTTTGTCATACGAGCAATGTTTCGGATCTTGATTAAAACAGATAAATTAACGTAATACGATCTTGAGCACAATTTTAATAAGATTTGTTTTTCTAGGACAAATCGGCCCCCGGTTAGGAAATAGGATTCCGTTAATCGACGGCCATTTTACCCTCCGGTTTTTCTATTTTTACTCATATCCTCACTTCTCTGGTCAGGTTCATCGCCAGGTTATATGTGGTATTCATCATGATTGATTACGCAAATCCGAATATGTTATCGTTACGTGCGAAATAGAAAAAGATTCATTATAATTGGTTTTAATCATGATTACCAGAGTCGATCATTCATTTTACCAAAAGATTAACTAATTCAGATTCATATCTTGGCTAGACATATTTTTAGTTTAACATAGATATATATATCAGATTCTGTCAAAATGTCATGGATTAAACGGCTGGAAGTTTTCCATAATAGCCTTCTGTCAAGATGACAAAATTCTATTACAACCAAATTTAGCCTTTCGATCCAAACACTTATCAAATTCTCACATATATATATATATATATATATAGATATAATTATATAGAACAACAAAAAGTAAAACTCAATAAAATTACCCGCTTTACTTGGATCTAAGTTGTATTCTTGAAAATAGCAACTTTTCCTAAAGCATTTTCTTCGATAATTTTCTCAAGCATTACAACATTACTACTTTTATTTAAACAAACATATATACATACATAGACATATATATATATACGGGCCTGAAAATAAAATAAAACGCGAGAAAGAGATGAAGAACGAAGATGAAGAAGAGGGAATGGAAGAAATGGGAGGAGGTGGAGAGAGAGATCTTGGCCAAGAGTGGCCAAGATGGGGCAAGAAAGATCAATGGAGATGGAGGAGTTTATATAGGGAGAGATATATGAGGGAGGTGTATTTGGGGGAGAAGTGGTGACTCACCAATAGTTTGTTAGGATGCATGTGGAAGTAATGATAGTTTAGCATGTGAAGGTGGTGAGTCATGTATTAGCATGTGGAGTTTGTTGGGGAGGAATCATTGCCATCATTAGTTTTCACATGGAGTAACATGCAACCATGTGAGCTAAAATTATCTCCGGTTCGTCCGTAATTCCAAATAGATTCGGTAAAAAAATTCATAACTTGAGTTGTAGACCTCCAATTGACGTGATTCAAAATGCGTTGGAAAGCTCATTTTAGTATCTACAACTTTCGTCAAGAACTCTTCCCCTGAAAATGTCTCTAAGTCGTGTCAAATTTCCATCGAAAAACAGATTACGGTAGAAGTGCGTTGGAAAAATATGATCCGTTTAACTCGTAAACTTGTGGCATTTTCTTCTTTCCCTCAAAATCCATCTTTTAGGCTTCAAAACATGTCGTTATGTGGAATCTTGGTCAATATATAATCCTACAATGAACCACCAAAATACCAAACGTAAATCCGACACGACACACCGGTTACTAAACCGGTACAAACTTATAAAAACTTATAAAAATACGATAATTTATATAATAACTACTACTTATACATTTGAATAAAAATTAGTAATTTTTACTTGATTTGATACAATAATGCTCAAAATGGTATCAATATTGGGGTAAAATGTCGTAATAATGATCATTAATTTATCTCTCATCACCGACGAGGAGGAGCACGAAGAAGTGCCCACAGCAGCTACATCTACGATAGGATCCTCCACGGGCACGCTTAGGACGAACGGTGTCAGCTCGGGCTGACGAACCGTCACCTCTCCTTCTGCTCCTGCTAGTAGATTGGCAAAGTCGGCCAGTTAAATATAAACAAGGTATCAGCCGGGCGGAAGCAGGAATATAACGGCCGAACTAAAGCACAATAACGTAAAGCATAAAGAAAAATACTACAGGATCTCCACTCAGTCTCGGAAAACTCTTTGTAGGGGGCGGGCTCCACATCCTCTAATCGAGCCGCCTTTATCAGCTCATCGTATAGGTCCTGCAACTCAATAGAGTATCCAGACCTGTGAATCTTCTCCACCAGCTTATCGTTCAGATCAGGACTCTCGTCGTTGTCAAACTTGGCCGTATTCCACTGACTCAGCTCGTGGTGATTACCGTGACGAATAAAGAGGAACCGCTCCTTCCATCTCTTGAAGAAGTCCTTACCTTTAGGCATAATAGGGATGTCGCCAGAACGCCCCGTCCTCCGAAAAAGTAATACACAGTAGGGTGGTCCTCCAACCCCACCCGATGATAAAAGTATCTAAACTTCTTCACGGTAAACCGCAGTTGAGTAGCCGCACCGTATAACAAACCCGATAATGGCCCGGATACCATTGGGGCTATCTAGAAAGCCCCACTTTATAATATCGAAGCACGGCAAGAGTGCCGGACATAAAGGCAATCTCGGACCCACATCAAAGTACTCTCGGTGAATCGCATGCGAAAACCTCTCCTGGTGGGTTTGGGACGCATAAATATACTTGAATTAAGCTTATAAAGTCGATTATCCACTTACCGCCTCCACGTCTTTACACCCTATGACGGCCCTTTTGTCGGACATGTCGGCAACCCGATGTTGTTCGAAGCGGCTTCCTCCGAGCTCCTCATAAGCTTTGGACTTGCCCTTCTTGAGGACAACTCTCGTCTGAGGTCGGCCTCGGCCGCCTTTCTTCCCAACAACTAGATCCTTTTCCGCTACCTTCTCGAATGCACAGATCGGCTGCCCCTCGCTGCAGACCTAAACCTAACCTTGGAACGGCGCGCGAAAGGCGACGGACATTACCTAGGCTATACAGATCCTAACCGGCGATGTACCGGGTCAAATTGTAGCTCTAGTCCGGTGAGTCAGTCGTATTCTCGAGGAAAACATGGTAATTCTTTTAAGTGGGGTTAAACACCAAGAAGCTATTATTAACTCGATCTAAGTCGTAGTTTTTACTTTTCCTCGGGTTAGATAGTTAGATCAGCTAGCTTAGTTAGTAATGTTAGAGTTAGATGTTAGTAAAACGAAAAATAAAACAAATAAATACTAATATAATATATATTTTGGATCTAGCCAAGAATACTTTCTTGAATCAATATCTTTTAGTAGAAATAAATGAGATGAGATCTTCCTTTATTCAAGGTGTAAATTATATATGAATCGGTGTACTCCTAAGCTAGACAACTCCTCCTCACACGAGCGTATGAAATTGTCATATGTCAAATGTCATCAGTCCAATGTCATCCAAAGCATAGGTCACTCCCGTTTTGTCATACGAGCAATGTTTCGGATCTTGATTAAAACAGATAAATTAACGTAATACGATCTTGAGCACAATTTTAATAAGATTTGTTTTTCTAGGACAAATCTGCCCCCGGGTAGGAAATAGGATTCCGTTAATCAGACGGCCATTTTTACCCTCCGGTTTTTCTATTTTTACTCATATCCTGACTTCTCTGGTCAGTTCATCGCCAGGTTATATGTGGTATTCATCATGATTGATTACGTCAATCCGAATATGTTATCGTTACGTAGCGAAATAGAAAAAGATTCATTATAATTGGTTTTAATCATGATTACCAGAGTCGATCATTCATTTTACCAAAAGATTAACTAATTCAGATTCATATCTTGGCTAGACATATTTTTAGTTTAACATAGATATATATATCAGATTCTGTCAAAATGTCATGGATTAAACGGCTTTGGAAGTTTTCCATAATAGCCTTCATCAAGATGACAAAATTCTATTACAACCAAATTTAGCCTTTTCGATCCAAACACTTATCAAATTCTCACATATATATATATATATATATATATATATATATATATATATATATATATATATATATATATAAAAATTATATAAACAACTAAAACTCAATAAAATTACCCGTTTACTTGAGATCTAAGTTGTATTCTTGAAAATAGCAACTTTTCCTAAAGCATTTTCTTCGATAATTTTCTCAAGCATTACAACATTACTACTTTTTATTTAAACAAACATATATACATACATAGACATATGTATATATACAGTACCAAAATAAAATAAAACGAGAAAGAGATGAAGAACGAAGATGAAGAAGAGGAATGGGAAGAAATGGGAGGAGGTGGAGAGAGAGAGATCTTGGCCAAGAGTGGCCAAGATGGGGCAAGAAAGATCAATGGAGATGGAGGAGTTTATATAGGAGAGATATATGAGGAGGTGTATTTGGGGGAGAAGTGGTGACTCACCAATAGTTTGTTAGGATGCATGTGGAAGTAATGATAGTTTAGCATGTGAAGGTGGTGAGTCATGTATTAGCATGTGGAGTTTGTTGGGGAGGAATCATTGCCATCATTAGTTTTCACATGGAGTAACATGCAACCATGTGAGCTAAAATTATCTCCTGTTCGTCCGTAATTCCAGCAGATTCGGTAAAAATTCATAACTTGAGTTGTAGACCTCCAATTGACGTGATTCAAAATGCGTTGGAAAGCTCATTTTAGTATCTACAACTTTCGTCAAGAACTCTTCCCCTGAAAATGTCTCTAAGTCGTGTCAAATTTCCATCGAAAAACAGGTTACGGTAGAAGTGCGTTGGAAAAATATGATCCGTTTAACTCGTAAACTTGTGGCATTTTCTTCTTTCCCTCAAAATCCATCTTTTAGGCTTCAAAACATGTCGTTATGTGGAATCTTGGTCAATATATAATCCTGCAATGAACCACCAAAATACCAAACGTAAATCCGACACGACACACCGGTTACTAAACCGGTACAAACTTATAAAACTTATAAAAATACGATAATTTATATAATAACTACTACTTATACATTTGAATAAAAATTAGTAATTTTACTTGATTTGATACAATAATGCTCAAAATGGTATCAATATTGGGGTAAAATGTCGTAATAATGATCATTAATTTATCTCTCATCACCCACGAGGAGGAGGAGCGAGACGAAGAAGTGCCCACAAAGAGCTACATCTACGATAGGATCCTCCACGGGCACGCTTAGATTTAACGGTGTCAGCTCGGTGACGAACCGTCACCTCTCTCTTCTCGCTCCTGCTAGTAGATTGGCAAAGTCGGCCGCTTAAATATAAACAAGGTATCGGCCGGCGGCGAGCAGAATATAACGGCCGAACTAAAGCACAATAACGTAAAGCATAAAGAAAAATACTACAGATCTCCACTCGGTCTCGGAAAACTCTTTGTAGGGGCGGGCTCCACATCCTCTAATCGAGCCGCCTTTATCAGCTCATCGTATAGGTCCTGCAACTCAATAGAGTATCCAGACCTGTGAATCTTCTCCACCAGCTTATCGTTCGATCGGGACTCTCGTCGTTGTCAAACTTGGCCGTATTCCACCGACTCACTTTCGTGGTGATTACCGTGATTTAATAAAGAGGAACCGCTCCTTCCATCTCTTGAAGAAGTCCTTACCTTTAGGCATAATAGGGATGTCGCCAGAACGCCCCGTCCTCCGAGAAAAGTAATACCTGTAGGGGTGGTCCTCCAACCCCACCCGATGATAAAAGTATCTAAACTTCTTCACGGTAAACCGCAGGTTGAGTAGCCGGCACCAGATAACAAACCCGATAATGGCCCGGATACCATTGGGGGCTATCTAGGAAAGCCCCAGCTTATAATATCGAAGCACGGCAAGGAGTGCCGGACATAAAGGCAATCTCAGACCCACATCAAAGTACTCTCGGTGAACTGTACAGAAACCCTCTGGTGGGTTTGGGACAGACAAATGTGGCTCCGAAGGTAATCTCGGAGCGTACCTCTCTTTATCGACCCCATACAACTTACATATCTCATCCAGGTCATCCTGACCAAGGATGGATTTGACATCCCTACTATCAGTGATAGCCATTCTTATGAAATTAAAATCAGGGTTCAGGCGTGATTAGGTCTACGTCTAAGGAGGACGGAAATCAGGCTAAAATACGAAAGGATAAGAACTTACTTGCAAAAATAGGTTTGATTGAGAGGAGAATAGCAAACAGCGACGGGAGACGGATCTTCTGCTTTAATAACTGATGGAACAAAACGTTTGACATGACGGGGTTATGAACCCCCACTCGTCTCGAAAACCGCCTCTAATTGAAGCTAGTAGGCAATGACGCCTCGATTCCTGGGACAGTTACCAAAACGTCATAACTAGCTTTGCCACTTGGCAATCCGAAGTCAAAACCTATAGGCTAGATGACGGGGCCTAGGCAGATCCGAGCCGACCAAACCGGGCTCGGTTGGATCTAGGGGGCTTATGACGATGCCAAAAACTAAATGTACCTACGTGGCAATTTTTTAGTGGCCCAACATTAAGTATAGAGAGAGAATGGCTGTCTAAAGGGTCGGATCTCCCAACAGCCGAGCTAGAGTAGCTCGGCTGATCTCCCTAGCCTCTCTGGGTCGTCCAATGTCTAGGACCGACCTCCGAGCGATATAGGCACAAACACTATCCCGACCTCCGCAGGTCGGTCAATACTTGTGTTCAAACGTACCCGCGTCTGACCTACCGCCTAGGTCCCCCTCGGACCAAACTTTTTGCGTACGTTCTGAATCAGATAATTATGGAAGGAATCCCGGGCCATAAAGACTCCAATCGTTATCATTTAATACAAATATTTGAACATCACAATTATCTCCTAATATCAAGGAGATCAACTAATCATAATCCTTTTCCTTAGGGAACACGCCAATCAGTGTCCACCATGGACACGCCACACGCTATATCTAGGGCACAAGCCCCTCTATATAAACAATTCATAAGGAACTATGGAGACTTGATTCCAATTCCCGCATTGGATACGTAGGCAGCTTGATCACCATCAAGTGCAGTCTCAAACATCTCACAACCCCCCCCCCCCTCTTTTCATTGTTTTCAGTATTCTAGGAGCTCCATCTGGTTATCACCAAGAGAAAGAACCCTAGATTTCATACAGACGATTTTTGGAATCGTCAGTGTCCGTCTTGAAAGAACAAGAAGTGAAACATGCCTATGAAAAATACAGGATAAAAGAGAATGTACTCGTCATTTCCACCTTTGACTATAATTAATAAAAGGGCCAACAATCCACCCGATGGGTACTGCACCGTGTATGTTTAACAGCTTGTTGCCGGTGTTAGGTTTCCGGTGATCCTAGCTATCTGCCATCTATTGGCCTCATACGGGCTCAGCTTGGCCCAAATTACTCCAAACGGGGATCATGGCAGTAATTGGCTTTTTGATGTTCTGTATGTTGCTGTCCCAATTCTTCTCTGGCACGCTCTTCAGGTCCTATTTCTGTAGGAATAAGGCCGGGTTGCTCTCGGAATGGCATTATTCTCCCCCCGAGTAGGAAAGGATATGGGCGGAGATGTCCGTATTCTCACCGATGAACCCACCTCCATCAAGGGGTGGAAGGACGACATATATTTCTTCGTCCAGACTACCCCTTCCTCCATCCTAGGGACTTGAAACGTGAAGAGTAGAGCTGTTAACGAACAGAGCCGTTCATGAACAAGGTCGTGTTCGGCTCGTTAGTGTTCGTGATCCTTTGTCCGTTTAGCTTAACGAGCCGAGTTTGAATATGATTGTAGGCCCGTTCGCTTAACGAACGAACACGATGTTGGTAACGTCGGCCCGGAAGGACAAGAAAAAGCGTTTTCTGACCCGGGGAGGAGGAGGCTTCAACCAAGAAAAGAAAAGTCCGGCGGTCACATACCTAGACTAATTGTATATCTTGAGTCCTTTAATAAAAAAACTCACATTTTTCTTAGGTTTTGCTTTTAATGATTATCTATTCGGTGAAGTATATAGACAATGATATGTATTATCATTTCTAACATACATTTTTTATATTTTTCGTTATATTCGTTGATAGTTAATGAGGATGGAAGCAGGACCGCCATCGATTGAACTAGCCGGGTTATCTTCTCTTTTTTTCTTTCAGAGTATAGAAATTCTATGGCCTTGGATCCAGACTAATACCAATCCAAGCCATTTCATAAAATAACGTGAAACTAAGGCTGGGTAGCCTTGAAAGCAGTTTCAATGATACCAATACATGAACGTCATTAACGACAGAGGGATTAATTCATAGAGACAAATGACTTATCTATCAAACATTAAGTAATAGAAGTGGAAGACAAAATCTGATGACGCCCCTTACTGATATTGCTAAACAAGTATTGTAGTTCTAGAAGTGTATAAATTAATAGAGACCTGTATAGAAGACAATTATTGACCAAGAAGGCACTAATTTACTGGAATGAATGACACACTTCATTGGTTTGCAAAATAGAGGTAATTGTGTTCTTACTCCAATTTTAACGTCTTCTGAACTTATACACATAAAAAAATTTATATCTATATAATTTGGTAAAATCCTTTGAACCTATCAATATATTAGAGTTGATAGACACATGCATAAAATCCAATTAAGTCTCATTAACAATAATATATAGTGGTGCTGTTAATACACTAGATATAAACATTACCAAACAAATAAATATAGGAAAACTCTTTATTTTTTTATATTTAATAACTCCAGAAGCTATATCATATTCTGGAAAGAAGCTATTAATAGCGATAGACTTTCATTATGCAGAATCAAATTTAAGAGTTGGTTGATCTTTCACCTGGAAATAACATGCAAGTGGATTTTCAAGAAGAAACTAAAGGTTTATGGTAGCCCGGGGGAATCTAAGAAATGAAGGTCTTGATTTCTTTGATACATACTCACCACTCACCGGTTACGAGAATTACTTCTATAAGGGTTCTCATTGCTATTCTTGTGGTATATAACCTGGAAATCCATTAAATGGATGTTAATGGTGAGTTGGAATAAGAGATATTCCCGGAACAATCGAGGGGCTTGTTGGTCTAGGACAAGAAAATAAGTTGTGTAGACTCGTTAAGTTCATGTATGGACTAAAACAAGCGCCAAAGCAATGACATCTCAAGTTTGACAATGTCATGTTGTCAAATTAGTTTAAGATTAACGAGTGTGATAAATGCGTCTACATTAAAAACACATAAAATACATGTCAGATAGTGTCTATATATTTATGACATAATTATAATAGGAGGTACTCATGATATTTTCATGAAACAAAAAATGTTGACAAAGAACTTACAGATGTACTATTAGGGATTAAGATCCCAAAACTGCATGTGGACTGTGTTGTCACAGTCTCATTACATTGAGTCTGACTTGAAAATATTTAATGTATCTGAGGAAAGTCCAGTGTGAACTCCAATTGACTTAAGTCTACACTTAGTCAAGAATCGAGGTGAACTAGTGGATCAGATGAAGTATTCACGAGTGACTTCGAGCCTGATTTACATATGTACACATCCAGACTTGGCTTGTACTATCAACAAACTCAGTAGGTTCACAAGTAACCCGTATCATAATCATTCAAAAGCTCTGAATAGACTGCTGAGGTACCTAAAGTACACTATGAGTCTGGGATTATGATATATAAGATATCCAATATTATTAGAAGAATACTGTGATGCAAACTATATATCACATACGAAAAATTCAATGTCCACCGGAGATAGGGGTGAATATGGTCCGGTTCGGCCGGTTTTTATCATTTTTAAAACCGAACCATTTTATACGGTTTCAAATTTTTGAAACCAAACTAGAACGGTTTGAAGATGTAAACCATGTTATTCTGTCCGGTTTGGTTCGGCTTGGTTCCGGTTTATTACGGTTTTCACATGGTTCTTATCTTACTCGTTTCAATTCGATCATCAATGAATCATCAACTTAAAAAAACTAATATTAATGAACAAACAACTATATTATTAAACGACATACATAAATCTCAAAATGCATAACACAAAATAGTATTTTGAGTAAGATTAGGGAAGAAAGAGGAATAGATTTGTTTCATAAGTAAGGAGAGACAAATGGAAGATAGATAACACACACACACACACACACACACACACACACACACACACACACACACACACACACACACACACACACACACACACACATATATATATATATATATATATATATATATATATATATATATATATATATATATATATATATCAAATGATTAAACATGTGATACCGATTTGAGCTTTATTTAGTAAGAAAATATTCATGATTTTATGATCTCCAAAACACTGATATTGATTATTTATACAATGTTATTGTCCAACATAACCTAATTATAAGCAAATCAAAGACAATCGTATATAAAACTAAGGTTTACAAATGCATTTATCCAGATAATAAAAAAATATACATTATGCAGTTCATCAATATCATTAAGAGAAGTAAGTCATACAAATCAGCATCGACAAATATCCATAATGAAGTTCATCAATATCATTGAGAGAAGTAAGTCATTCAAATGAGCATCCACATATTTCAAATATTGGTGTTGAGCAAGTATAAAGAGAAGAACGAGTTAGCAGTGGTGAGTTGTGAACCGAAATGTACTCAAGATTCTTTCAAAGGATTGAAGACTGAGAAATGGACATGCGAAGACATTTCTGTGAAATGATCAACAAAATTGAATATGTAGGATATGAAATTAACGATGTAGCAGCACTATATTACACGTAAAAAGTTCAAATAGATTGAGATAGATAGTAAAAAACGTATAGATGTTTTAAAGTATTAGATGTAGGTGTGAGTGTGAGTGTGAGTGTGAGTGTGTGTGTGTGTGTGTGTGTGTGTGTGTGTATCCTCCGGTTTGGTCCGGTTTTAAACGGTTTTTATTTTCTTAAATTGGAACCAAATTGTATTCAACGGTTTGGTTTTAAGTTATATGAAAACCGACCGAAAAACCACGGTTTATACATTTCCGGTTTGGTTCAATTCGGTTCAGCCGGTTGGTTTGGTTTTTAGAATTTTTGTTCACCCCTAACCGGAGATACCGATTTACAATTGGTGGTGTGGTTGTGCCTTGAAGCCCACGAAACAAAATTTCATAGCTCGTTCCACGATGGAATCTGAGTTTATAGTATTGGGTAAGGCTAGGGAAGAAGCTGAAAGGCTTTGGAATTTCCTTGTGGGTATTTCATGTTGGCCTAAGCCGGTAGCTGCTATCATCATACACTACGATAGTCAGACGGCTATAGGTAGGTCACAAAGTAGTTTGTATAATGGTAAGTCTCGACTCATTTGTCGAAGACACAATAGCACTAACCAGTTGATCTCTAATGGTGTGATTTCCATCAATTATCTAAGGTCGAAGAAGAATTTGCGAATCCACTAACAGAATGTTTAGCTAGAGATTAGATGTCAAGTTTGACAAACGGCATGTGATGGAAGCCTATTATGCATGAACCTTTGTAATGGAAACCCAATCATGTTGACTGGAGATCCCAAAATAATGGTTCAAAAGGGACAACTAAATTACGAGGAACAACTGAGTACTTACCCATTTTGTTAGAATTAAAGTGCTACCCATTTGGAACATTCAGATGGGGTAGGGAAGAATAGTCTATTGTTGTATCTTCAAGTGTTCTATCTTTAGCCGGTAAGTTTGCAAACTGTTTTATGCATTTCGTTACAAACAATGAAGATAGGTTGGTAGTACGGTGTTTCTATGGACCGTAGTATGATCACATAAAGTGGATATGGACTTAAACCTGAACTTATGTGCTTTCCAACGGTTGGGATAGACCCTTGGTTTCCGACTCTTCCTTTATTTGATGTGTATCAGTTGAAATGGTTAGCTCTCTTATAAACCGGCTACAATCTTGTAAAATAGATGAAGTGCCGACCGCATGAGGGTAGGACAACTTCGTCTTCCTCTGGTTTTAATGTTTGGAATGGAGTCTTGCAGCTTAAAGTTAAGCCCAAGATTCTCAATTTTACTTGGAAATTGTTATAATGCATTACCAACGGCCCAAGCACTTGGTCTTAAAGGAATTGGCAATGGTTTATGCCAAAATTTTCATCGACATGAAGAATCCATACGACACAGTCTATTTCAATGCGATATTTCTTTGGTGATATGGAACGAGTATCCATCTTTGGTTATTATGCGAGATCATCAAATCCATTCTCTCCGCGATTTTTTTTGCTTTACTAATGGAAGCTAAAGATGAAGCTGAATGCTCGAGGGTAGTAAGTATTGGAAAGCTAGATGCTCTTTTTATCTTTGATGCCGAAGATGTTTATGTTACACGCTTAATCAATTCCTCATTGTGTGAAGCTGGAGAAGACATGAATGCTCTCCATATTGTTCAGAAGCAAGGTGAGGTGGCTTCATTCCCCGTCATGTGGTCTCCCATGAATAATATATGGCTAGGAGGTATCTTATGGAATTCGGAAGGTAGAATCCTCAATAGTTTTTCTTTAAAACTGGCTGGAGCTTTTGACGTGTTGATTGGATAAGCTCTCGCTGTGTATAATGCAATTTATTTCGCGATTACATGGGCTTCTTCATGGTGATATTTGAAGGAGACTCTTAATATCCATCAGAGGCTCCTTGCTCATGTTAAAGATCTCTCTCCAGTAGACAGCATTATAGACGATTGTTGGACCTTAATGTCTTGCTTTGTTCCAGGTTAAAGAGATGGAAATGTCCCAACTCAATTTTTAGCTAAGAAATGCCTTAAAATAGTTGGATGTGTAGAATGATGATCTTTCCCTCCCTCACGTTCCGTTGGCTTGTAATTTGGAGAACGCTTATTAAAATTGTCCCATGTTCCTTCTAAAAATAATAATAGTTAAAACGTAGAAATCAAAGCACCCTAACTGTTGATTCGGAGATCATATTCCCTCCATCTGTAAAAGAGTGTCACTATATTACTTTTCACACGTATTAAAAAATATAATAAATATGTTGTGTTTTATCATTGTATGGATCTATATATCCCTTTTAAATGCTCTTTTTAGAAGGTGAAATGATTCTTTTAGAGTAATTGAGCTAGATGAACTAAGAGTATATTTGAAGGCCGTGTAACAAATAATCCATGGATTCTAACATGACACTTATTTTGTGACAAAAGAATTTCTTCAAAAAAAAAAAAAAAAACATTTGTTAATGGGGACGGAGATAGGTCTATCACAACAGTTGTGTCAAAAACATATATTTACATCATTGATCATAATAAGATCTCATTAATTAAGATTTTTGGAACCGTTGTAATACTAGTATCACTCTTACGCAACACATGTAGGAATTTGGTATCCTTATTTCGGCAAACAATCGAGTGATACGATGTGTCACAACAAATCACACAAAATACCTTTGAAACTTTGATTATATTAGGCCTACATAATAATTAATAGCGTCAACATCATATTCAATAAGAGAAAAATAGATTGTGTGATTTGTTGTGACACAACCATCATGACGATGTGACCGTGGATTTGGGTAAACAAAACATTTGAGTACCAACATATATAATTAAACGGATATTGCTTTTCCATTTTCCCCGGGTGAAACGCACAGGTAACACAAATTTTATGTTGGTCCTGGTGAAATTCATAGTTGGTGCATCAAAATCAATAGGAATCCAATATTTTAAAATGGGCCCCTACCTGTAAAATCAATATATCCCTTTCAAAATACTGACTTGGTGGTCCAAAACTTTCACCTGGACCACTCTAAAATTTCACGGTAACACAGGTAAAGTCATGAGTTTATCAAAAACTGAAGAAGAGATGATGTAAGATCATGCATGATTTTCGTGTTCTTCAATATGCTGACTCTACGACGTCCAAAACGGTGGAAAAATCAAAATCAACCGACAACCAAAAGACCCGTACACCGTAAGTAATCGCCACAAAGCCCTTATAAATTGAATGCCCCTTCTCCAATCTAGGCATCCATCACATTTCCAATTAAGTTAATTAGCATCAACCAACTTATAAAGAAGAAGAAAAAATGAAGGGAGTTACAATTTTGGCTACTTTGTTGTTGGTTGCAGCCATGGTGTTTGATTTTATGCCTGAACCAAGTGAAGCAGCCGTCGACTGTGGCCAAGTCTCAAGCGCCCTTGTTCCATGCATACCGTACCTGACCGGAGGTGGTGGAGGAAACCCAGCTGGAGCTTGCTGTTCAGGAGTGAAGAATCTGAATAACATGGCACAAACCAAACCCGATAGGCAGACTGTGTGCAACTGTCTCAAGGCCGCAGCCGCTCGTTTCCCTAATATCAACCCAGACGCAGCCAGCGGCCTTCCTAAAAGCTGTGGTGTCAACCTCAACATCCCCATCAGCCGCAACACTAACTGCAACAAGTAATAAAATTAAAATTAAAATCTCCCAGTTAGTAATTCAGTATTTTACAATTATACCGATTATATTGTTTTTAAAATTGTTATTAATTAACTTTGTGTGTATGTTTCTTTTTCAGCATTTCTTGAGCTGCTGGAAGCGGCAAAGACAGAAGGACTATATATGGGCGCTAGTGTTTTCTGAGTTTGTGTTATAAAAATGTACGAGTGATTGACATGTAATTGATCACATAACATTTTGGGTTATGTGGATGTTATATGTTTCATTTGAAATAATTAAATAAAACACCTCTGTTTTCTACCCCTTTTTTATGGTATTGTTCGAAATTAATTAAACTTCATTGGCTATATATGGTGCTGTTATGTCGAAGCAATTCGAAAGGCTAAAATTACACACCGCATCCTAATTATACATTAAACATTTTCTCTCCCAAAAAAAAATCATTTTCATTCTTTCTTATTTTTCCGCCATCTTTTCCATCTTCTTCGTCTTCGTCCGTTAATGAAAAATATCTCTTCATCATAGCATAAAAACCCATCTTCATCTCCGTTTTCATCTTCTTCATCATCTCTATCTTCATATTCTTCATCTTTATCTTTTCCATAGAAACAAACTCAATTCTTTTCCATGTATCTATAAAATACTAATTTTGAAGATTTAAGGATGTTTTATACAACATTCTATCGAAAAGTTTAGATTTAGAGGTGGAATGATAAAAAAAAAAATCACAATTTTATTTTGATTGTACTGAAAAAGTAAATTTTAATACAATTAATTGACTTTTAGAAAATCGATTCTAATATACTTGAATTAAGCTTATAAAGTCGATTATCCTACGTTCGGCCGTCCAAAAGAAGTCGATTGTAATATACTCGAGTACTCGACCATCGTAAATTCGATTGAAATCTCAAATCTTGATATTTTCCAGAAAATGAAGAAGAAAGTATGTGAAATAGAAACAATATGGAAAATTAATAAATTAACATTTGAAATAAAGTGAAAGAAGAAATAGTTGGAATGATTACAAAAGAAAAATTATTAGAATAAATTAAGAAGAAGAAATGGAAGATTTTGGCTCAAGCAAATACCAAAAATTTAATATAACACACAAGTACAAATCATATTATCATAAGTGTAAATTCAACCGCTAATTAAATTATAAACAATAGTAACAAGTATAAATAATAAGGAATGTATAAGCATAAAAGATATTTGAAATATATTACAGTTTTTTTTTTTGAGAAAACAAAATTTTATTAATCTATATCCGCCGAACAAGCGAGTAAAATATCACCCGGGGGCCGAGAACCCCAAGGTGTTCGAGAAGAAACCAACAATCCATGTCTAGCTAAAAGATGTGCTGGAACATTTCCAACGCGCCGAATAAAACAAAAAGAAACAGACTGAAAACTTGACAAAAACGCCAAACAATCCTGAACTAGGCACCCGTAAGCAGTGAGATCCTCCTCAGGTCTGCGAAGACTTGCGATACTCGCTAGACAGTCACTCTCTACTTCCAACCGTCCAATCCCAAGGTGTTGCGCCTCCCCCAAAGCTAGAAAAATTGTTCGAAGCTCCATATAGTTCACGGGATTGCCCGGATCAAAATGGTACGAGAAGGAGTGTAAAACTAACCCGCACGAGTCCCGAAAGATTGCCCCAATACCTGCAGCTGTCTCTGTAACCGACGCGTCCACATTGCACGTTATGACACCTAACTGCGGTTTCGACCATCGATCCGGAAAATGTTGGCTTGAGCCCTGAGACCGATAACTTTCCATTGCTTCTGTATACTCCGCCGATGCAGCCAAAGACCGCTCACACACCGCAGACACATAGACCGCCTGATTATCAAAGACGGCCGAGCAACGGGCTTTCCAAATTCCCCACATAAGCCACACAAACTTGGCCGCGTCCAGGACACCCTGGTCGTCTATTAAGCGCATAAAGAACTCCGCGAAGGATGCAGAATGAAGATGTTGTAAGGTACCACTGAATGGCGACGCTTGCCAAATTCGGACTGCCAACTCACACTCAAAGAGGACATGCCACAAGGTTTCGAGAGTTTCCCCGCATGGCAAACAAAGACCATCCCCTAAACTCCTCCACTGCAAACCTTGACCAATTGCAAGACAATCATGAAGGCACCGCCACAAAAAATGCTGAATGCGCGGCTGGACGGAAGATGCCAACAACTTCTCCATAGACGACCCTGGCCTGTCGAACTAGAAGAGCTTGCTCCCTCCGATGGTCGATAAAGAGATAGAGCCAAAAAATAGCCAGACCGAACCGTATACACCCCTCTACGATCATAGTGCCAAACTCGTCGATCGGAGTGCCCCTCCGGGGCCACCGTGGTTTTCAGAATAGCGTCCGATTCCCATGGCCGAAACACAAGCCGCACTTTTTGCACTTAAATATATTACAGTTAATTCATATTGCAAAATTCTTCGTGTAAACCATGTTCTTCTTTGTACCAAAAGAATATAATATTAGTTCAACCATTTTTTGAAAGGGAAATGATAGAGACACAACGGGTTGCCACAACAATCATCTACACCTTTATTGTTGTGGGACTTATATTGATGATCTAGGTCCCACAACAATGAAGGGTGTGGATGATTGTTGTGTAAATCCGTTGTGGCTCTATCATTACTCTTTTTGAAACGTGAATCGGTGGTTCTTGAATCCTAACCGATGGTTCAGAACTGTGATTAAGTCTAACTTATGTCAAACGCTTTGTGGGAGGGGGTGGGGGGGGGGGGACTAAAGTCGACACGTGAGTTTTTACGTATGATAAAAACAATGACGGATTAATGAGTTGTTTTCGACACCTTGAAAGAAATTACGATACCTTATGTGGGGAAGCATTGGTGATATATCATGCCATTTTTCTAGTGGTTTTGTGGAGATATTATAAAGTGATATTTGAAGGAGACTCTTTACTTATTCATCAAAGCTTACGACAAGACTAGAGGACTTATTAGTTGTAGGTAGTATTCTAGAGGATTGTCGAATCTTTTTTCTTTGTTTCCTTTACTTATGTTAGGAGAGAAGAATATTATCCAACTCATTTCCTTGCAAAGGCAGAATGAAACTTATTTGAGTGTGTAGAATGAAGCTCGTCCCCCTCCCATGTAATCGCTTATCGTTCCGCGGATAGATTGGAATAAACATCCTTTTTGCCCTAAGAAAACAAAGACGGATGAATTGATGACCATTGTTCCCCAATGGACCCCAAAGATCTCATCAATTTGATTATTGCAACCAATGATGCATGAACAAGTTGTTAAAATGGAGACCTAATAACCAAAATGTCATGAATTCAAGTCTTGCCGCCTCTATTATAAGATCTTTTTTTTAACCTTAGTACATTACAATACTTGTACCATGGGAAATGATACAGCCACAACAGATTGACACAACATAGAGACACAACATTCATCTATACCCAGGGGCGGCTCCAAGTGGGAGGTTTTGGGTCAATTGACCCCAACCAAAAAATAAAAAAATAAAAAAATTCTAAGTACTTTTTATACTATTTAAAATTTTTATACACTAGTATGTGCTAACGACTCGCTAAATATTTTAAAAATTGACCCTTGACCCATAATCCTATTTGGATTTTTAAAATTAATGCTCATAAACATATAATACGATGTGTCGTTCTCGATCTCCGATCCGTGTCCCGAAATTCCTGCAGCCGCCCCTGTCTATACCATTAATTATTGTGGGACCTAGATTAATCAATAAAAATCCAAAATAATCACCGGTATAGATCACCGTTGTGTCAATCTATTGTGACAATTCGTTGTGCCTTTATCATTGCTCTTGTACCATAAAACCATAGACGTGGATTTCATATTTGTAAAAAAAGCATTAATAAAGGCGGCTTCAATTGACACCACATTTTTACTACTGACACCACATTCGCTTCCGGCACTCACAAAATTACTTCTTGCACCACGATTATTTTTGTGCAAATAACGTCAGTGTTGCTCACGTTCCTTCTCAATAATAATGTCAATTACACTGACGTTATAGGTATAATTGTGTAATGGTGACTGACGTTATTTTTGAAAAGATTCATAATGTGATGCTAGAAGTAAAAAGAATAATAAATGCTTTTCAAAATAATAATAATAATAAATATGTGGTGTCAGGCATAAGGTGTATCGGTCTAATAGTGAGTTAAACTAAAATTTAATATGAGGACCAATGTTCGAACCCCATTAGGGGTAAAAAAAAAAAAAAAAGGTGGTGACAGAATTATAAAAAAAATCAATAACATAATATGAAAAGCAACATTATGGTGTCAATGGAAAGCGTCTTAATAAATAGATTCTAGCGAAACTGGGCCGGGTGATATAATCATTGTTGGACTTAAGGCCCAGTGATACTTAAAGCCTATTCTTACTGGAGACCCAATTTATATATTTGTTTTATAGTTAGGGCTTAAGCGTTTGTCTCGTTGAATATACTCAGAGAAATCTTTCTCTTTGTCAGAACTCCCATCGACGGCGGTAAGGCAGTGCAGAAATGGTGCACGTCAGTTTCTACCGTAACTGTAAGATCTCGTGTTTCTTTTCAGTATTGCAGCCTCACTCATCAGTTACCTAGAATTCCACATTTGATTCAAATATATCCGCTGATTTTGATCTCCAATCGTTTTTAGTTTTAAGCTTTAGAGTGTCTTTTTGGAATAGTTATGCTTTGCACTCGCTCATCACTGTTGAAAGACTCCATTGTAGCTTGATTTTAGCTATTTATGGTTTTCATTTGCTCATTTAATCGACTGTTGTTATGTTCCCGTTGATAATACATTTTATCCGTTTGTGTTTTATTCATGGAAAATCTTATTCGAATGGAATTGAAGGAATTAATTAGTCGTTATGCCTGCAGTGTGAAACATTTATTCAATAGCTTTTCGTGAGCTATCCATTTTCATATTGGAATCAGCTATTTTGTTTTTGATTTATTATGTAAATGTGTTTCAAAATACTTCTTATCCTCATTTGTTTTATTGTTTTGCGAAGACTTATATGTATTGTTCAGAATGTCGGTGATCCTATCGAAAAGAATTTTCTTGGGATGTTGTGAATTTTTATGTGCGGTTGAAGCAGCTGTTTCATTCATTTAAATGAATGAAGTTCCTGTCCATCATTTGTTCTGAAGGCTTCTGCTCTGTGTAGTGTATAGTTCATGATGATAGTTGTCCATGAATTTTGTTTGGTAGGGTGATTTTTTGTTTTCTCCTTCTTTCCCTTATGATTTATTTTTTCTGCTTTCTTAATAGATGGGAAGACTTTCAAGAAGCCACGCCGTCCTTATGAGAAGGAGCGTTTGGATGCTGAGCTGAAACTTGTTGGAGAATATGGGCTCCGTTGCAAGAGGGAGCTTTGGAGAGTACAGTATGCTTTGAGCCGTATTCGTAACAATGCTAGAAATCTTCTCACTCTAGACGAGAAAGACCCTCGCCGTATCTTTGAAGGCGAAGCCCTTCTACGTAGGATGAACAGGTACGGACTTTTGGATGAGAGCCAGAACAAACTTGATTATGTCCTGGCCCTTACTGTGGAGAATTTCCTTGAGCGACGCCTTCAAACACTTGTCTTTAAGACAGGAATGGCCAAGTCTATTCACCATGCCCGTGTTCTTATAAGGCAGAGGCATATAAGGTACGCAAGGATAATTGTTCCTATTTGAAACTGGTTTACAGGTCATTGTGTTTCTTCATTTGAACTCGACATTTGTAACATGAGCTGTTGTGGCATTGAGTGTGGGTAGTAGACGTTTTTTCCATGTGTAAATACTGAAAATGATGGTTTAGGCTTTGTCTGCTTGGGCATGCCTTTTTTAATATCCTCTGCTGAAAGTAATGTCATTTATTGAATGCTGTTTCATTTCACCTAAAATCAAAAGAGAGTCAAATTGGCATTTGCCTCCTCACGTCTCACATGCATGCTTATCAGTTACTGCACGTGCACAATTTTTGGCAGTAGACAGTAGCAGTAGTAGGCTTTTCAGAAAACTGGGCAGCAAGAATTAAGCCTGTGATCTATTGCTTTGATACCATGATAAACTATCTCACCTGAAAGCTTAAATTGCTTGGGAGATTGTAGTTTATACATGTATGCATTCAACACATACATGTATTCAAGCTTCCGAATTAAGTGTTCTTTTCATCAAGTCTAGTTTTCCAATCCATCAGATTTTGTGTCTGTTTGTGTTGAGTTTTTGAGGATAACATTATATCTATCTGTATACACACACACACACCCCTATCTACTCTTTAGTTATTCTGTCAAATGCTTTGAAAACAATTATTTATTCTTTGAGTTGCTGCTTTGAAGTTGTTTATTATCTCCTGTTGGTTTACATTTACTTATTCATGACTTGTCCCTGCATACTATGATGCTTTGCTTGGTATAGGTGTCAACGTTGTTGTATTAGTTGGTTCCAGGTTTACAATCTTCTTGTCGGGCTGGACAGTTGAATATCTAATCAACTATAACCAAAAGAAAGAAAACGATATCTAATCAAATGGTCGTTCATATATCAGTGTCGTAATGTTTGTTATTATGATTCTTGAGTTGGAGTTTCTTGACTGATGTAGGACGTGATTTCCAGAATCTAGTCTCTTGGCTAATCACTTATTGTCTGACAGGGTGGGAAGGCAGGTGGTGAATGTGCCGTCATTCTTAGTGAGGGTTGATTCCCAGAAACACATTGACTTCTCACTCACAAGTCCGCTCGGTGGTGGACGTCCTGGAAGAGTGAAGAGAAGGAACATGAAGTCTGCTGCAAAGAAGTCTGCTGGAGGTGATGGCGATGAAGACGAGGAATGAGCTCAACTTATGATCTTTATCAAATAGGGGTGATATAATTTTGTAGCGACTAAAGGAAAGGGAATATGGTGTGTGTGTGCGGGATTCGTGGTCTATTTGAACTTAATCTACTGGTACTTTTTTTAAAAAAAAAAGGTTTTTGGTTCTATGGCAGTCTGATTCTATTAGTAGAGAGCAGAAGCTGGATGATAATGTGCTTTTATTTCGGTTTTTATGATATGACAAAAAACATAATGCTGCTTCTTGGTACTTTGATATATTTTTCTCTTAGACTTAACAAATACCTGCATGCATGCTTGGGTTGAATTTGGAAGTAGTGTATTCGTATTTTTTAAAAGTATTAGGAATAAGTTGATGATCGGAAATTTTATTATGGTTCTGGATCAAGTATGACTTGGTGATCCAGGATCAATAGAAAAACAACAAAACGCACAAGGGCTCACCGTGTAAAATATGTATCCCATGTTTTTACGATTTTACCCTTATACACAATTTCATTGGTGGACAAGTATGACATGGTGATTCTGGACCACCATAAAACCACTGGTCGATGATTACTGAAATTGTTAGTTTAGTTAACCGGGGGCGAGGAAAGGGGGAGTGATGTTTAGGGTTGAGGAGAGATGCAAAGATTTAGGAGTGATGTTTAAATGTTGTATGTATATAATAAAATAATTATTGAAGAGAGTTTGAGAATGTGATAAACACAAGAGTAAACTTCAACTTAGTTTATTCATTGATTGAACAAGAGTATAAATAGATACACCTTTAATAAAGTAAACTAGCTATGCTATGGATAGTAATTAGGGCAGCCAACTTGAGTATCTATATGGGCGGCTAGAGCTTAGAACCCAATAAAGTAAAAGTTATGATAAGTGACATATTAATTATTTATATAATATAATTAATATGTCATGTGTACAAAGAATAAATAATGTGCACAAGTGTTACACAAGAGTGCTAAGCATGCTAATAATATTTCAACACCCCCCCTCAAGCTGGGTTGTATATGTTGATACAGCCAAGTTTGCTACTTAGTCTGCTGAACATAAGAGGTGGAATAGCCTTGGTGAGAATGTCGGCGTGCAGTCTGGAGGGAACATCTTGAAGTTGAATGATCTTGGCATCAATCTTCTCCTTCGAGGAAGTGTCTCACAATGTCCACATGTTTGGTTTTGTCATGATGAATCGGATCCTCTGCCATGCATAATGTTTGAATTATTATCACAACAGAGTGTGATAGTTTCTTTGAGTAGGGCTTCTTGAAGTTCGATAAAGTACTCTTTTGAGCCAAAGAGCTTCACAAATACCCAAAACAAGTGCCCTGAGTTCAAACAAGATCGCTTCTTAGAGACGATGGTTGTTTCTTGCTCCTCCAAGTGACAAGATTGCCCATATACATAAGAGCGTGAACTTTGTAGTAGACCTTACGTCTATGTGGCAACCAAATTCCAATCAAGATCAAGATAAACCTTGATAGATCTCTCGGCAGACTTGATGAAGTGCAAGCCTTGGCCAGAGTGGATTTCAAGTACCTCGATGATTCATTCACAAAGATCCCAATGTTGCTCGGTAGGGCAATGCATGAATTGGCTCACCAGATTGACCCCATATGCAATATCGGGTCTTGTATGGGACGATAAATGAGTTTCCTACAAAGTCTCGATATTGATCCTTCCTCGACAAAGAATGTTGCCATGCGGCGAGGTATTACTAGTGGTCTACTCAGGATACAACGAGTTTGCATCCCAAAGATACCGCTTTCCTTCAAGAGATCCAATGACATACTTCCTTTGAGAGACTGAAATGCCTTTACTTGCTTTCTAGCTATTTCCATACCAAGAAAGTATTTTAGGTAGCCCGGATCTTTAACTTGGAATACCTTGGCCAAGAGAGTCTTCAAATGTTGGATCTCAGTAGAGTCATCTCCAGTAAGGATGATATCATCCACATATACAATAAGAATAGACCTTCTCTCGGTTAGTTGTCTTGATAAACATAGTGTGATCGAGTTGTATTGATGATATCCAGCAGCTTTAACCACAAGTAGTGAGTTTTCCAAACCAGGCTCTGGGGATTGCTTGAGCCATATAGAGATTTCCTGAGTTTGCATACCTTGCCTTGAGTGTGGGGATTGACAAAACCAGGAGGTACATTCATGTAGACCTCCTCATAAGGTCACCATTGAGAAAAGCATTTTGATATCCAATTGGTGAAGAGGCCACCAAGTTGGACAAATAGAGAAATCGAGACTACCACAGCGGTGTTAAGCTTTGCTACTTGGTGCAAAAGTTTCAGATAGTCAATGCCATAAGTTTGAGTGAACCCTCTAGCCACTAGTCCGGCTTTATACTTGTCAATTGTACCATCGAGATTGTATTTTATGGTGAATAACCATCTACAAATGACTTGTCTTCTTGCCTTTGGGAGAGTTGTGAGGTCCCAAGTATGATTATCCAGAGTGCGATCATCTCTGTTTTAACAAGCAGACCTTCCACTTATCATTTTGAAGGGCCTCACGAATATTTTTAGGAATAGAGTGAGAGTCCAGTCCTGTGTAAACATGGCAAATGCAGAGAGATAATTGGTCATAAGATAAATAAGTATGAATAGAATGATTGGTGCATGATCTTTTCCTTTTCCTTAGAGCAATAGAGTCACATCAACGTCGGCAGGTCGAGAATCGATGAGGTCTTTGGGTTCAGCAGAGCTCTGGGTCGAGAGGGTGTTGAGGTTCAGCAGATTCTCGAATCGGTAGGGTGTTGAGGTTCGATCTCTTTGAGTCTCGATGAGTTCTTTGAGGTTAAGAGTTTGCTTTGAGGAGCGGATTTAGATCAATTTCAATCGAGTTTCCATCGATGATCGCTTGATGAGACTTTGTCAGTAGTAGGAGTCCTTTCAAAGAATTTTACATCCATAGAGTTGTAAAATTTCTTTTGATGAGTGAATAGCATTTGTAACCTTTCCGCCCTTAGCATACCCTAGGAAAATGCACTTGTGAGCTTTGGGATCAAGTTTGCTTCTGTGTTGGGCATGTATATAAACAAACACAAGACAACCAAAGATTTTTGGAGGCAATTGGGCAATAAGATGAGGCGCGGAGTGTGTGGTCGTCAGGGGTTTGGATAGGAGTCTTGAAACCTAACACTCTGTTTGAAGCTCATTGATTAAATATGTGGCGAGTCATTATAGCTTCACCCCACATATATTTTGGAACATTTGTAGTGAACATGATTGATCTAGCCATTTCAAAGAGTGCTGTGTTCTTTCTCTCAAGAACTCCATTTTGCTTTGAGGTGTCTCAACACAACTACTTGATATGGACAATTCCCTTATTCATTAAGAAATTACCGAGATTAGACTCATAATATTCAAGAGCATTGTCGGTCTTCAAAATTTTAATCTTAGTGTCAAACCTGAGTAGAGACCATGTTGTAAAACTCTTGAAAGATGGATCCAACTTGATTTATCCTTCATTAAAAATAACCAAGTGGTTCTCGTGTGGTCATCTATGAAGGTGACAAACCACCTCTTGCTGTTATACTTTTCACTCTTGAGGTCCCCATACATCACTTTGTGAATTAAGGTGAAAGGTGTGGATGGGAGGTGAGGTAATTTAGTATACACATTTGGTGAGTTTGGCAAATTGACAAATATCACATTGAAGATCATTAAGATTACATCCTTTAAACAATTCTCGGAATTGAAGATTTCAAATAACCAAAACTTGGATGTCCTAGCCTATAATGCCATAACATGATATTGTCTAGGTTCTGAGTGCAGTGTCGAGGCGATTCGATTTTCAGCCTTACGTCTTCAAAGCAGGTTGATTACAAACAGTCCTGAGCATGGTTTAGCTTGACCAATCACTTCCTGTGAAGAAAGATCCTGGAATGTGCACTGATCCTTATCAAAAACAACAGTCCAATTCAGATCTTTAGTGAGTTTACTGACAGATATAAGGTTACAATCTAACTTTGGAACAAATAAGACACCTTGTAGATATATCTGATTAGTAAGTTTAACTTTCCCAACACCTTTTGCATAAGACACGAACCATCGCCAGCCTTAATTTCAGTGAATTTGGGTGCATGGCATATAGTGGGTAATGAGGTTTTTATTACCACTCATGTGGGAAGAAGCCCCAGAATCAACAATCCAAGTCTTATTACTAAGAGGTGAGCGGAATATACCTGTTTTAGCATGAGTGGCCATTTCAGTAGAGGGGCTACCTCTTGATGCTGAGCAACAAAGGCTTTAAAGGCAGCAAACTGAGCATTCAGCTGGCTGTCATTCTCCTCGTCACTGACAAGCCTTCCTTGATTTTCCCTGGTTGGTTTTGAGGGTTTAGAGGATTAGGCTTGCCATGAAGCTTCCAAAGAATTGTCCTTGGTGTGATTTGTGCATTTGCAAAGGATCACGAACAACCTTCCAATTTTCTCAGCGAGGTTCCTCAGTAAGTTCCAAGATAACCTCAAAGACCTTCCCGACATTCAAGCAGGCAAGACCTTCATGAGGGTTATCAAGCAGGGGTGTTCAAAGAAGATGACTTTCCTCCTTGCTTTCTTCATGTTTGACCTCGGCAAACATGAATTTGAGATTTGGGAGAGGTTTTGTGGCAAGAATTCTCCTCTAACATCATCAAGAGCGGTGGTTCGATCCAGTGAGGAATTTGAAGACTCTTTTCTTTCTATGATGTCCTTATAGAGGCGAAGATCCTTAACATCATTCCAGGGTGAGTTTCCAAAGCATATCTAAGTGTTGCCATGCCTTAGATAGTTGATTGAAGTATTGAGTTACGAGCATATCCCCTTGTCTGCAGCTTTTGAATTTGAGCTTCAAGTTCGTACACTTCGATGTATTGTCTTTCTTGGAGTAAAGATCTACGGCATTGTCCTGCATTTCTTTTGCAAAGATATCATACATCATAAAGTTCTCACCGATCTCTTTTGTCATTGATCTTGTGAGAATGGTCATGACTTGATTATTAGCGATGTCCCATGCTTCAAATCCTGGTCATCTTCAAGCAGGGCGGAGTTTAGAGCCGGACAGGTATCCCATCTTACCTTGTCCTGAGATGTACATTTTCATAGATCTTGACCACAACAAGTAGTTGTTGCCATCAAGTCTATGATTTGTATAAGAAGAAGATTCAGTGACCTCACTGCTTTGAGGCGGTGGAGAGTCTATCGATGAAGATGAACTGTCGATTCTGATGAGACATTTTTGGAATAACAAAACACCGAGTTGCAATGATTTTAGAACTCGATGAGTCTGCCTCTCGATACCATGAAGAGAGTTTGAGAATGTGATAAACACAAGAGTAAACTTCAACTTAGTTTATTCATTGATTGAACAAGAGTATAAATAGATACACCTTTAATAAAGTAAACTAGCTATGCTATGGATAGTAATTAGGGCGGCCAACTTGAGTATCTATATGGGCGGCTAGAGCTTAGAACCCAATAAAGTAAAAGTTATGATAAGTGACATATTAATTATTTATATAATATAATTAATATGTCATGTGTACAAAGAATAAATAATGTGCACAAATGTGCACAAGTGTTACACAAGAGTGCTAAGAATGCTAATAATATTTCAACAATTATATTTTTTGTCGCCGCATAATATCTAATGCCACTATTACCTTAAAAAAGAGGCAATTGGTGAGAAGCGCAAAAACCTTTTTCAACAATGAAAATTTCTAAAATTTGGTTGAGGACGAACCTAAAATTTGTGTAAACTATGGCTCATAAACCAAAAATACAATTAATTTATATTTTCTATTCAGAAAAATTAAAATAATCAGAAGTTGAAGGAAAAAAAACTGTAACCCCTGAATATTTTTTCTCCCAAATAAATTACAAAATCACTCTAATCTCCACTTCTCTCCTCAGCATTGCTAGCTCAACACCCATTACTGTAGGGCCATAGGGGGTGGCACCACCCTTGTGAAGGGTCGGGCAGTCAACCCGAATATTATGTATAAATAGTAGATATTATATATGTATATACACACTAGCTTAAAACATGTGCATAATGCACGGAATGGTTCAACTATTAAAAACTTACTACATCCGTTCCAAAATATAATTCATTCTACATTTTTTGTTTTGTCCCAAAATATAAGTCATTTTACATTAGCAAATCAACATGTATTACTCTTTTCATTATCTTACCCCTAATTTATTATCAATCCAACCATTTTTCATTACTTAACAACTATTGCATTAATGATAGTCAAGGGGTATTTTAGACATTAATCCTCAAATTTATAACATTCAACCACTTTCTTAATTTATATGAAATCAAACTTATATTTGAAAGGGAGGTGGTATGTTAATGATATGAAACATGAAAAAAGATCATAAATTAAAATATTAAAAGAATGTATGTGAAATAATCATCCAATAAACTAAATTTGATTTTCATACAAATGACAATAAAAACATGAATTTAAAATGACATCAATTTAAAGCGCAGAAGAGGTGCTCGTTTATTTAAATTAATGATACTATGGTTACTTGTTTTTCTTCTTCAAGAAAATACATATCGGAGACTAAGAGTATTTGCAATAGAATATGTATAATACCAAAAATCATATTTAAATCTTATATATTTACTAAAAATCATTTGCACCATTGTCACTATTCAAATATTTAAAATACAAAATCTGTAAAGATACACCGGAATCACTTGAACCCGAAACCTTCATCTTAAGGACCACAACACTTATCGCTGAGACAATACCTTGTTGGAAAGTTAATTAAGATATCAAATACGACCCTAATTAATTACGATGTTTAAGCAAAGGGATTGGGAGCAAAAGTGTCGATAGACTTACGATTCCTTGTGTCTCAAGCCAACATTAATTAGTCAACTTTGCTGCCACTTTTATGTTACTTCTAATCAATTCAAAGTGTCTCATAATCAAGCCGACAAAACAAATAATTAAATGGCCCTTAATGAGATATGTATTCCATATTAAACAGTTGACTGCTAGATTGCACTTGAGGATCATTTGTCTAATTAAAGACGACTATTTTTCAAATAAATAATCTCCTTTTTTTAAGGAATTTTTTTTTGTCGTGATTTGCAATATCCTGGTTAAACAAGACTGCGATAATTGTGTTGTTCACGATAGACATGCCGGTAACGGATCCAGAAATTTGTTTCAGTGATGTTACTACCGGAGTCTAAAACTACATTTTTTGTATACAAATTTGTTCCAGTGGGTCACCGGAGCCTAAATCTACATTTTTTAACCACAAAATGATATTTTTTAACAACAAAACTATATCGTTTTAATATTAAAAATATTTCCCCGAATCTCAGTGGGGTCACGTGACCCCACCCTTCAACATGTGTCCCTTCCCTTGAAGTAACATGCAAGTTTACCCCTGTAATATAAAGTAGAAAAAGGATAATTACAAGTTTAGTTATTAATTTGCACTATTTTAGTTTACACCAAGAGTTGTCTAATCTATTCAGATGACTATAACCCTCATTCATCATTAATTTTTTTGGAAAAACGATCTTTTATTTAAACATTAAAGTGGAATGCCACCGCATACAAAATTTTGAAAACTACGAAAAAAGGAAACACAAACGCTAATCAAAATTCCAAGCTAATCTAAGATTTTGAACACGAGCTTCGGACTTTGAAATCATCACATGAAGGAGTGGAAGCTAATCACCAAGAGTTGTCTAATCTATTCATAGGACTATTATCTACACATGCACACGGTGAGACTCGAACCCAAGACCTCTTGATCATGATAAATCAGCTTAACCTTAATGCCTTATTGTCGAATACACATCTTCTACACTTTAACAAAATACACTTGATCTATAAGAATCATGAAATACCTTCTAAGATACTTACACCACCGAATAAGAATGACATCGCAAACCATTAGAGTCAACCAATGATCCACATATAAGATCATCTGCTGTAAAGTCCCACATCGGTAAATTAAGAGAATGCTCACCCCATATATAAGTGTGAGACATAAAAGTCTTGTCAACTCGGGTTAGCCCTTTTTTGCAGACCAAGCTAGGGCGGTCTAAGCGATTGACCGGACATTTATGACTTATTTAAGCGCTACCAGGCCGGGTCCGGTGACGTTCTGAGAATAGGTATCGAGCCGACTATCAGACGGAACTATGCGCTGCACCGTACAAGAAGACATTGTAAGGATAACCTCTAGTTACCTCTGGTAGTGGCGATCCGAAAATAGTCTCGCCGTCTGGCGAGAGACGCCACCATCTTTATAAGGGAGAATGTAAAGTCCCACATCGGTAAAATAAGAGAATGCTCACCCCCATATAAGTGTGAGACATAAATGTCTTGTCAACTCGGGTTATCACTTTTAGACCAAGCGAGGACGGCGGTCTAAGCAGTTGACCGGACATTTATGACTATTTAATTAACTACTGCGCCGAGTGCAGGGGCGTTACATCTGCCATCACCATAATAGTTATAAATTATATTGTTAGGCCAATTAATATTATCTTGATCGTGCAGATCCTACAACATTGAAAAAATAACGTGTGAGCTATGACAAACAGTAAAAAAAATCACATAAATAAACTGGGTTTAATTATTATGTGAAATATGACAATGTTCTATTTTCTCTTTCAGAGACATGAAATGCATATTCAATAAAAACCACAAATATAAATACTTTTTTTTTTGAAATGTTGAAAATGAAATTTCATTATCAACTCGAAGTAACATTTACAATATTGTCACTCTTCACAATATTGTTACTCGCTGAACTTGCCATATTATCTTCCTTTGTAGTTTACTTCTTTATGAGATTGATGAGTACAACACCAAATTTCTGATGTAATTTCCGTTAACAATAGTTGTTACAGCATTTGCATTAACAATTCTCACAGTGACACCCTCATAGTGACACCATCACTGTTCTCACAATGTCACCCTCATAGCTAGTCACACCCTCACAGTGACTCGTAACGACACCTTCACGATTCTCACAGGGGCACCTTATGTATTACTGTGACTTTGTGCAGTAACACCTTATATTTTCGCAGTGACAATGTGCAATTCAAATAAACGGCTAGATTTGGGATTTTAGCGGATTTCTCAGCCTTGTAGCATAATTAAAGGGATTTATTCGGTGAAGTCGGGGTACTACCTTGCCAAACAATTGTATGATCTGGATTTCTCAGCCTCCCGACCCTCGAGCTCTAGTCTCTAGATTTGGTGTAAGATTTGGAAGATCCATGTTTGACCGAGGGTACAACATTGTTTGCTGTGGTGTTTGCATTAATTATTGTTTGCCTCATAAGTCATAATCTTATAAAGAGGAATATTGGAGATCAGGGGCGGACGCAGGATCTCAGGTAAAGGGGGGCAATAAATTTTTTAAAGACAATAAAAATTTAAGGGGAGGCAAACTATATGTATCGTACAACTTTTACTGTGTTTTTTTCGGATTAAGGGGGGGCAGTTGCCCCCATTGGTTGTATGTAGGTCCGCCACTATTGGAGATGACATTTGTTAGATGTGTGGTTGGGAAAGGGAGACTCTTCGTCATGTTGTTTTGGAATGTGATATGGAAAAAGAAGTTTGTGTTGAGTTTTATTTTGATATATTTAGTTTGCATGCCACCTAATCTTTTAAAGATTTTTTGTCCATGATTCTTGATAGGTGTTATGAAGAAGGGGTTGCGATCTTTGCTATGACCCTATGGAATTTTTCAGGCATTTTGAAGGAGGGCTACACTCCTTATCCAACCTTTACTTTCAAAAACCCTAGATTAGCATTAGATTAAGTTTTGCTCTTGATTTTGCATAGCTCGGAGGAATATCTTGTAATTATTGTTCAGCACCGAATTACTTGATACATTTCTTTTAAGGGTGGCTGCTTCAGGCAAACCTCCTTTCGAGGGGTTGTTCGAAGATTTGTGTTTTCCTCAATCTAATATCATTGGTAATTTAATTTCATTTATCCTTGTTTCCTCTGACGGGTCCATTTCCGTCAGGTAGTTAGGATGGCAAACCTGGATGTGGGATATCTGGCCTCTTCGTGGTGTTCCGATCAATGAGGTTATCGCCGTCGGACGGTGGCGTTTATCGAGGTTGGTGGCGGACTCACGGTGGTAATATGAAAGCAATAAATGAGAGAGAGAGAGGTGCAACAGTGCTCATGGAAATAAATGCGCAAAAGTTGTTCTATATCTTCATTAATGTCATAGTGGGGGTATTTATAGGGAAAGGATAAAGCTGTAAAAGACTACTCGTGCTAGCGGTGTCGATGCCCGACGTGATGGCGATTGGCCCCGCACTCTATCTAAGCTTATGAACTTTCCATTAATCGGTGGAGTTTCTCATATAAATGGGTCCGCCGTCTTTGCGGGCGGCCCTTATCTTTGAAGATCTTGGCGGGGTGGCCAAGGAGTTGGCGACGTCGCGCGGTCATGTTCGAGGAAAGAGTTTGACTTATGCCCTCCGACGAGTTGACCGGGAATAATGGGACCGTGTCGGTTCCGTATCATCAATGGCCCCTACTCTGCGGGCGGAAAATCGCTGGCGTAGAGTAGTATTCTCGTCGAGAGTCTTCGTTGATGAACACTCTTGGAAGACAAAAGTTGAGCGGACTCATGATTAGGGACACAAACTAGTAGAGCCTCATCAAAACCTCTCTTAGAAAAACCCAGGTGGGAAAAAATCTTAAGCAAGGGAAAAGAGTACTCTCTGCTTGTATCGTAAATCTCAAGACCGCTCCTTCGTGAGGCGGCGGCGGGTTGTGACATGAAGTTGATGCAACATAATCCGCGAGCGCATCGTGAAATTGACGCTTATACGAAAGGCACGCCAATCACTACCAGCCGGGTTTCCTCCTCCTAGTACACGTTAGTGGTGATCCGGAGTCGACATCGCGCTTGATAGTTCGCGATCGATCATAGTTTACAAGGGATCTGACCTACCCGCCGCCTTTTCGGATATAGAAGCGATCTTCTCTCATCCGGCGGCCTACCAGTCGTCCTCCTCATATAGAAGCGATCTTCTCTCATCTTAGATCTCGGCTTGCGGACTCGGTGATTGTAAGGGGCCCACTACGGTGAAAACGCCGCCATTCTTCCCGCATAGCGTCGACCATGGCCCCTGGCGCTTTCCATTCGGATTAGGCGCACGAATTTTTGAATAGTTTGCTCAGGCGTCTCATGGATCCGATCGCCGATGAATACCTCTCGATCCTCCTATGAGCTCACAAGATTCGGATTCACTTATCTCGGCTTCCTCTTCACGCTCTAACTCCGCAATCTCGGCAAGCGGAAGGCGGCGCGCTGATATCGAGATTCTGCTCCATTTCTACTCGTGGTATTGAGATTGGGGTTGTTCTCCCACCGATGGGTTGTGGAGAAAATGCAAGCCGGATTCCAGTGCTCGTTGCCTTTGTACTCCTCCATAAACTCGTATTCATCATTATCCTGATCGAGACATTCTTGTTTTTCCGGATTTTGTAAGGAAGAAACGAGTGACTCAAATGGGAGAGTAAGCATTTGTGGAGAAGGTAGTAACATGGTGGCGGCTTTTATAGAGGAGGTGGCGTGTTTGGCATGGATTACCATAATGGTAGGCGCACAGAGCGACGGCTATCTCAAGAGACAAATCATAATGACCGGCGTAATGATGGTTATCTCGAGAGGTTTACCGTCATTATGAGCATTCGAAGGACGGTTATTTATGGTGGGTAATCATGGGCTATTTTTCGTCCGAATAGTCCCTAGTCAAAGTAGCCCTATCAAACGCGCTAAAACTCGGGAATACCACCAATGATGGCTTTTGAACCGTTCCATCTGTTTGGGATACCGCCGCCAGGACGCAGCGGGAGGTGTGATGACACTGCGAATGGCGACTTGAGGTGCACAAAGATGTAGCGATCCGAGATATGCCGCGGCGCTACGTCCGCGGCTGCGATCGCGGCTTAAGAGCTTGCGATGTAACTCGTCCGTGCCCGTTGGTTTGACCGAGGTCGACATGTTGAGGTGCCTGGCGTAGCGATCCGAGATATGCGCGAGCTGTTGCGCTCGCTGCGGCTGCGATCGAAGCTTGAGAGCTTGCGATGTAAATCGTCCGTGCCGTTGGTCTCGACCGAGGTCGACATGTTGAGGTGCACAAAGATAGAGCGATCCAAATATGCCGAGGGAGTCGTTTCGTCGCCGCTGCGATCGCGGCGAGAGCTTGCGATGTAAATCGTCCGTGCCCGTTGGTCCGACCGAGGTCGACATGTTGAGTGCCTGCGCATGTAGCGATCCGAGATATGCGCGGGTGCTGTCGTTTCGGTCATTGCGATCGCGGCGAGAGCTTGCGATGTAAATCGTCCGTGCCGTTGGTCTCACCGAGGTCGACATGTTGAGTGCACAAAGATGTAGGCGATCCGTATATGCCGCGAGGCGTTTCGGTCGTTGCGGCTCGCGCTTGAGAGCTTGCGATGTAAATCGTCCGTGCTCGTTGGTCTGACCGAGGTCGACATGTTGAGTTTCTAGGATTTAATCATTTTCTGCGATCCCGGGCGAGATGGCGAAGTCATTTGTGTTGGCGAAAAGCGCAAATCGCATCTGAGCGAGCTATTATCGGCGGCGCGCAACGTGGAAGCAAGATAAATGGGCCGCGAACGCTGCGTATCATTAAATGTGGCGTCCCTTTCGCCTCGACAAGGTGACGTTTCGCCGTAGGTCGTGACGGCTGGTGATGATGGCGTTTCGTTTTTTACGCAAACTTCAAATTTCAAAGCGTCGTGTCCAATTCCGAAACTTTTTGCTTTCCCGCGCAAACCCGAACCGTTGGATGAAGACAATCACGGCCGTTGGTTGGTTGAGTGCTTGTCTATTTAAGGGGGCGTTGCCCTTCCTTTTTCCACCTTTACGAAAACCTTTTTCCAAAATTTTCAGGCTGATCGAAATCCTTTCTACCAAGCCAGAAATCAAGAGCATCTTGTGGTGATTTGGAACCAAGTTTCCAGAATTCTGAGGCTGAGGCTGTGTTTGAACTTCATCGGAGTGAGCCCTTTACAGCGATCGGAGTGATCATCTTTGTCTTCCCAATTTTCTGCCATCCAGATCATAAAGGTACCATCTTTATCCGATCTAACACTGGGTTTTTCTTTGTTGATCGTCATTTCGTGGTTGATTCCTGGCCTGTATAGATCATAAGTACGCTTTTTGTCCCGTAGATATTCGGATTTTTGAGGTTTTTAACCGGCGAAATCCGTATGCCTAAACCCTTCTTTTGTGAATTTGAAGCCTTCAGGGATTAGGGAGCAATTTTTCAATTTTTTCGTGTAGTATTTCTTTATGACCCCGTTGCCCCCTGTGCTGTTGGTGTGCGCGGAAATGGGGGGGGGGGCGGTGTCGACCTGAACGAAGCGTTGATCCACCTCTCTTCATTTTGCAGCATGTCGCACAGCGGGGACGACAGCGATCACGAAGAATTTAATTATGGTGATGACGGGGCCGAGGAAAGGGCTGGCGGCGAGGTTTCTCCTTCTCATTCTGACGAAGAGGACTCACGCCTCGAGACTGGCGAGGCCCAAAGGCTCCTTATAACGAGGGCACTCACCGCTTTACGAATCCTTGCGACTTAGCTCCTGGAGCGAATTTCTAAGATCGCCGGTGAAAGGATTCAGCGGCGTCACCCGAGAGGCAAAAGCGAAGGGGGACGGCCGTAGGGCACCTGCACTGCTAGCTCCGCCCGCAGAGGGAAAAATCGAGATCGGCTTGAAGATCATGAGTCTTTGGAAGAGGTGGCAAGTGAAGGCCATGCATCGCATTGTCGATGCGAGAATGGAGATCTTTGTTGGCGCGGCGCGCGACTTTAACACCGCTATCCGCGCCCGATATCAGCTCTCCGATGACTATCATTTTTGCCCGTGCATGGACAGTCGAAAGTATGAGTATACTTGCGGGCGCTCTGCCAGGGACCAGTTGTACGTTCCTTTTGACAATTTCCTGGCGGGGTTCAGGCCCCCTTTCGATCCTTTTTTGGTGGAGGTGATGTATTTGCTGGAAGCCTTGCCGGGGACTTTCACCCTAATCTTTGTTAGGACCCTGGCGGCGTTCATTGCGACGTGCGCCTTAATGGAATTGAGCCTCCTCCGGGTCTGCTTAGGAGTTCCATGATTTCGTCGGCACCCAAACTCCGGGCGGTGGCGTGAGGGCACGTGAGGGGAGGCCTCGCCCTTTTTACCCCGCTGACAACAAAATCTATAACTGGAGTCAAAGAGTACTGCGGGTACAATCCAGGTCGGATGGCCATTCCGCATTTTGGGAGCCGGGCGCACGCGACTAGACTCCAAGTGGCTTAAAGACAGAGTGGTTCCTTTCGCAAGCCCTAAAGAAGTAGAGGCGATTGTGGCCTTGATTAGCTCTGCGGACAGATCTGCACAGGTCCGCATGATCAGTGTCCGGATGTTGACGAACGTAAAGCTGGGTAGCGCGAGGATGGCAGGGATCCCGGGCTGTTTGGTGCCGGGGATTTTGCCTGTCGTGAACATTCCCCCGCCAGGTGTGGAGCTTAGTGATCCTGACTGGGTCGGCGAATGCCACTTGGGTAGGACCTTTCCGACGCAGTGCGAAGAGTGTGGCGGTGATTGGTCGAGCCGCCAGGGTAAAACCATTTCTTCTCTATTTTTGTTTTTGCTAACCCAAAAATACGCAAGCCTGTACGCGGGGTCGGGGCGGCGCTGGGCACAGTCCCCCTACTCCCTTTTTTTTTTTTTTTTTTTACCACATTTCTGATTGCTTCTTCTTTTTCTTTTTCAGTGATGCCGGCATCCGGTCTTGCAGTGCCAATCTCCGCCATTTGCTAATGCCGCGAGGAAGACGCGGGAGGAAGAGTTAGCGAGGGCAGATCCCGTGATCATACCGACTGTTCATGTGGGGATCAACCAGGTAGTGACCGTTGCTGCGGCGGGTACAGCATCTGAGGCGGGGACCTCCTCTGGTGTTGCGATTGCCAGAGCGATTACAGAAGAAGTCCGCCCCGCCACCGCAGCTCACCACCACCGCCTGGTAGCGGCCAGTGAGTCTCAAGATGTTCTTGAAGACGCCCCTTTCCCGGAAAAGACCAAGAGTGGATCGCGCCGTCTGAGAGGTCGCCGACCTGAAGAGTCCTGATTCTCCTCCTCTCAACCTTACCCCTGCTTATGGATTCGTGCGCGAGATCGCGCCTGGCAAGAAGCTTCGCGAATCCGACATTCCTCTATACTTTGACGAGGCTTTCATACCGATCAATCGTCGCTTTGGCCGGGGTGTGATGATGGAGTCGACTCGTCGGCCGTTCCTCCTCTTCTGTGACTTACGAGAAAAATGGAGCGCCGAGGCTCGCCTATCCGTGGGGACGGGATGATAAAAAGGATTGCTCTCGCCAACATCGGCAACAAATTTCTATTGATCCGCGCGAGGCTATGAAATTTGCCGTCGCCGAGTATGGGATGTCGGCGCATAAGGTAAATATGTTTTTCTCGCACGAATTTCCTTTTATCTTCCAAGTGCTTATCGTGTCTTTCTTAGGTCTCACGTTGCATGCTCGCCGCTTTGATATCTTGTTGAGAAGTTGGTGGAGAGCGAACAACGGACGAGCGATGAGTCGTGAAGAAGCGCAGAGAACCGAGGAGTTGGCGCAGAAATGAAGGATCTCGAGGCCATAGTTGGCGATGCCAAGGCCCTATATACCGCTAAAGAACAGACACAGGCGGATAGGATAGGCGAGTTGGAGCGCCAAGTCACTCTTGAGAAGAATCATCGCAAGAAGGTCGAAGCCGCCTTGGGTGCTGTGAGCAAAAGTTGAAAACCGGCCGAGGATCGCCGCCGATCTTTGTTAAGAAACCGAGGATGCCGGTTGGAAAGCGAGGACGCCAAAGACGGCGAAGGCGAGGAGGCTATCAAGAAGGCCGAGGACCTTGCCTCGGATATCCAGGCAAAAATTCAGGCCGCCGTCGGCGAGTATAAAGACAAATAATCTTACCGAAAGATCTGGGTGACAATTATGACCAAGGCTGCTATCATATGGCGCGGTGTGTCTGTAGGTCGATGCATCAGCAGAGGGTCCCCAGTTTACAAGATATGGCGGCGTGGACTCAGGAGAATTCCTTCAGCGCCGAGCTCATTCAATATCATCCCGTGGTTCCTACTCCGAGGAGAGATCGCAGAGTACCGTGAGCAATGCAGGTTGATGGTTTACAGCGGGCGGTATTTCCAAAGTGGCGCAGAAGAGAACATGCGGTCACTTGTGCAGGCGATCTTGGATGGGGCCAATCTGAGAGGGGATCCGGCGTTCAGGTGGTGAGGGGGCGCGGCGGAGAGATTCGCAAGCTGGCCTTGATTTCGGAAGCGTTTGACTCCTTTTTGTTATTGACAAACTTTGTTGTTGGTTTGTAATATTAACTTTTGTTTCCGGCTGATGTGGGGCTCGCCACCCTGTTAACTTTGATCATTTTCCTTTTGTACATATTGGGGCCGCTTGTATGGCCATTTCTTTTATGCCTTTGTTCTCTGCTTTAGTATTTTGAGTTGTTTTTGTTTTTGCTAACCCAAAAATACGCAAGCCTGTACGCGGGGTCGGGGCGGCGCTGGGCACAGTCCCCCTACGCTGGGCACAAGTTCCAAAAAACGAGAGGACTACATGTAATATCTCTTGAGGTTGTCGGCGTGCCAAGTATTCTAATATTCACGGCCATTCCTGTCTTTGAGATAATATGTCCCCTTCTTTAGCTCGCGAGAGACCTGAAGGGGTCCTCCCGCTTTCGTCTAACTTTCGGGTTTGTGGCGGCGGCTTCACATTTAATTAATACGAAATCTCCGCCTTGAAAAAATGATGGCGTACACTTTCATCGTGATGTCGCTTGGCGGCCATCTTGAAGTTAGCCAATCGAGTGGCGACTTGCAATCTCTTTTCTTCGAGCATGTCGAGCTCAAATTCGCGTGATCGGCGTTGGTGTCCTCGCCAAATGCGATACTCGATGCTAGGTAGAGTCATTTCCATCGGTGTCATCGCCTCCGTGCCATAAAGTCGTGAGAATGGGGTTTCTCCTGTGGTAGACTTTTTGGCGGTCCGGAGCGACCATAAGATCGCGGGCAGCTCATCTACCCATCTGCCTTTTTTTCCGCATAAAGTGCGTTTGGACCTCACGAAGTTGTTTGTTTGCGTTCTCTGCTCGACCATTACTCGAGGATAGCCGACCGAAGACGTCGCATGAATGACGCCATGCTCTTTACAAAACTCGTCGAATTCCGTTCTGAACTGCGGTCCATGGTCGGATATGATGATGCGAGGTATCCCGAAACGAGTCCACACTTGATCCATAAGAAAATAGATAACCTGAGTTGTAGCGATCTCTTTGAGGGGCTTGGCCTCTGTCCCATTTCGTGTAATAATCACCAGCTACTACTATGTACTCGCATCCGCCACGCCCTTTAGGCATCGGACCGACGAGGTCGATACCCCACATCTCGAAAGGCCATGAGGCGGTGACGATGCTCTGCTCTACGGAGGGTAACCTGGGTATATCCGCGTACCTTTGGCAAGGGTCGCATTCCCTAACAAATATATCCGCATCCCTCAACAAGGTAGGCCAGTAGTATCCTGCGGTGATCGCCCTTTGTGCGAGGGTTCGACAGGCGGGATGCCCGCCGCATACTCCTTGATGAAGCTCACGGAGGATACCCTCTACTTGCTCCGGCCGGACACAGCGGAGTAGAGGTTTGGAGAAAGAGCGCCTGTAAAGTATCCCATTTTGAACGACATATCTCGCTGCTCGTCGAGCCAAGGTTCTCGCCTCTATTTTGTCTGAAGGCAAAACTCCATGCTCGATATAATCCTTGACCTCATCGATCCAGCCACGCGAGGAGTGTTGAATATCCATGATCTCACATCTGTTGATAGATGGTTCCTCGAGGTATTCCAGAGGGATGTCAGGAGCGAGCGCCGCGTCAGCGTCGGATAACTTGGATAAATAGTCTGCCCTTAAATTCTGAGTGCGTGGTATATAAGAGAGCTCGCAATATCCGAACTGACGACGTAACTTTTGGACCAGGTCGATGTACTGCTGTAGTATTGAGCAATAAATCTTATAACCTCCATTCACTTGATTGACAACCAGTTGTGAGTCGCAAAAGACGTGTATGTTTTCAACTCTCATTGCAAGGGCGAGTTCAAGGCCTGCGATGACTGCCTCATATTCAGCTTGGTTGTTTGATGCCGTGAAATCGAAGCGAAGCGCTTTCTCAATTTCTTCGGACGTTCCAGGCTCGAGCAAGACGACTCCGGCTCCGCAAGCTCCAATTCCGCTTGCGCCGTCAACGAACAATCGCCAGCGATGCATTTGGGCCTCATGGGGCGCTAGAGCCGGTTTATCGGGCGAGTTAGTCGAAGGAAGCGGGTTGTGTTGCCGAGGACTCTCAAAGCTTGCTTCAAGAATGAACTCGGCCAGGGCTGCGCGCGGTTGATTGCCCTTCGAGGCTCATACTTGATGTCGAATTCCGTGAGCTCAATTGCCCATTTCGGAGACGACCGAGAGCTCGGCTTATGTAAAACCTGACGCAGCGGACTATCCGATAGTATAACGATCGTGTGTGACGAAAAATATGCACGGAGTTTTCTAGCTGCTATAACGAGAGAGTAAGCCAATTTTTCTGCATTAAAATATCGACCTTCTACAGGACTGAGAGCCTTCGAGACATAGTAAATGGGCTTTTGAACGGGCTTCTCAGGGGTCCCCTCTTCTTTTATAAGAACTGCAGCGACAGCCCTATCTGAGGCCGCCAAATATAAATAAAGCTGATCGCCTATATTAGGACTTACTAAAAGAGGCGGGCTGACCAGGTATCGCTTGAGCTCTTCAAAGGCTTCAGTGCATTCTCCAGTCCATTCAAACCCCTTGCCGCCTTTCAAGATCTTATAAAAAGGGAGACACTGTCCATGATTTGAGATGAACCGCCTCAGGCGGTTATTCTTCCATTCAACCTCTGAACCTCCTTCACAGTCGTTGGAGGTGCCATGTCCAGAATGGCTCTGATCTTCTCAGGATTTGCTTCGATACCGCGCTGTGTGACCATGAAGCCTAAGAATTTTCCAGCTTTGACCCCAAACGTGCATTTGACTGGATTTAACTTCATGTTGTTTTCTCGCACGTTCGCAAAAGTTTCTCTCAAATCCGCTATGAAGTCGCATCTGCTGGATTTGATAACCATGTCGTCTATGTAAGCTTCCATATTGCGGCCGATTTGAGTGTGGAAAACCCTGTTGATCATCCTCTGAAATGTTGAACCCGCATTTTTCAGGCCGAAGGGCATCATTTTGTAGTAATACATGCCGCCCCCAGCTCTGAAAGCAGTAAGTTGTCTTTCGTCCCCGGCCATATGGACCTGATGGTATCCAGAATAGGCGTCGACGAAACTGAGGATTTCAAAACCCGCTATCCGATCTACCATTCTGTCTATGCGGGGTAGCTCATAGGGATCCTTGGGGCAGGCTTTGTTCAAGTCGGTGAAATCTACGCACATTCGCCACTTGCCGTTGTGCTTCAGAACCATGACGACGTTGGCCAGCCAAGTGGGATATTGTAGTTCTTCAATGATACCTGCCGCAAGTAGCTTTGCGATCTCAATTTTCACAGCCTCTTCCTTTGCGGTTGAAAATTGGCGAGCCCGCTGCTGAATTGGCTTGAAGTGGGGATTCACGTTAAGACGGTGGAGTGCGACCTCGGGGTCGACGCCTCGCATGTCAGTGACCTCCCAAGCAAAGGCCTCCAGGTTCTCTTTCAGCACGTTGATCAGCGCGGACATGTCGGCATCGCTGAGGTGCGCCCCGACTTTGATTTTTTGGTCGGGGTATCTCTCATTGATGATTACCTCGACGAGCTCCTTCGCCCGATGCTCGGGTCATCTCAGATCTGCGAGTGTGTCGCATACAATTTTCTTTTGCTTTGTTTCTTAGGCGGCGGAGGCTGTTCATGCCTTGTCCCCGCTCGAGATGGGCTTCCAAATCTTTTATTAGCGCTCGCCTCCCCAACTCGGCCATGGACTCGCTTATCCGGGGTTGACTTGCTCGGCCGTGTTTGGGATCTCACCCGCACCGATCGTCACTGTAGAGCTTCTTCCAACAGATTTATTGAATTCGTGATGGGATTAGTCCTCTGGCGTGCGATGGGAGGTGTAGCATGAGTTTGTCCCAAAGACACCTTGAGTTCGGGCTCTCGTGCCCTTTTCAATCCTGCTTTGATTTCGCCAAGTGGTCAAGATAAGTCGTGGTCGGCTAATCGCCGCCTGATTCTCGCCATTTTCTGTATAAAATTTGACCCTCTGATGCGGAATGGAAGACACCATTTGAAACTTGCGCATCGCAGGTATGCCCAGGATCATGTGGTAGCGAGCTGGCAGATCGACCACCAGGAATTCTATTTTTTCGATCCGGAAGGGCTCGAAGTCTCCGATGCGGACCTCTAGGTCGATCATTCCTTTAACCTTTACCTCATGGTTGGTAAAACCCTCAAGCGAGCCCAGGTATGGTTTCAGATTGGCCTCGGTGAAGTTCAAACCTTTGAGGCAGTCAAGATAGATGATGTCTCTGGCGGCACCTGTATCCACCAGGACTCTGTTAACTCCGCACTTGCCGATCCCAATTTTGATTATGAGGGGCATCTCCATTGCTCCCGTAACAAAGCTAAGCTCGCTTTTTGTAAAAGTCAGGGCCTCTTCATCTGGTCGCAGAGTTCTAGGCCGCTCACGCCCAAATTCATTGATCGAGTTGATCTGTTCTTTTATCTGTCTGTTGCTAGGCGGGCTTTCGTGGATGACATTAAGCTCGCGCTCATACTGGGCCGCGACGAGCCTCGATTGGCACCGCCGCCAATTTGAACCGATCTAGTTTTCCTCCCGGGCCATGTTATCTATGATCCTTATCGAGGAAAAAACAATCATCTGTGTTATGGCCGTGATAATTATGAAACTCACAGAATTTGCTCCTGTCCGCTTTACGAACACTGTCTTCGCTACGATTATCGCGGGGCTTCCGGATGTGTTCTGAGATTTCGTTCAGGATTGCCGACGGTCGCGCATTCAGCGGAATGTAATCTTTTACGTCGAACTTTTGTGGCCTTTTGAGATCACGGTCGTCCGTTCTCGCCGGATTGACGACCTCCCCTTTCTTTGGGGATCGACCTCGAGTATCTTGTTGGGCCGGGCCGTGGGATCGATTGAAGGCCCGGTTTACGGTGGGGATGACCTCGACGGTAGTAAACTTCCGGCCTGCTCCAACATATCCCTCAAGTTGGTCGGCGGATGCATCGTCAAATGTGTCTTAAGCTCGCCGCCCACAAGTCCAGTTAAAAATGCCATCATGACCGTGGGTTCGGGCTCGTCCCGTGTTTGATCGTAAACTTGGACGAATTTCTCGTAATACGACCGGGCGGACTCCCCAGTGTCCTGTTTTATCAAAAACAGATCAGTCGTGGTTTTGCGAGGCCTATGTGCTGTTTTGAATTCAGCCAGGAACTTTGTCCGCATGTCCTCCCAAACCAGAACCGATCCGGCCGGCGGTTTGCGAAAGCCATGTAGAGGCTCTATCTTTCACAACCCACCATAGCCACGCACCAGGCCGCGCTATGGCGAGTAGCGAGCATCATTTTACTCTCGAACGAAGCTATCCACTCGTATGGGTCCGACTTACCCTGATAATCTGTTATGTTGACGTTAGATATTCGGTGTTGCGGTAGGCTTGCTATAAGCGAGTCTGAAAGCGCATCCATAGCAGCGCTAGGTTCCTTATCCTCTTCTCGTTTACTCTTTTTCATCTCCAGAACCATCATCCTCAGTGTCTTCAAATCGTTGGTTGGTTTGGGTCCGAGTGCGCCACGAGAGTGGGCGTCGTCCTCGCTCTACCGAGCCTTTCGTGTCGGCCCGTGCTCTTCTTCTTAGGATAATATCCGGGGTTTTCACCGGCGGGCCCGGTCTTAAATCGACGTTGCCTCGCGCGCTCCTTTATCTTCATCTCTCGGTGGTGATGGTAAGCTCTACGTTTTCCCAGCGGTCATGCGCCCGATACTCTAGTTTGGTTGTCTTCACCGTGCCGAGAGGAGGACACACTTTCCTCGATGCTCGTGGACGCCGAGCTTGCGTGCGTTCCCCCCACTGTTTGGCCCTTTCCACGGAGGGGCGATGACGTTACGCCCGCGTTCATGCCTCTATGGTTGGGGAGGATCAATTGCTAGTGCGGGCTGACCGCGGAGATTAAAATCTCGTTGGTCGCCTTCATTTTTGCCGCGTACTCACCATAACTCTTTATTCTTGCCGATCGGCCTCGCCAGAACCCGTAGGCGGGAGCCTCTTTGTGCAGGCCTCTGTGTTAATCTGTCTTGAGCGAGCTCCCCTCTAATTGAGCGTTTTTCTTTCTCAATTCTAGAACTCGCGAAATCGACGGGGCTCCATGGGCGGGTCGCTCTTATGCGACCTCATTTGAAGCGACTTCTTTTTCTGCCGGGTTGGGTGTGACATGGTTAGGCGAAGGATTAGCCATGATGGGAGGTCTGCTACAAGTCTGACAACAAGCTTTCCAAGGTAGGAAGTGGGATTATTGCCTCTGACACAAGCCAACTCTGATATCCTTTTCAAAGAGTAGTTAAGGTGACGTGACTGGATGTGATCTGTTTGTCGGATTTCTATGTACGCAACATCCGATGAACCTTTTATCCTCCCACAAGCAATCGTTCCCGATCTGATATATGCTACAAGTTGAATTTTATGGTGTTCACACCGTCCCGATCAGCATTAAATCGGAAAAACGCTAACCACAGCCGTTTCTTAGCGGTTCATATAAGATTATCCCAATAGTGGTGAATCTTCAAACGCAAGATTGGGATAGTCTACACAAACACATGAGCTATTTTTCAACGGACTGTGAAGACAAAGGTAACCGATTTGATGATGATAAACTGGAATAAAAACACATTATACAAGGGAGACGGAGATCGGAACGAGCTAAGCAACTATAGGGGGCACGAAGGTGTTGAATCCTTTAAAGAAATCTTTCCCGGTAACGGAGCCAATTGACGGGTCCATTTCCGTCAGGTAGTTAGGATGGCAAACCTGGATGTGGGATATCTGGCCTCTTCGTGGTGTTCCGATCAATGAGGTTATCGCCGTCGGACGGTGGCGTTTATCGAGGTTGGTGGCGGACTCACGGTGGTAATATGAAAGCAATAAATGAGAGAGAGAGAGGTGCAACAGTGCTCATGGAAATAAATGCGCAAAAGTTGTTCTATATCTTCATTAATGTCATAGTAGGGTATTTATAGGAAAGGATAAAGTCAGTAAAGACTACTCGTGCTAGCGGTGTCGATGCCCGACAGATGGCAGTTGGCCCCGCACTCTATCTAAGCTTATGAACTTTCCATTAACTGGTGGAGTTTCTCATATAAATGGGTCCGCCGCGTCTTTGCCCCTTATGCCCCTATCTCTTGAAGATCTTTGGCGGGGTGGCCAAGGAGTTGGCGACGTCGCGCGGTCATGTTCGAGGAAAGAGAGTTTGACTTATGCCCTCCGACGAGTTGGCCAGAATAATGGGACCGTGTCGCCCCGTATCATCATCCTCTTAATGGCTTTTGATTTAGTTAACTTTTGTGTTTTTGATGATTCCATGAGTAGATAATTCATTTTATAGGCAACTTATCTGAAGATTAATGAAATCGAACCCTAGTTGACAAGTGATTCGTATTTAATTTCATTGGTGTCTTGATTTGATTATATGTTCTAAAACTTGTTCATAATTCTTGGGTTAGCTTGATCATCTGATTCATGATTTAATACTTTCATGAGATGGTGTAGGAAAAGAGGTTTACAAATCTCTACGTACAACCAACTAAATGTAAGTGTAGAATCGGTTTCTTAAGTTAGGTTTTCAATATGAGTTAAACGTTTTTTAAGAGATTAACTGTATGTTTGGTCAGTTAGATTTGTCAGACAGACTGTTGAATCAAACATATGACGTTAGATTACGGTGTCAGTGTCTAGTTAGCCATAATTAGAAATTTCACCTCTAATAACATCAAGAACATAAACGACAGGTTGATAGGTTTCATTTACTTACGGAGGTTGACTAGGGTGAGAAAATATTGATTGAATCATAACTTTCGATATATTCACGAGTTCACTATTCTTAGATTTTTTTTTCATTATTACCACTTTTTAGCTATAAAACAAACCACACTGTCCACTTTTTAACTAACAACCGAAAGTGACTTTTTTTTTTTTGAAAAACTGAAAGTGACTTTGTTATTCAATCAAATCGTTTTAATATTAATAATTTTTTATTACATAAACGATATGTATCGTCATACATCATTAATGTAGTGAACTAACGCCATTTTTTTTGTATTTTATTATTATTTTTTATATTATTATCAGCACGTGACATGATTTAGACTTTTTACATATAGTTACTTTTAGTTACATATTTCCTTTTCCTTTTCCTCAAAAAAAAAAAAAAAAAAAGTTACATATTTCCTAAAATAAAAAAAAAAGTTTTAGTTACATATCGTATTTAATGTGAAACAATAAAAAGGACCCGACATCACCGGTTAAAAAAATGTCAAATAATATATCTAATATACTTTGTGTTGATGAAATAATATATTTGCTTTTAACTGTCGGAGTTGTAGACAAATGGTGGACAGTGGAGTGCATTGACATGTGAGTTGGGAGGGAACAAAAGCATGATTATTTATTTGATTTGCTTCTTATAATTAAAATAAAAGAAGAACCTCTTTTCAAGATATGTTATAAGTAAAATTGAATGACCAGCGTGACATGTCGATGATTGGAGGGGAAATGGCATGTGACTTGGAGGACTTTCGCAAGTTTCTTGTACGGATAATTGTGGCTTTGTCCCAAAAACTTAAGTTGAACAACACATTTCATTCACACTGGTAATTTTAGTGTCAATTCTCTAGGAAAATTTGATTGAATAGAATGAACGTGATTCATTTCCTATGTTTGACACTCAAGATCGATGTGGTAAATGTGATTCTATTAGATGAGGCAAGTGGCCATGATGAGTGATTGGCGTGTGTGATGATGAGTGTGGCGGGTGGTGGGCAGGCAGGCATGCGGAGGTGGGTGATGAGTGATGGGCGTGTGTGATGATGGTATTCATTTTAAGGAATGGAAATTGACCGATTTCATTCGCTCGCATCCAAACACGTCCAAATGATAAAAATGAATTGCCAAAAAAATATATATATTTCATTTCATTCTATTCAAGCAATTTAGATGCATCATAAGTGCAGCTAATGAAGAATTCCTAAATCGAATGGAAATGCAGAAAATGGAAAAACTAGGGTTTCTGGGAAGGGGAAGAAACGAAAGAGAAGTAAAAAGATATTTTTGATAGATCGGATATTTTGTTTCTATTTTCTAAAAAAAACAATACAAAATAAAACTCCTTATATACTTTTTCTGGAATAAAAAACAATAAGGAAAATAAAACAAGCTAGGAAGTAGAAGAATGACAAAAAGATATGAAAATGGGAAAAAATGACAAGAAAAAAATGGTTGAGAATGAAAACATAGCGTATTCTTCATTACACGCTACATTACTACATTTGGTTGTAGAAGAACATGTAGAATACACATGTAGTGAATACACGCGTGTTTTGTCTTCTTCTCGACCACTATCTTTTTTTTCTTGTCATTTTTCTTCATTTTAGATAAAAAAAAGTCATTTACAACCTTTAACCTATAAAACGAATAAAACTATATAGACAACAGCTAATTCATCATAAAACTTACTTTTATTGTGACACTTATATATATATAGCTAGATAAACGAAACTAGTACATACAATAGATAGACATTTATAACTCACAAACATATTTGTGAGACTTAAACTAGTACCTCTTGATTCTAAGCCTTATTTTAACCGTTTGAGTGAGTAGTAAGTAGATTTATCAAAACCCATTTGGACAATACACTTTGTAATCAAATTTATTTTATCAATAAGATTATCACAAAAGGAGAACGTGACAATAACATGAAAAGGTTTACATAATATTCGACCAAAATAGAACTTGTCGATATCAAAAAAATTGTTTCGGTTGAAATCTTTTTCAAAAGATCTATACATACAATATTATAAACTAAAATAATGCTTGTATAGTTGTATAATATATATTGGCTAACAAGATATATATGATTGTCAAAGAACAAGATAGGTTTTGCTACAAATAAAACATTATTTAATGAGATATTCATAATGCACATTTGATGCACAATATAAATTTATGATCCCATTGGTCACGTGTAATGCTATTATTGAGCATCCCTCTCATGTGGTGAACTCGGGAACTTTCCATACTATGAAAATTAGTTATACTAGTTAGGTTAGCAAGTGAGTGATTGGATGCAATGTATTTCACAAAAAACAGTTGTAATAAGTAATAATATGACACCTCTTCGTTTTAGAAATCGAATCATTTTTCAGAAATAAATATCCGACACGCAAAATCAATCATCTTAAATTAAGTATCACATGGGCGATCATACATGTAATCGGAGACGGACATAGCATAAATATGGCTCGAACAGAGGTTCCCTGAACCTCTTCAACACCGCGGGTCCGACACTGATGCTCCGGATCCGATGGTGTCAACTTAGAAATTCAACAAAATCATCAACACCAAACACGTGTATTCTATACCATAAATAAAATACAAAATATCTCAAATGCCTTCAACTTCAATCCTACTCTTGGCCGGCCTTTAAAATATTTCTCAGCGTAATCTTCCTCATAACCATGTGAAATGTTAAAATACAACCGTTGTATAAAGGTTTTATCAAGTGACATACATTACAACCACTCATTTTTAACCTCTCACACACGATAAAAGTGTATTATGTGAGAGAGAGTAAAAATGAGAGGCTCTAATATATGTCATTTGGTATAACCTTGCTACAACCGTTGCACCATAAAATCTCCCACTTTCTATATGTAAATCCTTTTATTCAAAAAATAAAAGAGTGATCGAGTTGATAACGAGCGGTAAGGAGTAAAAAAATCAATTGACCACACACATATATCCCATAGGAAAGAAATTTACGTGCATATATGTTATGATAAAACAGTTGTGCTTGAACATCATATTTAAACCATTCTTAATAGCTTCATCTAAAAATGCATTTGAGCCTCACATATCTACTTATATGCATACAAACATGAGTTGTTCTTACATCTATTATCTATTTCATTATTCAAATACTTTCTATTACATTCGTTCGGTCGTTCGCATTATCCAGAACTATAGACCAAGGATAGCACATATGATGATATCCATCATTAGTCACGGATCCAGGAATATATTTCAGAAAATCCAACCGTTTTTCTTTTCTAAATATATTTTTTAACAGGTCCATATTTTTTCTATAAGTGTTATAAAATAACGGGTGTAAAAGAAAATACAAAGCACGTAAGTAGAAAACAATAAGGAAAACTTCCATTCACTATCTCTCTTTTTCACTACTCACTCTATTACAAAGGTGAGATATATATACACTACAAGATGAAGATGAAACAATTAATATGTAACTCTCAATGAGAGACTTTTATACAAGAATCTGTTGTAGAAGAAGGTTATGTTAAGTACATACATTAAAGCCTCTCATTTTTACTCTCTTTCACATAATACACTTTTATCGTGTGTGAGAGGTTAAAATGAATGGTTATAATGTATGCTCACTTGCATCTTTTGTATATAAAATTTGTCAACTCTCAATATTGTAACTCATGACTCTTTATCTTTCATAACAATCTTCTATTTATGATCTTTATGAAACATGTGTTGTAACTCTAGCAATAAACCACGTTGATAGACATTCATTAAAATATTATTTCATAACACTCCCCTTGAATGTCAATCATACAATACACAATGAATATGACTCGTTAAAGCATTATTAGGAAAAACATTGAGGAAAAAAAATCTCAGTGAAAGAAAAATAGTACATATTCAGTTGTGTTTGAATTACTCCCCCCGATGAAAACATTCTCCAAGCTCTTTGATATTAATGTTGGGTATAGCCTTTTGATATTGTCGGAAATATCACAAACAAGATTTAGCGGTTGATTTGTGCGGATATCTGGATTGGAGGCATGTTTTTAGGAGTTTTGTAGTGTTTAGCTCAAGAAATATATGAAGATATGAAGAATGGTCAAGAACACCAAGACAATCGACAAATTAACAGGGCTGAGCCTGTGTTTTCTATTATACATCCCCTATTAGGGTTTAAGGTGCCGCTATTTATAGGGATTAGTGGTTACATCGAGGGCTAAAAGAGTACATTCAGTTATATCAATATAAACATAAATACAATAATTCGGGCCGAACTTAAGTTATGCAGGCCGAATTTCTTTTCGTCTGTAGCGCACTCTATTGTCACATGACTTTGCTGCTTAGCTCTGTGGGCTTCGGGCTGAGGGGTAGTCGACTTAGCCCCTAGTGCTTCATCTCGCCTGATGGGTGGCGTATGAAGGCTTTGGTCCCAACGCCCTTCGCAAGGCCAATGACAAGGGTCGTAATGGTGCGAATCGGGTTGGGTTAAGACCGGTCCAGCTCATCTTATGCAGATGCGAGCTAACTGGACTAGTGATCCTATTCGATATTGGGCCTGCTTAGAGGCCCAATCTGAATCCACGGGCTCTTTTATGAGTTTGGCATATCAATGGCCCCATACTCCTTGAGCTTTCCATTGCATAGATGAAGGTCATGGAGTAAAGTTCATTAGCAGCCTGATTCACCGTTTACCTCTTGGACTGTTGTACCGCAACCCGCTTAACTAGCGTGGAGGTTCGCGAGCTTAGTCTAGAGCCGAGCTGATGAACGATATGTCTTTATAGCACTTTCATGGCATGAATGCGACTGGCTGTTAGTTGCTGGGCTGAAGCGAATGAACTCACTTCGTTATGCTGATAAAGTGTAAGGCCGTCAGGGCTCGTGCTGAAGTGGGTTGATTTTCATGTCGAATCGGAAAGTAAAGAGCGTTTAGGTTCCCTATTTCTCGGACGAGCTGAATCTTTAGTATGCGAGCTGCTTTTGATCTCAGAAGTAGGACTTGTCAACTTCCCACGTTCCCCAAGTAATGGATTGTTTTGATAACCATCTCCGTGATTTCCTAGGGCTCTGAAAAGGCTCTATAACTACTCTAGGAATTCGAATTTCAAATTTTGAAATTCTAACCGCCCCTGATGCACTTTACAGGGTGTCATTGCTTTTCTATATAAGGGGAGGGACTCCCCCACTTCAATACTTTGGAAATTCTGAGAATTATTTGGGCAAAGAATCCCGGCGAGATCAAGAAGATTCCGGACATCTGAGGCAATTTCCGGTCAAGCTTCTACACCGTTTCCCAACCTTTTCTCCGTTTTCCCCATATTTTCTGAGGTAAATCTCCTATCATCACTTCTTTCTGGTATCTAAAACGCGTATCGGCCGATTAGAAGGACTATTTATGCTTGATTCCTTGAATATTAACGATGAAATTGCTTGAATGTTGATTGGTTTTTGAATACCCATTGCATGTCTGTCGTTTCGGTTAGCCTTTGCCGAGACAGATGCCTGCTTTTCTCTAAACATGCTTCATTTCCATTTCTTTTTCTTGTATTGCTTAGTTATGTGCATAGATTAAATGTTTGAAATGCCTGAGTACCTTTATTCTTTGCCGATTCTGTCGCTTTGCGTTGTCATTTATAGACCGAAAGACCTTGATTAGTGTGTGTTTATTTTTCTGGTGGGCATGCTTTCTCCGGTTGGGCTAGTATAGGTCTTCCCTTCCAATTGCAGTAGGGGAGCGAGGTGTCAAGATGGTTGGGCTTACTCATCTCGGCTTGACCTTTGAGTCTGAGTGATTGATTGTCCACCCTGCTCTTTTTTTCCAGGCAATGTCGGATAATCGTGGAGGCGAGTCAAGCTTTAGTGGTTCAGAGGGCCATGTGGATCCCGCCCCCCAAAATGTCGAGCAGGGAGCTATGGCTTGATAACGCTCTAAATACTACCGTTAAATGAACCTTTATTTACCCCGAATTATGCTCAAGGGAAGATAGATAGGCTTATTATTATGAGAAATATGTGTTAAACACCAAGTGCATGTTCCTAGGTTTATGATTTTGCATCTATGTTATTCTCCCGTGGATTCGGTACTGTTTTGTCTTGTTTTGTACACTTTTCAGGATGTACCGAAATCTGGAGCAACTAGGAATGGATCTGGACCAAAGAGAAATTATTGGGCCAAGGGGAGAAAGTCCAAGAAGAGATCTGTCAGAAAAAAGAGATAAAAGTTGGCCCGATTAATCATAGGCCAGGCCCGATTAATCGAGGCCTTAGAAGACAAGAAATCGAAGTCTGTCGCATCTACTAGGTCGGTTAGGGTTTTATTGAGTCTTAAGTCGGCTATAACATCTGTATAAAGCCGCAGATACTGATTGTAATATGGGGATCAACTATATACATTATCATATCATATATTTCATTGATGAAATAAAGTTTCTTTAGCTTTTGGTGATTTATTTTCCAGTTTCCTTCCCTCCACGCCATCTCTAGCTTGAGTAGATCAATCTAGATCTCCATAACCGAAGGTATAAAGCTTTGAACATTCCTTTATGTCTTTATTATGGTAGATCTACTTGTATTTACGTGTTATAGTTAATCTACATGTTTAACAACCCCATAATTTACTTGAATTAATCAGAACGAAGTAATGTTGATTCCAGAATAGGAACTGACGCCCCCGATTAATCGAAGGTCTTTACCGATTAATCGAGGCAATATTTAGGCACCATAATCTGGAGATTCGGCATCAGCTACGTTGATCGACAAATTTAATTAACAGTAGGTTAGATCTGGCTAATCTACTTATTGTATTCGTAAATTAATATGAAGGACTTTCAAGGTGAAGTGTTATTTAGGACATTGTCTTGATGGATCCCTAGGAACATGCTAGTCATGGTCGATAGCTGCTTAAGGAGTTTTTCGGTCTCGAGCCGGCATCTCTAGAACGTATTGCGTATGAACTAATACAACCAACGAAGGAGGTTAGTTGCGTATAGATTGTCTGCTGTCCTTACAATGGAAATAGATAGGGTTATGAGATTGCACCCGAGGGGTAACTGAATTAAATCGTTCGATTAATTTAGGGAAATTATGTGGGGAAGTAAACATAAGGATTGACTACACCAAGTTAGTAGATCGGTGGGGATGGGAGGAATACCACGTTTCTTTATATGTTATTGTTGGTCAATGACCATATTCGTCTTCTCAATTAGGGTAGATTCGTTTATACTTAAGTTGCATTGTCTCTGTGGGTTCGACCTTGATTCACCGTTGCTATGCTATAATTTGACATAGTACTTTTGCTAGTATGAGAGATGTAATGCGCGACGATCAAGTATTTGGCGCCATTGTCGGGGACATTGGCCAATTTCAAGAATAAATGTATTTAACTCTAATTAAGAAGTTGTTGTTTTTCTTTTATTTTTTTAGGATTTGAGTCGTCCTGCAATATACATGCATTGTTTTGATGCCACAATAAGAAAATCTGAGCCAGATTAATCGTGGGTTACTGTTAAGGGTGAATTTATACGTTTTATAACGTTGTATTTTATGATGTTCTCCCCCATAATTCATATGATTTGCATAGGAAATGTGGTTTTAAATGATTTATTAAGCAAGTGAGATTTTAATTAGTTTATTCGCAAAATGAGGTTGTGTACATGTTTTGATTATGGTTTTATGAGTATTTGGATTGTGTTACGTTTTGCGATGTCTTAATGTGATGTAGATACATGTTGGAGGCTAAATTGATGATCAAATGTTGATATAATTCGAGCTAAATCGAGATAGAGATGAGAAAAGAAGGATAAGGATGGAAGAAGGAAGAGATAATGATCAAGAGATCGAGTTCCAAAGATCGATGAACGAGCGTCCACGGTCCGTCCATGGTGGGCGGGCGTTTGCTCAACCGAACGAGCGTTCGAGGTGCGATTTACATTCGTGAGCCTTCAAACGCCGCATGCATAAACGGCGTTCACCTCCGTCCGTAAGGCTTTCTTTGGACGAGCGCCCAAGCACCGCTTAGCCTAAACCGACCTAAAAATCTATAAATAGGCGCGATTTCTCAAACCCTAGACACACAATTCGAACCCTAAAAACTAGGGCAGCTTGGCTGCGCGTTTTCTCTGATTTTATCTACTTTTATGCAATTTAATTCCTAGATTAGATTAGATAGATTCATGTCTTTTATTTCATCAATTCGAGTTGCAACAAGGATGTTAAGAGGCTAAACCTCTTGAACAAGCGTTGTGAAGCCATCCATCAACAATTCAGTTTGATTCGTGGATCGATTTGTGAGTTTCTATCTCAAGTTTGTTTCTTTTATCATGCTTTACATTGTTTTATTGCAAGTCGTATCGAAAGATGGTTGCTTTATGATTGTTTTATTGATGAAAATCATATAAACATTAGATCACCATGCTAAAAGAATAGATCTTCGATCTAACTAAAATGAGAGTTATTAGATTGATTTTCTAGATTAGAAATTGAAAGATTTCACGCCTAGGTTAGAAAGACGTAATCTTTAACATCGAAAGATAAAAGATTAGGAAACGAACTTGTCTACGAGAGTAGAAGTTTATGCCTTCGATTAGGTGAATCACGACTTGAGTAGATCACGAATTAATCCGAATTAGAATTGAATGTTGATAGGATAGGTGGATCAATTGCTTGTTCGTTCGTTATAATTTGATTTTAATCCTTGAACTTGAATTGTTAGATTAGTCTACTTTTTCTGCACTTTAGTTTAGTTTAGTTTATCGCTTTCAATCTTTCCTAGCTTTGGATTTCATCCTCTGTCTAGTTTATTTTTCAAAGATGTTTGTCCAGTTTTAGTTCCCTGTTTAGGTTAGTTTTCGTGACAATAGTTAGTTAAAAACAAAAGCTAGGGTTCACAACAGTCTAGTTCCCCGTAAGATCGACCCGGCATAGCCTCTACACTACGATCCTTGCACTTGAGGTTAACCGGTTTATTACTTGTTGTTTTGTATTGATAAAATCCGGGACAAGTTTTTGGCGCCGTTGCCGGGGAACCGGACGGTTGCCTAGTTTTTGTTCTAGTTTTTATTTTGCTTTTAATTCCTGTTTTTAGGTTAGATATTTTCAATTTCTGTTTGTGGTTAGTAGTGTAGTTGTTTTTGTTCAATTGTCTGTCGCTTTTAATTGTGTTTTTGTTAGTAGTTGATAGAAAATCTTAGCTCTTAACCTATACTCTGTTTTCTGTTTACCGTACTCTGTTTTACTAATCGTTTATTCCCAGTTGGACGAGCGTCCGTTTTACCAGACGCCCGTCCAGTTCTTGCTTCAGTCGGACGAGCGTTTAGTTTACTGGACGCCCGTCCACTGAAAATTCTTCAATCCTGTACAAATTCTGACCTGCGGACGAGCGTTCGGATTTCCAAACGCCCGTCTGTCCTCCTGTTTCAGTGTCTTTTCGTAGGTAGGGTTTTTGTTTCTATCCTTTCTAGTTTCCACGTTGATTCGGTGACATCTAAGGTTGAATCATCTGACTCCACACCTTTCACGATCAAATTTTAGGATAAAAGGGTCCGTTTTAGCACTTGATAGTATTTTGGCCATAACTTTCGGCTCGAGTGTCGGATTGGCGCGCAGGACCCCAATTCGGAAAGCTCGTTCCGACGCCGACGACGTGGCAGACCTCCGGAGGCCGTCCGACACCGTTTTCGAGGTCAAAATCCACTGTTTTCCCTTCCATTTTGGGCTCAGAAGATTTCAACACGTTTTTAGTGTTTCCTGTTTTTCTGTTTTTAAATTTTTCGTAGTTAAGTTTCGTAGTTTTTGATTCCTCTAGGTTTAGTTATCCTTTCCCTCTGTCTGATCTGTCCTTTCGTCACTTTCTATCCTTTCTTGCTCAACACCTTGAGTTGGTGTTCGGTTTATGTAAACTCGTAGTCATAAGGGACCACTAATCTATTCCCCTGACCCCGAGCGGACCATAGTCCGACCCAATAGGCGGAGACTTCGTTTCGACGAAGAAAACGCTCTAGATCAAGAATTTGAGCAATATCTTTCAGAGAAATCGAAAAAATAGTAATAATGGCGTGAGAAGATAGACGGGACGTTGGCCGACTATGCCATGCCCGCACAATCACCATCAACCCGGCTATCGTCATGCCTACCATTATTGCTCCAAACTTCGAGCTTAAACCGGACTTATTCGGATGATGCGGCATGCATCAATTTTCCATGGTTTCCCATCCTGAAAACCCCACACTCACTTACACACATTCTTGCAAATATGCGGTACTACCCGTATCCAAGGTGTAAGTGAGGGCGCCATCAAGCTTAAACTATTTCCATTTTCCTACGGGGAGGCACTCGAGTGGTATCACTCTCTCCCCTCTGAATCCATCACTACGTGGGCGGAGCTCGAGAAGGAATTTCTAAGTCAATACTTTCCTCCTTCAAAATGCATTGCTATGCCTCGAACGAAATCTTCACATTCCGTCACCGGAAAATGAGTCATTCTTTGAGGCGTGGAAAAGGTTTAAGTCTCTCTGCGCAGTGTCCCCATCATGGCTTGCCAAAGCAAAGGCAAGTCCATACTTTCTTCAGTGGATTGACCGAGCTCACCAAGGGCATGGTCAATAGTTCCTCTGGTGGGGCATTTCTCAAGAAAACACTGATGAGGGGTGGGCGCTGGTTCGAGGACATTGCCAAGTACAATTATGCCCCCTCTTATCAAGCCATCCAAGCACCTCCTCCGCCTCCCAAGGTCGAAGAGGTGACTATGCAAAATCTCGTTGCCATGTTGCAGAAGCAAATGACAACCTCTCAAATGGCAGCCTCTCAAAACTTCTCAAATCCGAGTTATCAGGCTCCTTCACCTTCACAGAACTCTCAAGTTATGTCTTCGTGAAGCTTGTTTGTCGGGCCGACCGCCATATGGTGCCAATGTCAATTTTCTTCCCCCTCTGCTCAGCAAGTCAATGATGTTCATGACTATGGACAGCATAATCCAATCACATGCCAAGTATGTGATAGCATAGAACACATCGCCGCTCATCCCATGATTGGGCGAAATCGGAAGTCAATGCTTTCTCTGGCCGCATAAATCGGAGATTCAATAACCAATTCTCGGCGAGCAGTTTCTAAAAACCAAGGGTTTAATCGGTCTTGATTTAATCTAATTCGAACTTCAATAGAAACCCTGGTTATAATCAGAACCCAAGCTATAACTCTTTCAATCAGAATTGGCCCGCAAATTCTAATTCTACATTTCCAATCACCCAATCACCACTCCCTCAAAATCATCAGAACTCTCAAGGACCCTCCCAATCCAACAATTTCGAAACCAAGTTGGAGGAGCAAAGCAGGACAATAAAAAGTCTTGAGAGACAAATAGGGCAATTGGATGAGCTGCTAGCGTCAAGACCCCCAGGGCATCTGCCCAGTTTTACTGAGAAAAACCCAAAAGGCGGTCAAGTCACTCACGCCGATTTAAGCAGCAGTCAATGCACTGACCTGGTACCTTCACCTCCATACGGTAGAGAAGAGGCCAGTGCAATGAATTTGAGAAGTGGTTCTCAAGTTGGTGGTCCCCCTGGCTTCCAGGGAAACCACTAGCCCCTCCTGCCATTGGTAAGGCAGGAGGGGAAGTTGAGCACCCATCATCCCCTTGGCTGCAGAAGGAAAATCAGGTGGCTGATCCCCTGATAGAAGAAAGAGTTGAGATTCCTCAAGTGGTTGATCCTCGAGGAATAAAGAATCAATTGGAAGTCCTCAGGTGGCTGTTCCCCTGAGAAGTGAAATATTTGAGGATCCTCAGGTGGCTGATCCCCTGAGGAGTGATGAGTTAAATGATAGTCAGGTGGCTGATCCCCTGACTAGCAAAAAGAATGAAAAGACAGTTCGATGGAAAGATTTGGAAGACAAGGCCGTTAGTTCGCCCTCGAAGAAAGTATTTTCCGAGGAGGATTTGAAAAAGCTTCCCTTTCCACCTAGAAAGAGCAACATCCCATTGAGCGAAGATAAGAAGTATGAAAAGGTGCTTAATTTGTTGAAAAATACTCGTAAATCTTCCATTGTCAGATGTCTTGGTAGAGATGCCTAAGTACACCAAATTCATAAAGGATGTTGTTTCTTCAAGAAGAAGTTAGCGAGAAATGGATCGAGGCAATTGGTGAGGATTGTTCAATGATCAATTATCCGGACTTACCAATCAAAAGAGGTGACCCGGAAATTCGTGCTCACATTGCGGATGGGAGGCCTAGTCTTTCCAAATTCTTTATGTGACACTGGTGCATCCATAAGCTTGATGCCATTATCTATTTGCAAGCAAATGGGTTTACAAAGTCTTCTAGAACCCACTACCATGAACTTGCGGTTCGATAGATCTTCAAAGAAAGCCTCGGGGATCCTAAAGGACGTATTGGTTCAAGTTGGTAGGTTTACCTTTCCCGTTGGACTGGTATGTCTTAGATATGGAGAAAAATGAAAATGTCCCTCTCGATTCTTGGAAGACCTTTCCTATCTACAAACTAGAGCCCTCATCGATTGTGATGGTGGGAAAGTAACTATCCGAGTTGGTGACCAAGAGGTGAGCTATAGTGTTTCTAAATCTATTCAAGTACCCTCCGGTTCTCCAACCGGCTTTTCCATTGAGGAGACGTCGATGACTTCAATGACTTCATGGATAAGCAAGTCTTGGTTGTAGAAGCGAGAATATGAGCGATTGATCGATAATGTGAATAATCATGGTGTGGTCAATCTAGACCGATTAGCGGTGATTTTGAGGATGGGCTAAGAAGAAGCTTTGGCGGTAGGGCCCACTAAGTAAACTCAACGATGTTGAGTTGAGGAGTGGAGATCTTAAATCAAGTCTAGAGGAACCCCTGTAGACTTGGTTCAAGCCGTTGCCTAAACATCTTAAGTATGTATTTACGAGAGAAGGTGACAAGCTTCCTTTGATCATCTCTGCCAAGTCGTCTCGAATAGAAGAGCTTAAATCATTAAACGTCTTGCGCAAAAATGAGAAAGCCTTTGGATGGCGGTGGGGAGATATCCGAGGATATCTCCCGACATCTGTATGCACAAGATCAAGACGAGGAGGGTGCAAAACAGAGTTAGACAGACCTCGAGAGAAGGCTCAACCTCACATGCAAGAGGTAGTCAAGAAGGAAATTATAAAGCTTCTAGATATGGGTATCATTTACGCCATTGCACACAGGTGAGTGGGTATCCCCAACTCAAGTAGTTCCCAAGAAAGGTGGAATTACTATTGAGAAGAATGAGAAGGAGAAGAGATAGCATTGAGGCTCGTTCATCGGATACAGTATGTATCGATTATAGAAAACTCAATGAGGCCACAATGAAAGATCATTTCCCCTTCCATTCATTGACCACTTTCACTTGCATTCTCTCGCTTCTGGATGGATATTCGAGGATACTTCCGAATACCCATCGATCCTGGACATTTCACTTGCCCTTATGGGACATTCGCCTACAAAGCGGATGCCATTTGGTCTCTGTAATGCCCGGCCACCTTTCAAAGGTGTATGATGGCAATCTTTGACGGGCTAGTTGAAAAGTGCATGGAGATTTTTATGGATGATTTCTCGGTCTTTGGTCAATCCTTCGATGATTGCCTCGATAATCTTGATCAGGTGTTGTCTAGATGTGTGGAAAAGGACTTAGTGCTCAATTGGGAAAAATGCCATTTCATGGTAGATGAAGGCATAGTTCTTGGCCACAAAGTGTCAGCCAAAGGTATAGAAGTAGATAGGGCCAAGGTTGAAGCTATTGAGAAGATGAGTTATCCTAAGAATGTTCGGGAGGTCCGAGGTTTTCTCGGACATGTCGGCTTCTATAGGAGGTTCATCCAGACTTTTCAAAGATTGCCAAGCCCTGCCTACTTTACTCAAAGAAGACGTTACTTTTGATTTTGATGAGAATTGCAAGCGCGTTTGAGGAGCTTAAGAGTAGATCGATCTCTGCCTCAAATTCTTATATCGCCAGATCGAACCTACCTTTTGAGCTTATGTGTGATGCATCCAACTATCTTTGTTGGTGCGATCTTAGGGCAAAAGCTTAATGGAAAGTTCCAGCCTATCTATTATGCCAGTCACACACTGAATCCTTCTCAAGTTAACTACACGACAACTGAAAAGGAACTATTAGCCGTAGTCTTTGCTATGGATAAGTTTCGTAGTTACTTGCTGGGTGCTCAAGTGATTGTGTGGACTGATCACGCTGCTTTGCGTTATCTCATGACCAAAAAGGAAGCTAAACCGCGCTTACTGCGTTGGATACTGACCCTCCAAGAGTTTGACGTTCAAATTAAAGATAAAAAGGGCAGTGAAAACGTAGTGGCGGATCATGTCTCTAGGGTGTTAAGTGAGGAAAAGGGTGATCCAGATGATATAGATCTTTACTTTCCTCTAGAAAACATCGTGTTGATAGACGGTTGTCCTCCTGATGTTCCATGGTATTCTTCCATAGTGAATTACCTTCATGCCCGTTACCTTGATCCTGAAATGTCTTATCAAGAGAAGAAGAAGTTCTTCTCTGATATGAAATATTTCGTTTGGGATGAACCTTACCTCTTCAAGATCTGCAAAGATGGTTTGTTTGAGGAGGTGTTCTGAATCGAAGCGGCAGCGATATAATCGAGCAATGCCATAGTGGACCCACAGGTGGTCACTTTGGTCCTTGGAAAACGGTTGCGAAGATCTTCCAGTCCGGTTTCTATTGGCCCACGATCTTTAAGGACACGGAAGCTTTCTGTAAAGCTTGCGATAGGTGCCAAAGAACCGGAGCTTTGACAAGGCGGTTTGACATGCCGTTGAAACCCATCTTAGAGTGCGAAGTCTTTGATGTATGGGGCATCGATTTTATGGGACCATTCCCATCATCGTGCGGTAACAAATACATCTTAGTCTGTGTAGATTATGTTTCGAAATGGGTGGAAGCGTTAGCCACTCCTCACAATGATCATAAACGGTCATGAAGTTCCTTAAGAAGAACATTTTTGTGAGATTTGGTTGTCCGAGAGCCTTGATTAGTGACGAAGGGACGCATTTTTGCAATCGACCTCTAGAAAAAGTTCTAGAAAAGTATGGTGTTCGCCATAAGATAGGCACACCATATCATCCAATGACTAGTGGTCAGGTTGAGCGAAGCAACCGTAGTCTTAAGAAAATCCTGAGAAAGACGGTGAATAGTCATAGAAAAAAAAGACTGAGTTCGAAGTTGGACGATGTACTTTGGGCATATAGGACTGCCTATAAGACCCCTATGGGTACATCGCCATATCAAATGGTTTACGGTAAGCCATGCCATCTGCCAGTCGAGTTAGAGCACAGGGCGTATTGGGCTACGAAGTTTTTGAACTTCGATTCCCAATCCTGTGGGAAACATCGATTGCAAAGAGCAGTTGCATGAGCTGGATGAATTTAGACTCCAGGCTTATGAAAGCGCCAGGATTAGTAAAGAGAAGATGAAACTACTCCATGACGCCAGGATAAAGAAGAGAGAATTCCAGGTCGGCGAGCAAGTTCTCTTATACAATTCTAGGTTACATTTGTTTCTTGGGAAGTTGAGAACACGTTGGTCCGGTCCTTTCGAGATTCTCCAAATCATTCCTGGAGGCGTTCTAGAGTCTTGTGATTACGGCGATCAACCGTTCCGAGTGAATGGTCAGAGATGCAAACCATAACATTGGTGAACCCAAGGTAAAGCCTTTGACTGTTCGATTTCTCGATATCCTCGGGTGTAGCACCCTAAAGTCGATGAGTTTGACGAGTTCTCGCCCGACTTATTTTCTGAGGATGACGGTTGTGGTAAATCAGAAGAAGTTCTAGCAGGTAGTTGGGATATGGAAGAGTTTTTCAAAGAGCAACAACTCAAGAGGAAGCTGGCAAAGAAGAAATCGACCATGGGGAAGTTCAAGCGTGTTTGGAGAGATATTAAAGAATTAACCCCTTGTGTTCGGCTGCTTGCTTCGCAGCCACACTCATCGATGAGAGCTTACACGGCAGTAGGTGGCGAAAAAGTCAAATGGCCTGATCCAGTGAGCCTTCATTGCGTCGGGCTCTCGACGTTAAACAAAGCGCTTGGTGGGAGGCAACCCACTCTTTTCTTTTCTTTTGTTTATTTATTTCTTAGTTTTTCGAGCTCACTCGCCGGTTTCTCGTAGGCTCGGATTTTATGTTTTCCGCTTTTGTATTTGAAATTTTTTCTGTTTAAAAAAAAGGTGCATTGGTGTTTTGAATGGAATTTGCTGTTTTTGTTGAGGCACTGCTGTGGATGCTTTTCAATCTCGACTTCTCTCTCTTTATCACTTTTGTACGCTACGATATAATCCCTTGTATCCCCCGAGGTATTTCTTTGTTTTCATGAGTGCAGGGAATTTGCATTAGCTTTAGTGCGATTTCAGATGATGTCAGTTTTCCGGTGGATGGTCCACAGTCTACTGCATTCATCGAGCATTTCTGGAGGTGGATCGATACGCTTCCAGAAGTGTTTCTTTATAACTACAATCAGCTAAGTACTTTCTTTCTTTTTTTTAATTCTGCACACCATGAGGACATGTTGTCATTTAAGTGTGGGGGAGGGGATTAGTCGATATGTATCTATACATTTGCTTACATGATATTATTTCTATGCTAAAATGAGCTAAATTTTAAAAATTTTTGTTTTGTCTCGAGTGAGCAATGCATGTTTTTGTTCGGTTTGTTATATTCATTGATGCTGTATGCCGTATGTTCCGTAAGTTAGTTGTTTCGCCCGACACTCTTTTTCACATGCCATAGTAAATGATGAGCTATATTATAAAGTTATACCCCTTTTGATTAGTGATGTTTGATTCCTTATAAGTCATGTGCTTAGTGCTAATGTTCATATCGTGAGACTTATGATAGTTTGTGTTTAGTTCCAAGTATGATATACTGTGAATATCTAGAAGTTTGAATGTGATAAGTAATACGTAGCTAATGTCCTTTGAGAAAGTTGAGTTAATAATGAAATCAATAGTGTGTGTCGGAAGCTGGTCGATGATTTGAGTGCGGTAAGGCATTATCTCGAAATGTTTTATTCCACTATGATGACCAAAAGCTCACGACAGTCAGAAGAAGCTGCTTTATGATTTGAGTAAGGTAGGGTATACCACGTATGTCCTATTCTGCTATGATGAGCAATAGCTTATTCTGATGTGTGTTTAAATGTGCAATCAATTGAATCAACTTAGGAATTGGTATGAAAAGAATGAAATGAGACTTAGTTATCGTTAATCTTATCCCCAGTATAAACCGATGGATATGCTGTAGGGATTATCCTCTAAGTATGTCGGAAAGGTCTTAAATGTGTTCTATCATCTTTTCCGGGATATGTTACTGCTTTTGTAGGTGCATCTTATAAGTATCTTTTATTACTAGTTTGAAGGGGGTATTAGCTGGTTTTGCTTGAAATATTCAAGTTTGGATTTAGTGGAAATTTGCTATGGTTATGCACACACACACGATGGTGAACTTCTAATTTATTGACTATGTGGTATATGTGTTGAGGTGTCTATATTCTTTCCGAGCCTTTATCTTGTTTTGTTTTGCTCGGGACGAGCAAAGTTTAAGTGTGGGGGAGTTGTTAAGGGTGAATTTATACGTTTTTTAACGTTGTATTTTATGATGTTCTCCCCCATAATTCATATGATTTGCATAGGAAATGTGGTTTTAAATGATTTATTAAGCAAGTGAGATTTTAATTAGTTTATTCGCAAAATGAGGTTGTGTACGTGTTTTGATTATGGTTTTATGAGTATTTGGATTGTGTTACGTTTTGCGATGTCTTAATGTGATGTAGATACATGTTGGAGGCTAAATTGATGATCAAATGTTGATTTAATTCGAGCTAAATCGAGATAGAGATGAGAAAAGAAGGATAAAGATGGAAGAAGGAAGAGATAATGATCAAGAGATCGAGTTCCAAAGATCGATGAACGAAGCGTCCACGGTCCGTCCATGGTGGGCGGGCGTTTGCTCAACCGAACGAGCGTTCGAGAGGTGCGATTTACATTCGTGAGCCTTCAAACGCCGCATAGACGAGCGCTTCACCTCCGTCGAAAAGCTGCTTTGGACGAGCGTCAAGATAGTGGACGGGCGTCCAAGCACCGCCTTAGCCTAAACCGACCTAAAAATCTATAAATAGGCGCGATTTCTCAAACCCTAAACACACAATTCAACCCTAAAAACCTAGGGGCGCAGCTTGGCTGTGTTTTTCTACGCTTTTATCTACTTTTATGCAATTTAATTCCTAGATTAGATTAGATAGATTCATGTCTTTTATTTCATCAATTCGAGTTGCAACAAGGATGTTAAGAGGCTAAACCCTCTTGAACAAGCGTTGTGAAGCCGTCCATCAACAATTCGATTTGATTCGTGGATCGATTTGTGAGTTTCTATCTCAAGTTTGTTTCTTTTATCATGCTTTACATTGTTTTATTGCAAGTCGATCGAAAGATGGTTGCTTTATGATTGTTTTATTGATGAAAATCATATAAACATTAGATCACCATGCTAAAAGAATAGATCTTCGATCTAACTAAAACGAGAGTTATTAGATTGATTTTCTAGATTAGAAATTGAAAGATTTCACGCCTAGGTTAGAAAGACGTAATCTTTAACATCGAAAGATAAAAGATTAGGAAACGAACTTGTCTACGAGAGTAGGAGTTTATGCCTTCGATTAGGTGAATCACGACTTGAGTAGAGATCACGAATTAATCCAAATTAGAATTGAATGTTGATAGGATAGGTGGATCAATTGCTTGTTCGTTCGTTATAATTTGATTTTAATCCTTGAACTTGAATTGTTAGATTAGTCTACTTTTTCTGCACTTTAGTTTAGTTTAGTTTATCGCTTTCAATCTTTCCTAGCTTTGGATTTCATCCTCTGTCTAGTTTATTTTCAGCATGTTTGTCCAGTTTTAGTTCCCTGTTTAGGTTAGTTTTCGTGACAATAGTTAGTTAAAAACAAAAGCTAGGGTTCACAACAGTCTAGTTCCCCGTAAGATCGACCCGGCATAGCCTCTACACTACGATCCTTGTACTTGAGGTTAACCGGTTTATTACTTGTTGTTTTGTATTGATAAAATCCGGGACAGTTACCCTCGTTTAATCACGGTCCAGAAAATCGAGTTCTGACAACCTCTGTGTTTCTGTGTATATCTCTATTAGTTTTAGTTAGTAGGTCCACAACAGTTGGGTCTGAACCCAACTGAGGCGGAAGTTGCTAACCGTTTTGTTTGTTTTTGTTTTGTCTTTTCAGTAGGAATTACAGGACACTTCGGAGATTTGTTCAACATGATTTGGGAAAGCAAGACGAGTCAAGCACCATGCCTCGTGTGGTGTTGAATATCAAACTGATTTCTATGTATTCAGGTTCAAAGGTTAGAGAGCAGTATGAGGCAGATAAGAAACGAGTGGAAGAGGAGAAAGAATCACTCAAACTTAAAGGCGAAGAGAAACTGAAGGAGTACAAAATTTATCACCCAGGTGAGTTCCTTATTGAATTGATTGATATATCTTCTGATTATGATTTCGATGATCCTGAAGAGGATCTTGATGCTATGTTTTCCGAGCCCGAGGATTACCCGGACTGGGATACCGTACTAAAGCTAGGTTGTAATTTAACAAGGCGATTTCTAGCCTTTTCTTGTTGTTTAAGAATCTCATTGGCCTTATCAGACGAATAATTGATTCCTAAAAACATAGAGTAGAAGCTGTCCATAACGGCTCCGAATATTTCTCCTGGAGTAATGTCCCATTTTGTAATTTTTACAAATGACTGTACAATTCCAGCAGTTCTATGTTCTATTAAGAGGAGTATGTTTTTGGTTGTTCCATAAGCCTCTTTATTTGTTTGAATGATCAAACTTAATTCTGTAGCCCATCTGTCTTTGAGCTCTTTCCTATTTGTCCTACAACCAAGATTGAGGATAGGAAGCCCTATATCTTTAGGTTCTCCTGGAACTTTGGGATAACTGGTAAAAAAGGTTCCGTCGTTACCTTTTCTTTTCTTGGAGGTTTCTTCTCCTTTTGTACCAGAAGCTTCTGCTTCGGGTTGTTTATCTATTCTGAGGGTTTCTAAAGGTTCAGTTTTAGAAACATTTTCAGGTTTGTCTGGCTTGTCTTCTAGCGCATAGATAGTTTCAATACCAAGAATTTTACTTAATTCTGGTCTCGTTTCCATTTCCTTCTCAATTTCTAACTCATCAAGAGTCATTAATTTAACTACTTCATCCAAAGGTGAAGTATTCTGCCCGTCTAGAATGAAATAATCTCTTTCTAGATTATTCCAGAAGTATTCTTCTAGTTTTTGGCTTAGGCTCATTTAAAAGGCCAACTTAAAGCATTTGGATCAGTGCTTGAACCAAGCTCTTTGTTTCCCACATTATGATTGGGATAACTATATTTTCCATCTTCTGGAAAAGCAGAAGTAGAAGCAGTATCTACTGTGATACAGGAAAACTTATTGATTTCCTCTTTTATTTCTTTTATAATTTTTGCTGATATATAATCGAATTCTAGATTAGTTCTAGTATCATTTCTTGATATCTTATCTTGGATATCTTTTAACTGTTTTATGATGACTTTTATCTCTTTGTGAAGAAGATTAACAGTCTCATTAATAGTTATCATGCTTGCCATTGACAATAGCTTTATTGTCCTAATATTATTTTGAGATATTTCTCAAGTTTGTCAACCTTGCAGCTAAGCAGTTGAACTTCTTGGTCGGCAAGTCTGTCGATTTTACAACCCAGAGTCCTTATTTTTGAATTGGTTTTTTCTATTAGAATCAGTAATTCCTGATTATTTTCTTGTAACAATTCTTGTTTATCATAGGCTTGTTTACAATTCTTGAAATGACGATCTTTTTTTCATCCTACCACACCCATAGGCTTGAAACCGATGGATGTTGGGAAGATTATTTTTACTCGTTGTGGATTCTAGTGAAGTAGGTTAGGATGGAGTCAGAAATAACAAAAGAAAGAGTAAGAACTAGAGAGGTCAGGATTGAGCAGCAAGTTAGTGAAAGGTGTGTATAGGAAAAAAGAAAATCTGGAAAAAAGTTGGCCCCGATTAATCGGGCACCACATCCGATTAATCGAGCGAGGGTTTGTCGATTTTTGCTTGTCAGATTTAAGATGAGACCCTTCGATGTCATGTGAGGGACAAGCGTTGCATCGGTCAGCCCCCAGTCAGAGTAACCGCCTTTTTTTCCCCCCCTTTTTCCCTTTTTTCCATCATTTCCTTCTTTCCCACACTCCACCATTACTCCACCTCCTCAATCCCATCAATCACACCTCAATCCCATCACCACCATTACTCCTCTAATCCATTATCCCACTGAATCCTTCCATCTCCTTCCATTTCTCTTATTTAAACACCCATTCACTACCTTCACTACCATTCTTCTTCATCTTAAACTATAATCTTCATCTTCATCACAAACTTCTCCCTTTCTTCTTCTTCTTCATAAATCTCGACTCCCATCACCACCAATACCACCACCATTACCCTTTTTCTTTCCATCATCATAATCTCAACCACATAATCCCATTGATGCTGCTGTGTTGTGCTGCTGTAACGTTGTTGTTGCTGCAATTCATCTTCTTCCATCATCAGCAGCACAGTTTTAGAGAAAAATCGTAAAAATTTGGTCCGATTAATCGGGAGTACAGGACGATTAATCGAGTGTTAATTTTCAGGACAGAATCAGTGCTTTCAGCCTTCTCTATTATCAACATTCATGGGTCCAAAAAGCAGCAGAACTGTTCGTCGCCCAAGCGGTCATCAGGTTGTCTATGGTGATGCCAACCCCTTGATAGATGAGGTTGAGCAATTTGATTCTTTGGAGATTTACGAGTCATTCCGAGGTCATTGGAATGGCCGACCTGTTGCCCGTGAACGTGGCATCGACTCGGAGGATTGTGGCACTATCTTGCCAAGAGCCATGAAGTATCACGACATCCTGAATATGGTAGAGGCACCAAGCCGGTTCAATGTTACGGTGGTGCGAGAGTTCTATGCGTATCTGGCGCTTAACCCAGGAGCTACATTTGCTATAGTCTGAAGGGTGAAAGTAGATTTCACCATAGAGCGGATCAACGAGTATTATAGGGTGCGCAACCCACCAGTAGGTTCGGAGGAGTATACATCATCCTCCAATGTTAACCATATAGAGAGAATGCAGATGATTGCTGACTACTTTGGGGTGGTATGAAAGAGAAATCCGATGGGAATCCCCACCATCTTCCTGGAAAATGACCTATCTTGGGATAGGAAAATGCTGAACAGATTTGTCCGTTCCCGCCTTCTGCCAACCAAGCATACGGCCTTTGTTACACTAAGAAGGGCAGAGTTGATGTTCTACCTGGAACAGGAATCTCCGGTCAACATCGGCATCCTGATAAAAAACCGCATTCAGGATATAGTTGATGAATCCGAGTGAGAGTTTCTGCCTTATGGCCCGATGATAGATATGTTCGCTCTGGAGAATGAGGTTCCGGTTTTGGTAAGTGACGATTGGGAAGAGCCTGAGCCTAAGATAAGCTCGCAGTCAGTTTCACGAGCACCTAGATGAGTGGGTCATAGAGCTGAGAGAGAGCGCACTCTGCTTCACGGGGGGACTCGATATCAAAAGGCTTTGATAGAGGAGAATGCACAAGATATTGCGAGTCTGCATCGCAAAATGGATCGTATGACAGAATTTTTAGGCATTCCTCCTTCAACCCCACCACCAAGAACTGCCCCACGTCACAGAGCATCCTCTTCCGCTGCTGCTGCTTCAAGTTCAGGGCCACCTCCTGGTTTCGAACCTCAAGATGATTGGGAGGAACAAATTGATGAGGACTAGTTTGTTATTTCTTGTTTTTATTTTCCATTTTTAGTATTTTTATTTTTATTTTTATTATCCTATCTAGTATTGTGTCAGACTTTTATTAATAATATAATGATTTTGTTGGCTTAAATTGTTTTGGAGTTAATTTATATCTCTTTTACTGCCGCATTTTTATTATACAGTTATTGTCACCTGAGTTTTTTTCTCTTGGATTGTTCGAGTTATTTAGCACATATTTTTCAAGGACTTCTTATACGATTCCCATTGCAATTAATCGAGATCCATCTACTTGCTTTGCTCCTCGCTTATCGAAGCTAAGTTCCATTTCGTTTTATTTTCATCTTCTCATTAGGGACAATGTTTTGATTAAGTAGGGCGTAAGAGCGTCACTTAGCTTTTTTACATCATATTTCAAGTTGCTTGACTATCTTGATTCTCTTTGATGCACTTTTCACCACATAGACTTTGGTTCGTTTTAAGTGAAAATTTTGAGCTAACTAATTACACCCTTGTTTCACAACGCATAGGTGAAAGTCATGTCCATTTTTTAAGTAGCGACGTATTAACCGTACATTCTGTTTATGAACCACCTTTTTGAGCACACTCATTTCTTCAGTATGTAGTATAGATGAGGTATTATTCAATTTAGTATGGAAGAATGAGATGTGTTACGATGAAGTATTGACTTATTAATTGTTATTTTGTCATTTGCATTCAATTTTTGAGCACACAATCTGAGTGAGAAGTATTTAGATGAGATGAAGAGTTATCCTAGACCGGGATTCGATGTTTGTCGGTGGATATACTTTAACCACTTGTTATAGGAGGAGGGTAGTGATAGCAAAATACTTAACCGCTAACTTTCACCGACAGAGTATCGGGTCAACGGGAGTATAGTGGTCACAAGGTCGTATCCACAAAGAGTAATTCTAAGTACTAAAGCTGACGTGTAACTTGGTTCAGGTCAATCAAAGGTGGAAAGGTCTTATACTAGTGCAGAAATAAACAATTATACGAACGGTGTTACTTCTAAATATTAAAAGGCATAGCCGAACTATGATCCCACGAGCTACTTTTACCCCTTAGGAAGGACTTGATGGGGAGTGTGTCTTAACCGACCTACCTATCCTACGTAGTTTAACGACATCCACGGGTGCCAACTCCTAATTCTAGTGATTAGACTGAACAACTCGATCTAACCACCCTATGTGAAGCTAACCGACTCTCCCTTTAGAAAACCGATTATCCTAACATGATTAAGGTTTAGAGTTGCTCAAACAACGATGACAAACCTCTGTATTGGAAACGGTCCTAACAACTAGGCCGAATCTACGCAACGATCCCAAAACCCTTTTTCCCACATCTCACTGCAAAATACATCTATAAGTTCGATGTGTGTGACAGTGAACTAGGTGATCAATCTAATTCAAAGATGTTATAATAAGTTTTAGGACGTGGATTAATCGTTAAAACATTCAATTACGCACTACACTACTCCCAATCTCATCCTCCTTAGGGTTTTCGCTCGCTTTCACATAATTCGAATACACATGGAATTAGCTACTCATGATTATACTAATCAACGAAATAAGAATGGAAATCATGCTATAAATATTAAAAGAAGAATAATTAATTACCATATAATCGAAAAAAATCTGATCCAAAAAGAAGTACGAAAAAATAATCCGCAAAAAAGTCGAATCTTTGATCTTGAAACGGAAATCTAAGCAATAGAAAGTGTTTAGAATCGACCGGTGTTATCTAGGGAATCCACGGATCAAAAGTTGATCAACCTACACTAAAACTGCACCAAGATCGCCCAAAAAGTGTATAAAGTCGGCCAGGGTTACAAAAGTGCTAAATGAGCTGCGTGTTTATAGTGTAGGGTTGAATTTCCTGCTGTCGAGGGCAAACGAACGTTTGCTTCATGGTGAACGCTCGTTCGCCTGGTAATCCTGATGACGTTTAGACTTTGTTCTTCCATGAACGAGCGTCTGTGCTCCCTTGAACACTCGGTTGTACTATATGAGCTTTCTTGAATTCGGGCTGAACCCTCCCAAATGCTCATTTGGGGGAAATTGAGACGCTCGTTTGTCTTCTAAGCCAACTTCAGTATCAAGTGCTAACTTGAAAAACGCTCGTTTGGAATAGGCCAAACGCTCGTTTCGCTGATATCACATTATCCATCTTGAGCTCACCGCAAACGAACGTTTGCCATGGGGGAAACACTCGTTCGACCTAGTTTCCTTCCAAACTTGCATTTTCTTCACTTCAATGCTACGTTCGTGCCTCGAACATGTTTCTCACTCCAAAATATCGCCTTCCGGGTCCTCGAGTCACCTAAGTCCTGCAATAACATATACGAACAACACCACGCGTAATTCCGCAAGACAAAAGTGCTCAGAAAAGAAGTAAATATCGCTAAAAAGGCAGAGTTTACTATCGATATGACAGTTTTACTCCCCGTACAAATAAATCACAATATTACTCTCGGAATGGTCTACATCTACCCGGAACATGCCAATAAAGTGATAAATGGGGGCTAGATCACATACAAAAGTGCAGTGAAGTTGACTCCCATCAACCACCCCACACTTAGCCTTTGCTCGTCCTAGAGTAAACCGGCGTATTAAAAGAGACCAAGGGATCAACGAGACAAACGCATATAAAATCACTCACATCGTCAAGGTAAAAGATAAGTAAAATAGTGAATGCAAACATCTTGACTCAATCGTTATCAGACAAACGGAAAGTGTGTGTGTGACATAGCTTCAAAGTCATAAACCAAATTCACCGGTCTAGATTATAGATGCGTAGCTATTGCGACTACGCTAAAGCTCATATTAATAACATCTCCACTAATCGTGACCAACCAAAGCTAAATACGGTCCAGTAGGACTTTAAGGGTTATAACGTTAAGCTCGGGACAGGGTCAACTGAAAGGAATTTTGGGAACTGGAGAAGAGAAAAATACGAGTGAACCTAATCATCATGTGTATCTCCTCCTCCAAACCATGTAGACTGCACCAACACTCCTTTGATCAACATTTACTGGTGATAACAACTCCGAACTTCAACATTATATAAATATATGCACAAAATGAGTCCACTACGGATTTCTTTGGCTCACCACTTATTCAAACTTTGTTCATTTTTTCTTTCTTTTCTTCTTTTTCTCTTTTTTTCTTTTTGTGCTCTCAAATTTTTTCATTTTCTTTTTTATTCAAACTTTATTTCTTTCTTGAACCAAAAGCCTAATCAATGGATAACTCGAGCTCCTCCCCTCCAGAATACTAGCTCGCACTAACCAACTTTTTTCGAAACATGTACTATCTCCCACCCCACACTTGCTTCAGCAAGTGTGTCTAAAGTAACAACCAAGTCCACTCGTAAGGTGATCAAAAGAAATGTGACCAGTAATATAGCTCAGGGTTAGGGTAATATTGGCTAAGTAACCAAATGGCTCATTTTCGGACGGTGGTCAGACCGTCCTATCAAGGCTTAGATGGGGTACGAGGATAAACTGTTGGGATTTTGGCTTATTTGGCTCTGGTCGGGTCAAAGAAGCGCCATGACTGTCATCCCGTGTCTTTCCAAGGTTAATCCTTCTATTTCGCCTCGAATTTACAATATGGGATCTAGGAAGTCGAATTGTGCTCAAGTCTACCATAATTGTTCACCAGATCCTAAGGCCTATGAAATTGAAGCAAAACGTGTGAAAGAAAATACGTTTATAAGATAAACCTAGCGTCTTGCTATAAACATTCAGTATATCGCTAAGTCGTTTACCAAGCAAATGTGAGAATTAAAACATACAGACGGACATTGAATCCTTGGAAAATATTAAAAATCTAATTCAAAAACGGACACAGACTAAGTATATCACAAAATTGGCACATTTGACAAACAAACCATTAATACAAAGCTAAGTCGTATCCACCCCCCACTTTGAATGAAACACGTACTATCCTCAGTGTGTGAATGAGAGAGAAAAGAAGACTTAGCTTTAGACCTGGCAGAAAGGCGCTATCGAATCCCGTAACAGCCTCAGATAAGTATGCCCCGAATCCCTAAAAGAATAATGAAAACAAGGCAAAGCAGGCACGGGACATGGTCCATGTGCCAAAATAGGCAATAGGGATACGGGAGTATAACAGTAATAAGGCCCTGTCACGTCAGAAAACTCGACACACAATATGTCACGCACAAAATAGATCACTATAGATGGATAAATAACCCCCACGGTTAAAGCACAGAACATCTAAGCATAATAAAAAGGCACAGAGGCACATAATGTAGAAAACATCCACAAGGCGTACATATAAAAGCCAAGACACTAGTAAGAGTAGTAGCATGCCTTAAGGTTTACAAAACCATCAAAATTCAAATAGTAGCATCCAAAGACTGAGAGTATCAAAAAAAAATCACCAATGTAGCAAACTGGCTAGACAGATCCTAATCAACCTTAACACCGGACACAGACGACATAAGGAACAACATAAATAAAAATAAAATCACGTTTGTCCGGGTGCATCATCATCAGCAGCCGTAGTTGGAGAATCAGTGGTAGCTCCTGCCTCCACCTCCCAGTCTCCTCGTCCGTCGATGTCCCATCCTCCGAATCAAACTGTGCAGCAGCATCCTCAGCAGTAATCTGTGTAATAGCTCACTTAATATCGTCTGAAAAACGATAATCAAGGGTACTCAGGGCGAACGCAGCAGGATCCGCCAGCATTCTACCCTGACTCTGCAGTAGGAGGAGAGTCATGATATTATCTTGTGTCTGCTTTTGATCCTCCATCCAGTTCCTAAAATTGTTGGTCATACTCAACCTCTGACGAACGGAGGGAGAAAAAGTGAGAACTGGTGGTACCTGTGCAGGGGCAGAAGATGAACTAGGCTGCCCCGACGCCATACGTCGTAACTGAGCAGGAGACTTAGGCTTTTCTCTCTTCAACATTGGAGGGTTCTTGGGCTTGTGGTCCTCGGTGTACTCCGGTACCTTTGCATCCTTACACAAAATATAGATGAGATGTGGACAAATTAAACTGCGTGAGTAGACCTTCTGATTGGTGATGGGAGTCAACTTTACGTGACTCCGCTACATTGTTTGGCCTCCGTTTACCATATTTTCAGCATATTTTTGATAATTTAGACCACTTTCGGGGTAATATTGTGAGTTCCTCATGCGAGGGGTAATTCCGTCATTTTGATAGTTTACCACCCTCTTTGATGATATTGACCCCATTCGAGAAAAAGTGAAGAATTGGTGGCACAGGGTCCAAACGCACGTTCCAACCCTCAAACCAGCGTTCCAGGTCTCCAAACTGGCGTTCCAACCCTCAAACCAGCGTTCCAGAGTTTCCAGAGTCATACAGAGTTCAGCTCCTTCAAACGCTGGTTTAACAATTACCCAGAACGTGCGTTCCAGGCTATTCAAACGCACGTTCCCTACCTTGGAACGTGCGTTCCAGACCTCTCAAACGCACGTTCCATGCCTGTAAACCAGCGTTTGAAAGACAAAAGCCCTAAGTCGCCTGAACTCTTCAGCGAGCACGTTCCACTCCTATGGAACCGCGTTCTCAACCAAAAATCTGCAGGATTTTCCTCCACCTATAAATACCCCCCTTAGCCCATTTTGGGATGATTATTCATCTTCTTAGCTAAACTCTACCCCCTTCATAGCTCGAATTTTGTAATAGCTTAGAATACTTCCTTTTAGTGTAAATCAACAACATCTTAGCTCAATCTTTCCATTTCTTAGCTTAGATTTTCATTTCAAACACTAAGAGACCACCTTTTAATTACTTCTCTATTTTGTACTTTTCGGATCTCAACTCAATTTACGCAATCTTATGGTATATTTCTCTTCTCTTTTACTTGTTATGGCTCTTATTTACTTGTTTTGTGCATGTTTTGATTAGTATAATGAGTAGCTAAATTCTCTTCATAGCCGGGTCATGTGAAATTTGGTGAAATCACCCTTTGGTGATGAAATTGGGAGTGGGTAGTGCTTTTTATTGTTGTTTCTTGCATGTTTCACGTCTTAGAACTTGTTATAACGGATTTGGGCTAGATTGATCACCTAGGTCAAAATCACACACATCACTCTTGAGAGTTGTTCGAGAGAGAGGGTGTGGGAAAAGGGTTCCAGGATCGTGGTGTAGTCTCGTTTTAGTTGTTAAACCGAGCTTATCACGAGGTTACTCGTTTTTACGTTTAAGCGGCTCGAGTGCAAAACATGACTTGTTAGGGGAGAGTTGTTCAGACCTTGACAAGGCTTAAGGTGTTAGAAGAGAGTTGTTCGGGACGCTTAGCACCGGGTTTAGGAGTTCGCACCCGTGAAATTGAATGCAAGAGCTCGTTTGTTATATTGCACACTCCCGGTTTTGTCTATCCTCGGGGTTGAAATTAGTCATTTTGATCATGGTTCGGCTATGTCCCTTTCTCCCTCGTTGAATCTAGTAGTTTAATCTTCTCTCTCTCTTTTATGTTTTAGCATAGTGTAATAACAACCAACCAACCGCTTGTTTGCCTAGACTAAGTTAGACGTTCACTTTGGTATTCACAAACACTTGTCTCTTGGGATCGACCTCGGACTCCTGTAGCTATACTAGCAATCGACCCGGTACACTGCCGGTTAGAGAGCTTGTTTAGTCACCGTTGTCTTGAGCATCTTATAAATTCTGTTTGGTGAAAAAACGCTCATCAAAATGGCGCCGTTGCCGGGGATAAGTGTGCTATTTGTGATATCTTGCAAGTGAACCGAAGGCTTGGGCCTAGGTTTTGTTTTATTGTTTTCTTTTTATTTGACGGATTTTTGTTGAGAAGTCACACCATCAATTGCGGTGGTGGTGGTGGCTTGATACTTTGATTGTGTTCTTGTTGTTTTCTGAGTCTTGCAGCTTGAGCCTTAATGGAAGGATTTTTCAATCCATACTATTCGTCTCGAACAACAATACTTCTACCCACCTCGGACACTGAACCATGTTATCAACAACGATTCGTGTCTCACCTCGATATCAACAAGAGAATAGCCACGGTTCATGGGCTTATCGGTGCCTAATACATCTCGAATCGTAATTTTGGTTATTCGAGTCACGAGCCATGGTATTATGAGGTTGTCCAAATCCTAATGATTTTCAAGATTATGGTGCTCGTACTTCAAGAGAGTTGATAGTTTCACACGAGTCACCACCCGATCCGAATTCGGCATGGCAAGAGCCTCTACCATCCACTTCATCATGATCGGTTTGCACCTCATCCACACGAGGAGTGCATGGAGCATATAGCATATATCTATACTTATGATGAAGCAAGTAGGAAATGGACAGAGTGGATGAGCTTTATGAGAAAGTTGCTATAGCCAAAGCCGAGAAAATTTCGGAAAATCGATTTACCCGGGAGATGCGAATGGATGATCCGACGAGAGCTCATGGAATCTACGATTCGGGTTAATGGAATCCGAGAACAGTAAGAAAGATGAGAATGAGACTCCTATGGGTGAAGAAAGTTGGGTAAGTGTGCACAAGCTTCTACGGACGTTGTGTGATAATCTCAGTCGATTCGTGAAAAAACGAAGAGTGGAGCATGAAGAAGATGCATTTGCAATAGAGGCGGCTAGGGTTGATGAGGACTTTACTGTTGAAGTTCAAGTCGAGAGTGAGGTTGATGATTCAGTTCTCCATGAAGAGATTTCTGAGCCAGAGAATGAGTTGGGATTGCTCATAGTTCCACCTCCGATTGCGATGTTTGATTATGGCCGGTTTCAAGTTCTACCTACTACACCTCACCCTTGAGATAAAACTTGCTTTAAGCCTTGGTGGAGCGTGTGGTGGAGCCGCCCATTGTTTTGACTGAGCAAAAATTATTTGGCAACTAAACGCTTTGGGATGAAGAAGAAGAGCAAGATTTGAAGATGGTAGAGGTGCACCTTTTATCTATTACACCACCGCTCTCAAGAAATTCAAAATGATGATCTCGAAGGATGTATGATAGATTTGAGCACAATGTTTGATGAGACACAATTAGAGTCGGAGGAGCATATGGGATCGCCCGTTTCTTTATCACCCCTAATGGAGATTTCCATAAGGTGTATGAAGAAACCTTATGAGGCTCAAGAGCCTTCTATGGTAGAGCTGCCGGGAGTAGAGGTTATTAGCATACCGGTCCCGGACTACTACATTCTTTACTCTCCGGTAGATAAAGCTCACAAGATTTATGAAAGGGAACAACTACCATGGGATGGTAATTTCAAGAAGGAGGATGATGGCGGATTTCAACGAAGGGGATTCCCAAGAGCCATGTGCGGTAAGTTCCTAATGAACTCGTTTTCCCTATGCTTGCTATGCTCATTCTCCTTGAATTGTTGATATTCTTGAGTTCGGATTTCGGTTGATGGTTTTTGGTGATTTTTGATTGAATTAAAAATGTTGTCTTGAGTTGGTTTGAGTCCTTTGTGGTGCCACTTGGTCGAGCCAACGACGTAAAACAAAGGCGCTTTGTGGGAGGCAACCCACCTTTTTGGTAATAATTATGTTTTTGAAGTAGTTTTTTTTTTTTTTGGTTGTAAGAGGGGAGAGTTTTGCTTAAAAGAGAGTGTGGGATGAGAATTTCCTTTTGGTTCTGGCCTTTGTACATAGACGGGGATGTTTTTATGTGCGCCTCTGTGGCCTTATTTTATGCGTGGATGTTCTGAGTTTTATTGTTATATTGTATCCGTCCATTGCATATCCCATCCCCCCTCGGCATGCTTTGATATCGTTTCGAGGCATAAACTCGTTTTCTTACGCACCCGTTCGCCTATTGCTTGATCTTTAGCACGTGGACTTTTCCCGTGCCTACGCTTTCTTTGTTTCTTTTGTTCTCTCTTTAGGTTTCGGGATGGACTTATACGAGGGTGTCACGAGTTTCGAGTATCGGTTGCGCCTTTGCTGGGTTTTGGTCAAACAAATAAGTCTTTTACTCTTTTATCTCTCACACCGAGGACAATGTTTCGTTTAAGTGTGGGGTGGGAGACTTAGTTTGTTTTCTTGTTTTCGTTGTTAAATGTGCTATAAATGTGGTATGCTTAGCCTATGATCGGGCTCGAGTCGATTTTTGGGTAATTTTAAAATTTTTCAAGGGTCTTAACACCGTGTTGTATGTGTTATTTTCACATTTGAGGGTGATCACCTTAGTCGGGACCCGAACATGTGCATTGAGGTTTGATATTATCTTGAGAATGAAGTTTATTACTTTCACGAAAGCTACACTTTGTGCACAATTTGATTGCTACCACCTTTCATATCACTAGCCTTGAGACGAAATGTCATAGGTTTACCTAAGTAGGACATGGGATGACGGTTTTGGCGTTCTTTTGACCCTACCATAGCCAAATAAGCCTTAACCGGAACATTTACCCTTCGTAGCCCCTCTTAGCCTTGATAGAATGGTCTGACCACCATTCGCTTGATAGCCGCTTTTGTTACATAGTCGAAACCTACCCTTGAGCCTTAAATATGGTCACATATCCTTCATTTTAACCCTACGAGTGGACTGGTCCTTAGTTGGAACACACTTGCTAAAACAAGTGTGGGGTGGGGGAAATATGATGTTTTGATTGGGTTGTTGTTTCTTGTTTTGAGCTATAAGGTGTTGAGGAGCTCGTTTGGGCTTGGTGTTCAGTTTTTGGGCCAAGGAAAAGAACCTTCTTCTTCTTCTCAAAAAAAAAAAAAAAAAAAAAAAAAAAAAAAAAAAAAAAAAAAAAAAAGTTCAAAATACATTAGCTCTCGTTGAATAAAAGTTGATGTTTATAGAAATAAAAGGGTTGAGCTCAAAAGTTGCTTTTATGATGTTAGAGTTGGGATAGTGAGATAGGTGCTAGTGTGCTTGGACTCACCTTATGAAACTTGAAACATAGTCGAGTTTGGCAATGAGTTCGGGTGTATTGGTAACCTATGGTTCCCAAAATGTCAAAGTTGATCAAAAAGGGAGTTTTGGGTGGTTTGCTTGATACAGATGAGTTGGTACTTGGTTGATTAGGTTCACTCATTTTCTTTTCTCCAGCTCCCAAAATACCCTTTCGACTAACCGAAATCACCCTAGCCTAACGTTATAACCGCCAAGTCCTCGCCCGATCGTGTCCAAACTTAGTAAACCAGATTAGTGGAGAGGCTCGTGATTATGAAACGGTTGGTAGACCTTTTGGTTGGGATTCAAGCCCCAACAATCTTTTGAGTACTTGGTTCTAGCTTTGCACCACACACACTCCATTTTCTTGATAATGTTGCACCAATGTGTATATGTTCGTGTTTCTTACTTTGTGTTTACCTTGAGAATGTGAGTAGTAGCACCTACATCATAAAGTTGAATCCCTTGGTTTGTTTTAAACGCCCATTTTACTCGAGGACGAGCAAAGGCTAATTGTGCATGTTTTGATTTATAATTGAGGGCATACAACATCCCAAGATCAGAAATGTGGAAATGGGTCAAGTTATTCTTGGGTCAAGTTATTCTTGGCTTACCTACTCTCCCTTTAGAAAACCGATTATCCTAACATGATTAAGGTCTAGAGTTGCTCGAAAAACGATGACAAACCTCTGTATTGGAAACGGTCCTAACAACCAGGCCGAATCTACGCAATGATTCCAAACCCCCTTTTCCCACATCTCACCGGAAAATACATCTATAACTTCGATGTGTGTGACAGTGAACTAGGTGATCAATCTAATTCAAAGATGTTATAATAAGTTTTAGGACGTGGATTAATCGTTAAAACATTCAATTACGCACTACACTGCTCCCAATCTCATCCTCCTTAGGGTTTTCGCTCGCTTTCACATAATTCGACTACACATGGAATTAGCTACTCATGATTATACTAATCAACGAAATAAGAATGGAAATCATGCTAGAAATAATAAAAGAAGAATAATTCATTACCATATAATCGAAGAAAATCTGATCCAAAAAGAAGTACGAAGAAATAATCCACAAAAAGTCGAATCTTTGTTCTTGAAACGGAAATCTAAGCTACAGAAAGTGTTTAGAATCGACCGGTGTTATCTAGGGAATCCACAGATCAAAAGTTGATCAACCTACACTAAAACCGCACCAAGATCGCCCAAAAAGTGTATAAAGTCAGCCAGGGTTACAAAAGTGCTGAATGAGCTGCGTATTTATAGGGTAGGGTTGAATTTCCTGCTGTCGAGGGCAAACGAGCGTTTGCTTCATGGTGAACGCTCGTTCGCCTGGTAATCCTGATGACGTTTAGGGTTTGTTCTTCCATGAACGAGCGTATGTGCTCCCTTAAACGCTCGGTTGTACTATATGACCTTTCTTGAATTCAGGCTGAACCCTCCCAAACGCTCGTTTGGGGGTAATTGGGATGCTCATTTGTCTTCTAAGCCTTTCAGTATCAACTGCTAACTTGACAAATGCTCTTTTGGAATAGGCCAAACGCTCGTTTCGCTGATATCACATTATCCATCTTGAGCTCACCGTAAATGAACGTTTGCCATGAGGGAAACGCTCGTTCGACCCAATTTCCATCCAAACTTGCATTTTCTTCACTTAAATGCTATGTTCATGCCTCGAACATGTTTCTCACTCCAAAATATCGCCTTCCGGGTCCTCGAGTCACCTAATTCCTGCAATAACATATACGAACAACACCACGCGTAATTCCGCAAGACAAAATTGCTCGGAAAAGAAGTAAATATCGCTAAAAAGGCAGAGTTTACTATCAATATGACAGTTTTACTCCCCGTGAAAATAACTCACGATATTACTCTCGGAACGGTCTACTTTTACCCAGAACATGCCAATAAAGTGATAAACGGGGGCTAGATCACATACAAAAGTGCAGTGATGTTGACTCCCATTAGGTAGCAACTTGAATTCCAAACAAGGTAAACTAGGACAAAACGGGCTTACGAGTGAGAGAGAAAAAAAAGAGTGAGAAATCTGCCAAGCGAAGCCGATGGCGCGTAAAACGCACGGCTATTGCATAAAAAAAAAAAAAAAAAAAAAATGAAGGATAGATATATATAATAAAGGCAGTGAGGGAAGCAAACTCGTAGAAAAAAAGGCACGGCCCTCGCATAAAAAAGAAACAAACGAGGACCTAAGAGTAATACTCGGTCCCCAAGTCCGCCTAGCCCAAGTAAGGTTTCATGTTGTTTGTCTGGGTCTGAAGGCAAGAGGAGCGAGTGTGCACATTGATAAGTAATGATTGTGGGGTCTCGATAAATTCATTCTTATCTTGAATGCACTATCACAAAAGGTTTATCACACGACACATTGATGCATTGGTAAGTGATGATTAATGGGGAGCTTATGGAATGATGCGTGATATATGTTCTACCCATAATCCTTGTCGATATAATGTGATTCTGTATGCATCACTGTTGTTTGAGGGTCATTGCACACACACAGATTGGTTCATGGCATGAATGTTGTTTTATATGTTATGATGGATATGAGCTGGCATGATCTTTATCATGGCTTTGTGAGGCATTGTTTCTTTCCGTTTTTTTGCTCGGGAGGATCAAAAGCTATGTGGGGGTAGTTGATAACGCTCTAAATACTGGCATTAAATGAACCTTTATTACCCCCGAATTATGCTCAAGGGAAGATATATAGGCTTATTATTGTGAGAAATACGTGTTAAACACCAAGCGCATGTTCCTAGGTTTACGATTCTGCATCTATGTTATTATCCCGTGGATTTGGTAGTGTTTTGTCTTGTTTTGTACAATTTTCAGGATGTACCAAAATCCGGAGTAGCTAGGAATGGATCTGGACCGAAGAGAAAGTATTGGGCCAAGGGGAGAAATTCGAAGAGTGACCTGTCAGAAAAAGAGAGAAAAGGTGGCCCGATTCATCGAGGCCTTGAAAGACAAGAAATCGAAGTCTACCGCATCTACTAGGTCGGTTAGGTTTTTATTGAGTCTTAAGTCGGCTATAACATCTATATAAAGCCACAGATACTGATTGTAATAAGGGGGATCAACTATATACATTATCATATCATATATTTCATTGATGAAATAAAGTTTCTTTGGTTTTTGGTGATTTATTTTCCGGTTTCCTTCCCTCCACGCCATCTATAGCTTGAGTACATCAAGCTAGATCTCTATAACCGAAGGTATGAAGCTTTGAACGTTCCTTTATGTCTTTATTATGGTAGATCTACTTGTATTTACGTGTTATAGTTAATCTGCATGTTTAACAACCACATAATTTACTTGAATTAATCAGAACGAAGTAATGTGGATTCCAGAATAGGAACCGACGCCCCCGATTAATCAGCGGTCTTTACCAATTTATTGAGGCAATATTTAGGCACCCTAATCTGGAGATTCGGCGTCAGCTACGTTGATCGACATATTTAATTAACAGTAGGTTAGATCTGGCCAATCTGCTTGTATTCATAAATTAACATGAAGGACTTGCAAGGTGAAGTGTTAATTAGGACATTGTCTTGTTGGATCCCTAGGAACGTGCTAGTCATGGTCGATAGCTGCTTAGGGAGGTTTTTGGTCTCAAGCCGGCATCTCTAGAACTTATTGTGTATGAACTAATACAACCAACAAAGAAGGTTAGTTGCGTATAGATTGTATGATGTCCTTACAATGTAAGTAGATAGGGTTAGGAGATTGCACACGTAGCTTTACTGAATTAAAACGTTCGATTAATTTAGGGAAATTATGTGGAGAAGTAAACATAAGGATTGACTACACCAAGTTAGTAGATAGGTGGGGATGGGAGGAATACCATGTTTCTTTATATGTTATTGTTGGTCAATGACCGTGTTTGTCTTCTCAATTAGGGTAGATTCGTTCATACTTAAGTTGCATTGTCTCTGTGGGATCGACCTTGATTCGCCATTGCTATGCTATAATTTGACCTAGTACTTTTGTTAGTATGAGCGACGATCATGGCTCAATAAGTTGATGGTCCTGCAGTCCATCTACCGGGCTGGAAAGACGCCCAGCAAAGGGAGTTTGATAGAAGTGCAATCAAATGGTGGGCTATGAGGCATGAAGATCCTCGTCCCATGCCAGAAACCCTTTTGGAGCCATTTAGCTTGAGCCCGGACTACATATTTTATTTCTTTGAAACGGATTCGTCTCAGGTTGGCTATCGAGATGCCAGAGACCTTATCTTAATTCATTTCGACTCCATGTAGAGCGGATTCCGACCTCCTTTTGACCCATTTTTTGTTGAGTTCATGAATGCTGTCGAGGCCATACCCTATGATCTTGTCTTAGGGGCAATTCCATATCCTGATTTATCACTTTGAGTCGTGTCCTCGGGTTCGGACTGAGCTTAGCTGTTCTCGGCCATTATATCACCATCTCCGTCCAGGAGGAAACTGGACAAGTCCAAATCAAGGGTCCGTTTACCACGAGCAAGTTAAAGCTATTCTTTAGGACGCCTTTCAAAGTTAACCAGTGGAGCCATCGATGTTTGCTGGTCAAGTCTCGTTCAAGAGACGCGTGTCGAAGGGGGCCAAGCTGCCTAAGCTTTTGAAATTAAAGAAAATGTCCGAGCTGCCGCAGAGAGATCTCCATTTTGTTTTCAAGGTGGAGAGGTTGCTTGGTTGGGATGCAACGAGTCAGACCCAAGCTCGCACTTTTAACTGGAGAATTTTGAGTTCGGGACCTCGCTATAACACCGTGGCGGGAATTGCGGGACCCTGGTTATAGAACATGTACAACCTTTAGGAGAGGTTGTGCCGATTCTGCTTGATCCATGTTGGTTTGCGTCCTGTCATGAGGACGGATTTCCCCTTGATTGCGCCCATTATGAAGGGCATCAAAACCGACGGGGACCTGACCCTGGTAACTGCAGTGTTTGTTTTTCATTTCTTTACTTGTTGATCCTTGGTCAATGCTTTTCTGTATAACTACCTGGCTTATCGCATTACATCTTACTGGTTTCATTTTGTTTGAACATCGCGAGCTGACCGTACCATCTTGTTTAGGAAACATGGACCCAACGAGACTGTGAGAATAAAAGGTTGGTGTCTACGGATTTTATCTATGCAAAACAAACAAGTAATAAATTTATAATCCGGTTAACCCCAAGTATAAGGATCGTAGTACTAGTGGTTAATGCCGGGTCGATCTTACGGGGAACTAGACGGTGGTGGTTCCTAGTTTTTGTCTAACTAAGTTATGTCACGGAAAACTAAACTAAACAAATGATTAAACAAAACTAAACTCGAACATATATGCTGAATATAAACTAGACAGAGGGACTAATCCAAAGCTAGGGAGGTTTGGTTGCGAACAAATTACTCTAAAAGTGCAAATAGAAAATAAACTAACTAAAAATAGTTCAAGTCTCAAGGTTAAATCGAGTTTAATACGGGCAAACGAGTATTGATCCACCTATCCAACAAACACTAATCTCTCATCCCGATTATATTGCGCTTTCTACCAAGTTGTGGTTCATCTTATCAAAGGTATGAATCCTACTTTCGTAGATGATTCGCCTATTAATTTCTATCTTTCGATTTACGGAAATTAACGCGTCATAACATAAACAAAGATGTAAACTTTAGCGTTTTAACCTAGATTTCCAACCTATCAACTTTCGCTTGACATAGATTAAAGATCTATTCCTAAATCATGGTGATCTAATGTTTATAAAGACTTTCATCAAATATAAAACATCATACATGCACATCTTTCGATATAAATGCAATTAATCAACATAAGACATGATAAAGGAAACAACTTGATTAAAAACTTACAAAATAACCAAGAATCAAAATTAATGAAGGTTGGATGGCTTCACAATGCTCGCTTTGATTGAAGCCTAGCCTCTTAGCATCCTTGAATAGCTTGAATTGTTGAAGTAAATTGCATAAACTAAACTAATTTTATCTAGGAATTTAAGAACATAAAACGGAAAAAAAGCGAGTAAAAACGCAGCCTATAGCCGCCTTTCAGGGTTTAGGGTTCGAGAATTGTAGAATTGGTGTCTCAATGTGTGAAAATAGGCAAGTATTTATAGAGATTTGAGGCGGTTTCACTAAGTCGGCGATCCGGACGCTCGTTCAGTTAAGTAGACGCTCGTTTGATCGTTCTGAACTCCATCATAGACGTTCGTCTGGATAGCATCCAAACTCTCTGATCTTCTTTTGCACTTTGGGCGCCGCGTTGTCTCTTCCGGGCGCTCGCTCAAGAAGTTCATGATGCCTCAATATTGAATTCTTCCTCTAGACGCCCGTTTGGATTATCAGACGCCCGTCCACTCCTGGACGGGACTTGGACGCCAGTTTAGCTGGAATAAAACTTGATTAAATCATCTCTATCTCTTTTCCTGTCCACTCCATTTGATCATTATCTCTTCTTAAATCTTTATAGCTCGAATTTAACCCTTTTTGATCATCATTTGAGCACAATGAACATACCTATAACACATGGAAAACATCGCAAAACTGTAATAAAGTCCAATTAATTATAATTCACGATGAAAACACATAATTTATTCAATATTGCGATTAAGTCCTTAAAAACCTAGTATGCTCAATATTTCCATATAAGGGCCATCTATTATGCAATTAATCCAATTAAGGGGGAAAATACCATAAAATATATCATAATAAAACATAGATTTTCACCCTTAACAACTCCCCCACACTTAGCTTTTGCTCGTCCCGAGCAAAACAAAACAAAAAATTAGGCTCGAGAAAGGAAAACAGGCATCTAAACAAGTATAACATATATTCAATAACTTAGGTGTTCACCATCGTGTAAGTGCATAGCCATAGAAAACTTCCACTAAAACCAAACTTGAATAACTCAAAGCAAAACTAGCTAGTACCCCCTCGTAGAATAGTAATAAATGACACTCATAAGATGTACCCTACAAACGTGACATATCCCGAAAAGGATGATCGAATGAATCTAGGGCCTTTTCTGAAATACTCCGAGGATAATCCCTACAGCATATCTATCAGTTTATACTGGGGATAAGATTAACGAAAACTAAGCCTTATTCATTTCACAACATATCTTAAGTTGATTGAATTCATTTACTTTAAACACACATTAGGATGAGCTTTTGCCCTCATAGCAGAATAGGACATTTCGAGATAATCCCCTACCTTACTCCAATCATAAGGCAGCTTTTCCTAACTGTCGTGAGCTCTTAGTCATCATGGTGGAATAGGACATACGTGGTATACCCTACCGCACTCAAATCATCGACTAGCTTTCGACACACACATAGATTCATTTTAAATTTTTCAACTTCTCATTTGACATTAGTTACGTGTTACTTATCACATTCAAACCTCTAGATATTCACAGTATCTCATACTTCGGAACTAAATACAAACTACCATAAATCTCAAGATACATACGTAGCACTAAGCACATGACTTATAAGAAAATCAAAAACTACTAATCCAAAACGGGGTATAGCTTTATAAAATAGCTCATCGTCACTATGGCTCGTGAAAAGTAGTGTCAGGTGAAACAACTAACTTATCAAGTACATGAAATATCGCATAGATGACTATAAAAACAATGAACCTCAAATTGAATTGCCTACTCGACAAAACAAAAACAAAAGTGTCGGAAAATTTTGAAAAATTTACGCCATTTCGCATAAAACAACAATCTAACGTACTAAAACAACGTGTACACATAGGCACAAATCGAACTATCCCTCCCCACACTTAAAATGCAACATGTCCTCATGTTGTGCGTAAAGTAAAAGGATAAGAAACTTAGTCAGATGCGCGTAGAAAATCGAGGTGTTGGTCAGGCCGGAGCATGAAAGAAACAACACTCGCAAAAGCGTCGGAAAAAAAAACGTCCAAACCGAACTCAACCAAGACTAGATCTGCACTACTCGACAAAACAACAGAATCTCGGGGGAAAACGGGGCACAATAACGTAATAATGTGAAAGGAATGAATGAAAGAGATATAACAACAAGCGTCATCCAAAAATGATCATAATACCAACGAAATCGCAATCCAAATAGGTGGTGCTAGACAGCTTACATGATGTAATAAAACATACGCCTACGATAGTCAACAGTAGCGAGAAAAATAGAAAGTACAGAAATCATAGAAGCATCCAAAAGGAAAGTAGTAATAGTCATCGTACAACCAGATCGAAGTCGGAGAAAAGAAAGAAATACATCAAGCAGATAATGCATAAAAATCTCAACATCACTCAAAGGAATCGGAGCATCGACGGAGGAATAACAAAGAGAACCACCAAAGGGGCATCAACATGAGGAGGATCTCAAGTAGGTACAACAACAAGTGGATGTCGCCTGTGTAGCTCAGCCGCGTAGTAGGCGATGAGCGAGGTCTCACCGGGGCTCATCCTCCTCATCGCCGACGACTCTCGGCCTCTCTCTCCATCTTGACCACCTCGGCTATCACCCGCCTATCTCGCTTTCGGAGAAGACATAATCCATATTACTTGCATTGAATACCCGCCGATCTCTCGGTTGCCGCCCATCAACGATACATTCCAAAACCGACAAAATATTATCTTGGCCATCCCGGATGTCACTCAACATCGCCTCAAACTATGAGCCATACTATGCCGAGTAATCTCGGAAGAAGATAATCCGAAAGAACTCGAGGCTTGAGGCGGTGTCGAAGTGGAACCAAGCTCGATGAACGGAACACCTCGCACTCAACCGTAGACGGGGCTTTTCTCTTTGAATACCTCTCGGGTTCTTAGGCCTATGATCCCGCTTATACTCCGCACTCCGGCATCCTTGCATATCCGATGAATCAAATGTGGGACAATTAAACTCCGCTTGTAATTCTTCTCGATCGAACACCAACTCATCATAAATCGCTTGGCCAACATCGACATTTAACTTGAAAACCAAAGCATACAACATTCCAAGGTCGCCATGTGAAAGTGTGTCGATTATTCTTCGGCAATAAACGACTCTGGATGAAACGGCAATAGACTCTCCAATCCTCGCACCACGCCGTAGTAACAATCTCCTTACGGTCCCCACCCGGCTGGCGTCAAGCAACATCGGGCAAACTTTCAATCTCAATTCCTCCAAGGATCCCGTCCCAAATCCCGCCTTCTCTTAATTTCCTCCTTATAATCCAACCTTTCAAACGCCGCCAACCCATATTTTGCATTAAAAACTTGTGGTGAAATGGGAACCTTAACACCTCAAACCAACACAACCCCGTGTTCAAGTCGGTTTCAAAAAATTAGCGTAAAACTCCCTAACCAACGAGTCATTAATCGGGGTAGTCGGGATCTTCATCAATGCAGCCCATTCCCTATCTTTCAACAACTTCACAAAACGGGTCCACCTTTGTCTCTATCACCGCCCAAACCAACATATTCCGAGCGAAATAGTGTTTGGTATAGGCCTCATGTGCTTTAGAGTTGACAAACCGACGAGGCATAGGGATAGGCACACCGGTCTCACTTTCTTTCGGGGTGGTTCACCCCTCGGTTCGGTCTCACCCTCGCCTGTACAAATTGTTTCCACCGTGACGCTCAAATTTCTAGAAGATGTTTGCACCGTGAGGTACCCTAGGCATCCTAATCAAGGGTGCATCGTCATTAGTTTCGGATCCGGAGTAGTCTCGTCCCTCAAATCAGTCCCTAACTCGTTGTGAAGCCCTGAGGGATGGCTCTCGAATTACTACGCCTATTCGGATCAACTATGGGAGGGTCCGACCTTTACGCTTTTTACCTTTCTCCTAGCCACATCCTTACCGAACCTCTTCTTCGCAACCACTTCCTTATCAACCATGTTTGAAGCTATTAAGACCAATTCAAACAAGCCCACAACAAAGGTTACCCGTTTAACTTCCAAATCGGGATTTCAATTCAACAATACCAACCCATCCACCACAACCATCATCACCACATCATCACAACACCATAACAGGAAGAAAAAGCAACAAAATGAGATAAATTTCAAAAAAATGAGCCGACCCGAAGATCGAACTCACAAAAACATGAAAGAAATCAAGAAAAGTCGCTACAAACTTACCGAAGATGATGAGTAGATGAAGATAACGCTTTGTAGACGTCCAAAACAACACAAATTGACCCCAAAAATTCGATTTTTCTTGAACAAAGTCGGACTACATAGGTGGCCGATTCTCTAAAAATATGGAATGTTGGGGGATTTGGCTTTGAAAATCGATGAGAGGGTGTCAGGGGCGTCCTATAGCACTCGAAATCGCCCAATTTGGTGTTGAATCAATGGATTTAGGTTGTGAGGAGGGCAAAAGTCGGGTGAGGCGGTTTGAAATTCGAAGGAATGAGGTTTCATGGCATGAGGGGGATATATATAGACAGGTGGTGGACGCTCGTCCAACTCTGCGGACGGGCGTCTGTCTGGAAATGTGATGAACCGGACGGGCGCCCAACGTGCTGACACGCTTCGCCCAAAGGCTTGATTTGAATACGTGATTGAGAGGAATTATCCGACGGGCGTCTATATTGTTAGACGAACGCCTGGTCAAGAAGTTGAATACAGATTGAAAAGCTCGCTTCCAGCAGGCGGGCGTCCCATATCTTGGACGGGCGCCCAGAAAATCGAGGCCGGATCAAGCGTCCAGATCAAGAAAAACACAAAAGATTGTCCCTTTTTTTTTTTTTTTTAAAACTTATCATATAAAACAACTAAACGCGAAACCTTTATTATTGATAATTTAAAATTCAAAAGTACAATATGGAAAATCATGAGAGAATTTGAAAATAAAACAGACAAAAATAAAACAGTGGGTTGCCTCCCACCAAGCGCTTCCATTTTACGTCGGGGCTCAACGAAAACTAAACTAACTAAGGAAACACTAATCTGCGTAGATCTCGTCCCAATCCACTAAGTGAATGAGACGTCGAAGCATGTCGATAACGGAGGGAAGTCGTACTCATCTTGCAAACACCAATCCTCGCCACCAATACCTCAACACCCCTAAAATGCTCACCCAAAGACTAGTGCCAAATCCACAAGATAGGATCATTAAGGATCGTGTAAGGACGCCCTATGGCCTCCTCGCAACTCCTCGATCGTGAAATCGCCCTCCCGAACAAGGTGGAACAATGATAACGTATGTGATGGTCTTAACCTGAAAAGCTAATGTCAAAATCTACGTGAAGAACTATAGTGCCTCCTGGTCCATCATCTACTGTGATCGGCGGGATGCGACTAATGAGTGGGAACTCCTCGTGGCGAACTCCGTAGAGATCCATATCTAGACAAAGACTACTTGATGGATCGAAACATAGAAGCTTAGTAAAACTAACCAAAATAACATACTAAAGCAAAAAGAACTCGTAAAAACTAAAACAAGATTGGATATCTAGGATGCCTCCTAGTGGCGCTTTTTGGTTTATGTCGTTAGCTCGACACCATTTAAATTCAGCCTGGTCAAAGCCATTTGACTTTTCTCCGCCGCCATTACCTCGTTAAAGTTCGATCGAGATTGTGGTCGCAGAAACGACACCTAACGCATGGGATTAAAGCTTTGACGCTTTTCGATCGTTGAACCTTTCCCATGGTCGACTTTCTCCTTTGTAGATTTCTCTGACGCGTTTGAGTTGTTGCTCCTCGCGTATTCCTCCATGTCCCAACTACCGGCTAGAACTTCTTGTGATAGACCATCACCGTTATCCTCAGGAAACAGATTGGGTGAAATCTCGTCAGAGTCTTCGACCTCATTAACACCACATCCAAGGATATCGAGAAATTTAACAATCAAAGGCTTGCCTGTAGGTTCTCCAATGTAGTGTTTGCACCTCTGACCATTAACTCGAAACGGCCGATCTTTATAACCGAGTAGTTCCGTAACGCCTCCAGAATGATTTTGAGAATCGTAAAGGGCCCGACCATCGTGTCCTCGCTTTCCGTAAAACAAATGTAATCTGGAATTATAAAGAAGAACTTGTTCCCCTACTTGAAATTCTCTTTTCTTAATTTTTGCGTCATGGAGGAGTTTCATCTTATCCTTGCTTATCCTGGCGCTTTCGTAAGCCTGGAGTCGGAACTCGCCTAACTCATGCAAATTCTTTGCAATCGATGTTTTCCACAAGTTTGGGAATCAAAGTTAAGAAACTTCGTCGCCCAATAGGCCCTATGCTCTAACTCAATCGCGCAGATGACATGGCTTGCCGTAAACCATCTCGATATGGAGATGTACCCATAGGGGGTTTATAGGCGATCCTATACGCCCATAGTGCATCATCCAATTTCAAACTCGAGTCCTTTTCTATGACTGCTTCACCGCCTTTTCGAGATTTGCTTGATGCTTTGGTTGCTTCGCTCAACCTGACCGCTAGTCATCGGATGGTATGGTGTGCCGGTCTTATGGCGAACACCATACTTTTCAAGAACTTTCTCTAGAGGTCGGTTGCAGAAATGCGTTCCTTCATCACTGATCAAGGCTCGAGGACATCCAAATCTCACAAAGATGTTCTTCTTCAGAAATTTCATGACCGTTTTATGATCATTGTGAGGAGTGGCCACTGCCTCCACCCATTTCGAAACATAGTCAACGCAGACTAAGATGTATTTGTTGCCACACGATGATGGGAAAGGTCCCATAAAATCGATGCCCCAAACATCAAAGACTTCGCACTCTAAGATGGGTTTTAAAGGCATGTCGAAACGCCTTGTCAGAGTTCCGGTTCTTTGACACCTATCGCAAGCTTTACAGAAGGCTTCAGATCCTTAAAGATTGTAGGCCAATAGAAACCGGATCGGAAGATCTTCGCAACCGCTTTTCCAAGGACCAAAGTGACCACCAGGGTCCACTATGGCATTGCTCGATAATCTCTTGTTGCTCGATTCGTGAACGCATCTCCTAAGCAAACCATCTTTGCGGATCTTGAATGAGATAAGGTTCATCCCAAACGAAATATTTCATATCGAGAAGAACTTCTTCTTCTCTTGATACGACATTTCGGGTCAAGGTAACGGGCATGAAGGTAATTCACAATGGATCGAATACCAAGGAACATCGGGAGAGCGCCATCGATCAACATGATGTTTTCTAGAGGAAAGTAAAGATCTATATCTTCGTGGATCACCCTTTTCCTCACTTATCATCCTAGAGACATGATCCGCCACTACGCTCTCACCGCCTCTTCTTATCCTTGATTTGAACGTCAAACTCTTGGAGGGTCGGTATCCAACGCAGATAGCGCGGTTTAGCTTCCTTTTGGTCATGAGATAACGCATGGCGGCGTGATCACCCACACAATCACTTGAGCACCTAGCAAGTAACTACGAAACTTATCCATAGCAAAGACTACGGCTAATAATTCCTTTTCGATGGTTGTGTAGTTAACTTGAGAAGGATTCGATGTGTGGCGGCATAATAGATAGGTCGGAACTTTCCATTAAGCTTTTGCCCTAAGACTCGCACTCAACAAAGATAGTTGGATGCATCGCACATAAGCTCAAAGGTAAGTTCCAAATGTGAAATAAGAATTGGAGCGGATATTAACCGATTCTTGAGCTCTCAAACGCTTGCTTGCAATTTATCATCAAAATCGAATGCAACGTCTTCCTTGAGCAGAGTAGATAGGGGCTTGGCTACTTTGGAAAAATCTTGGATGAATCTCCTATAGAAACCGACATGTCCGAGGAAACCTCTGACTTCGCGTACATTCTTAGGATAACTCATCTTCTCAATGGCTTCTACCTTGGCCCTATCTACTTCTATACCTTTGGCTGACACTTTGTGGCCAAGGACTATGCCCTCATCTACCATGAAATGGCATTTTTCCCAATTAAGCACTAAGTCCTTTTCCACACATCTAGACAACACCTGATCAAGATTATCGAGGCAATCATCGAAGGATTGACCAAAGACCGAGAAATCATCCATAAAAATCTCCATGCACTTTTCAACTAGCCCGTCAAAGATTGCCATCATACACCTTTGAAAGGTGGCCGGGCATTACAGAGACAAATGGCATCCGCTCAGAAAGCGAAATGTCCCATAAGGGCAAGTGAAAGTGGTCTTCTCTTAGTCAACAGGTCGATGGGTATCTGGAAGTATCCTGAATATCCATCCAGAAGCGATAGAATGCGTGTGCCCCGCCAGGCGCTCAAGCATCCGGTCTATGAATGGAAGGGAAAATGATCTTTCAAAGTGTGACCTCATTGAGTTTTCTATAGTCAATACTGAGACCACTATAGCCTCATAACGAGCCTCAATGCTATCTCCTCTCCCTTCTCATTTTTCTCAATCGTAATTCCACCTTTTTTGGGAACTACTTGAGTTGGGGAAACCCATTCACTGTCAGCAATGGCGTAAATGATACCCATATCTAGAATTTTAATGATCTCCTTCTTGACTACCTCTTGCATGTGAGGGTTGAGTCTTCTCTGAGGCTGTCTAACTCGTTTTGCACCCTCCTCAGTCTTGATTTTGTGCATACAGATGTCGGGAGATATCCCTCGGATATATCCAAAGGCTTTTTCATTTTTGCGCAAGACGTTTAACAATTTAAGCTCTTCTATACGAGATAGCTTGGCAGAGATGATCAAAGGAAGCTTGTCACCCTCTCTTAAAAACACATACTTAAGATGTTTAGGCAACGGCTTCATGCAAATCTACGGGAGGATCCTCTGGAGACTTGATTTAAGATCACCACTCTTCAACTCAACATCGCCGAGCTTACTCGGTGGTCCTACTTTAAGGCTTCTTCTCTTAGCTCATCCTCAAATTCAGCTGCTAACTGATCTAGATTGACCACACCATGATTATTCAGATTGTCGATCAATCGCTCATATTCTGCTTCTACAGCCAAGACTTGCGAATCCATAGAGTCATTGAAGTCATCAGACGTCTCCTCAATGGAACAACCGGTTGGAGATCCAGAAGGTACATTGATAGATTTAGAAACACTATAACTTACCTCCTGGTCACCAACTCGAATGGTCACGTGCCCACCATCACAATCGATAAGGGCTCTAGCTGTAGATAGGAAGGGTCTTCCAAGAATCAAGGGGACATTTTCACTTTTCTCAATATCTAAGACGTACCAGTCAACTGGAAAGGTAAACCTATCTATTTGAACTAATACGTCCTTTAGGATTCCTGAAGCTTTCTTAGAAGATCTATCGTGAATCGCAAATTCATGGCCGTGGGTTCTAGAAGACTTTGTAAACCCAGCTGCTTGCACACAGATAATGGCATCAAGCTGATAGATGCACCCAGGTCACATAAGGAATTTGGGAAGACTAGTCCTCCCATCTGCAATGTGAGCACAAATTTTCCTGGGTCGCTTCTCTTGATTGGTAAGCTTTCATAATTGACCAGAGAACACTCCTTACCAACTGCTTGATCCATTCCTGCTAACTTCTTCTTGGAAGATACAACATCCTTGATGAACTTTGTATACTTGGGCATCTCGACCAAGACCTCGGATAATGGCAGATTTACCTGAGTATTTTTCAGAAGGTTTAGCACCTTCTCGTACTTTTGTCTTCAACCAATGGAATGTTGCTCTTCCTCGGTGGAAACGGAAGCTTCTTCAGATCACCCTCGGAAAAGACTTTCTTTGAGGATGCGTTGATAGCTTTGTCTTCCAAATCCTTCCACCGAACCGTCTTTTCAGAAGCTTTCGTAGTCAGGGGATCAGCCACGACTTTCTTTCCTTTTTCATCCTCGAGGATCACCCACTTGAGGATTTCCAACATGTTCGATCCTCGGGGCACCGCCACCGAGGATTTCCAACCTTTTCACCTATCGGATCACCACTGATTACTTGCTTGCGACCAAGGGGCGATGGGTGCTCACTTCCTCCCGCCTTATCAATGGCGGGAGGGGCTAGTGGTTTCCCGAAAGCCGTGGGGACCACTCACCGTGTAATACCGCTTAAACTCATTGTACTTGGCTTCCTCTTGTCCATAGTGCATGGTTGGTACGAGGTCGAGACATTGGTCGCTTCTTAAATCGGCCTGAGCAACAACATGACCGCCCTTAGGATTTTCTCGGTAAAATCGGGCACATGCCCGGGGGTCTTGATGCTAACTGCTCACCAATTTGCCTCTATCTGCCTTTCAAGGTTCTTATTGGTACTCATCGAGCTGAATGTTCTTGTTTTGCTCCTCTTTGAATGAGTTCCATTCACCTTGAGGTCATTGGAATTCGAGGGCCTTGAGAATTGGAAAAATTTTGATTTTGTGGTCGGGTCGGGCCGATTCTCGATAATTGGAATTGGAAATGGAGGCCAATTCGATTAAACCTTTGTGTTTGATTGGAAAAATTAGAGTTTTGGTTCGAACCAAAAGCGGGGTTCTATTGAAGTTCGGGTTAGAATTAAAGTTCGAGTTTGGATTACGATTTAAACTCGGATTACGGCCGAAGCCACGATTTTGAGCATTATTCGGCCGAGAATTGGTTATTGAACCTAGGATTAGGCGGCGAGAAAAGCATTCACTTCGCGTTTTGTCCAATCATGGGACGAAACGAGCGGTGTGCCGGATCATCACATACTTGGCATGTGATTGGATTATCTTGTCCCATTATTATGAACAGCGTTGACTTGATGAAGCGAGGGGATTGAAATTGACACCGGCCGAACACGTGGCCAGGTTGACGACAATTTTTCGTAATCTGTAACCTGAGTTACGTGGAAACGAGAGAGTCTGAATACTCGGATTAGGAGCAGTTTGGGATGTTGTCAGTTGAGAGTTAGCCATTTGCTTTTGCAACATGGCAATCAAATTCTGCATAGTCACTTCCTCGACCTTGGGAGGAGGGGGAGGTGCCTGAATAGCTTGATAGGATGGAGCATAGTTATATTTGGCAATGTCTTCGAACAATGCCCATCCTTCGTCTGGAGTCTTCTTCAAAAATGCCCCGCCAGATGAACTATTGACCATGCCCTTAGTGAGCTCGGTCAATCCGCTAAAGAATGTATGGACTTGCCTTTGCATCGGCAAGCCATGGTGGGGGCATTTTCGGAGGAGGGACTTGAACCTTTTCCAGCAATCAAAGAAAGACTCATTTTCCTGCTGACGGAAGGTGAAGATTTCATTCAAATACTGGGCCGTCTTTGATGGAGGGAAATATTGACTCAAAAATTCTCTTTCAAGTCCGGCCCAGGTCGTAATGGATTCCGAGGGGAGAGAGTGATACCACTCTAGTGCTTCCCCATAAGGAAAATGGGAAAAGTTTGAGCTTGATTGCGTCCTCACTTACACCTTGGATACGGGTAGTACCGCATATGTGTAGAAATGTGTGTAGGTGAGTGTGGGGGTTCTCAGATTGATAGCCGTGAAAAATCGATGCATGCTGCATCATCTGAATAAGTCCTGGCTTAAGCTCGAAAGTTTGAGCGGTAATGGCTGGCATAACAATCGCGGGGTTGATGGTGACTGTGCCAGGCATGGCATAGTCGGCCAACGTCCGTCTATCTTCCGCTGCCATTATTACTATTCTTTCGATTTCTCCTGAAAGATAATGCTCAAATTCTTGATCTAAAGCGTTTCCTTCGTCGAACCGAAGTTTCCGCCTATTGGGTCGGACTATGGTCCGCTCGGGGTCAGGGGAGTAGATTAGTGGTCCCTTCTGACTACGAGTTTGCATACACCGAGATCCAAGATCAAGTTGTTGAGCAAGAAAGAAAGAAGGGGAGAAAGAGAACTATAAACTAAGAAACTAACGACTTAAACTAAAGACTTATAATCTAACCTAAGATCAAAACCTAGGGAAAAGAAAAGAAAAGAAAGAAGTTGATAGAAGGAAAAGAGGCAGGACGGACGTCCAAAATTATGGACGAGCGTCGGCCATTTCGAGATGGGCGGGCGTCGAAGTGTGAACGCTAAATGCTCGTCGAATCGATTCGAGATTGAGGACGTTTGAGAGGGCGGGCGTCCCATAAACTAAACGCTTCGTCCGATCAAGCAAGAAGCTGGGACGGGCGTCGGTAAAACGGACGCTTTCGTCCAATCGGGCGTAAACGGAAAGGAAAAAAGCAGAGCGTGGTAAGCGAAAGCAGGATAAATTAGGAGCAAAGATTCTATATTAACTACTAGCTAAACGCGATTAAAACGAGCGAAAATTTGAACAAAAACAACTAAACTACTAACCACAAACGAAATTGAAAATATCTAACCTAAAAACAGGAATTGAAAGCAAAATAAAATCTAGAACAAAAACTAGACAACCGTCCGGTTCCCCGGCAACGGCGCCAAAAACTTGTAATCCGGTTAACCCCAAGTATAAGGATCGTAGTACTCGTGGTTAATGCCGGGTCGATCTTACGGGAACTAGACGGTGGTGGTTCTGAGTTTTGTCTAACTAAGTTATGTCACGGAAAACTAAACTAAACAAATGATTAAACAAAACTAAATCGAACATATATCTTTGAATATAAACTAGGCAGAGGACGAATCCAAAGCTAGGGAGGTTTGGTTGCGAACAAATTACTCTAAAAGTGCAAATAGAAAATAAACTAACTAAACAGTTCAAGTCTCAAGGTTAAATCGAGTTTAATACGGGCAAACGAGTATTGATCCACCTATCCAACAAACACTAATCTCTCATCCCGATTATATTGCGCTTTCTACCAAGTTGTGGTTCATCTTATCAAAGGTATGAATCCTACTTTAAGTAGATGATTCGCCTATTAATTTCTATCTTTCGATTTACGGAAATTAACGCGTCATAACATAAACAAAGATGTAAACTTTAGCGTTTTAACCTAGATTTCCAACCTATCAACTTTCGTTTGACATAGATTAAAGATCTATTCCTAAATCATGGTGATCTAATGTTTATAAAGACTTTCATCAAATATAAAACATCATACATGCACATCTTTCGATATAAATGCAATTAATCAATATAAGACATGATAAAGGAAACAACTTGATTAAAAACTTACAAAATAACCGAAGAATCAAAATTAATGAAGGTTGGATGGCTTCACAATGCTCGTTTGATTGAAGCCTAGCCTCTTAGCATCCTTGAATAGCTTGAATTGTTGAAGTAAATTGCATAAACTAAACTAATTTTATCTAGGAATTTAAGAACATAAAACTGGGAAAAAGCGAGTAAAAACGCAGCTATATAGCCGCCCACTAGGTTTAGGGTTTGAGAATTGTAGAATTGGTGTCTCAATGTGTGAAAATAGGCAAGTATTTATAGAGATTTGAGGCGGTTTCACTAAGTCGGCGATCCGGACGCTCGTTCAGTTAAGTAGACGCTCGTTTGATCGTTCTGAACTCCATCATAGACGTTAAATGCGGATAGCGTCAAACTCTCGATCTTCTTTTTGCACTTTGGGCGCTCGTTTGCTCTTCCCGGGCGTTAGTTCGATAAGTTCATGATGCCTCAATATTGAATTCTTCCTCTGACGCCCGTTTGGATTATCGAGGCGCCCGTCCACTCTGGGCGGGACTTGGGCGCCAGATTTAGCTGGAATAAAACTTGATTAAATCATCTCTATCTCTTTTCTGTCCACTCCATTTGATCATTATCTCTTCTTAAATCTTTATAGCTCGAATTTAACCTTTTTTTGATCATCATTTGAGCACAATGAACATACATATAACACATGGAAAACATCGCAAAAGCGTAATAAAGTCCAATTAATTATAATTCACGATGAAAACACATAATTTATTCAATATTGCGATTAAGTCCTTAAAAACCTAGTATGCTCAATATTTCCATATAAGGGCCATCTATTATGCAATTAATCCAATTAAGGGGGAAAATACCATAAAATATATCATAATAAAACATAGATTTTCACCCTTAACAGTTGGCCAGTGAATAGAGGTTGGCGAGAGAGAAAACTTTATCGGCCCATCGAGGGCAGCTCATCTTTCTAATGGTTTCTCAAACTCCTACTGCCGCTATCGTACCGACGGCTGTTGTGCCGGCTTAGAATGTTGTTGCTGCTCCCCAAGGTGAGGGAGACATAAGAGTTGCCGTGAATACTGCTAGGAGGTGGGATGGTGATATTCATATTCGTGAACCAAGTCCGTCTGTTGCTCGGGTAGAGTAAGCAATCAAACTAGAGAGCTCCGATAAATCAGACCCTAACATCGCCCCGTTGAAGTGGGCGAGAAGAGATAGAAAGGGTACGTTTGCTGGTCCCGTTCACATGACCCTGAAGCCTGATGCTTCTATTAAAGATGTTGTGTTCGGGATGCCGGAGAGGCCCCCAAGTCAACTGATTGTTGAGCCAGACATCGAGGCTGGTCAAGGTTCTGCGGGTGCTCGGCCCACCATTGATACCGCTTGGGCTCCCTTCGTGACTTATGGGGATGGCCTCATATGGTTGAGGCCGGGATTTCATCAGCCTGAAAATAGATCTGAAGGCCATGAATAGGCGAAGGCTCTTATCGAGGGGGTTCCGCCGGTCAGGAACCTTGATATGACTAACTTCGATGGCGTATCTTATAACGTTGGCGTCGGGCTGGCCCACAGGATTGTTGTCGAGGACCAGCTGACTAATTTCTTGCCCAACCCTGAGGATCTTTACGGGCTGATAGGCGATCTGGGCTGTATAGTAAGGTTTTTTTTCTTTTAGTCATGTCTTTATTTTCATCTCGCTTTCCTTCTTATTGTGATTTAACTTGATCTTCTTTTTTTACAAGATGGTGACCGCTGCTGGCCAAGTAATTTTTGACCGTACAAGCTGATCAAGAGTTGTGAAAGCTATATGAAGAAGGCCAATCAAGCTGATGAACTACAAAAAGCGTTAGATGAGTAAAAATCCCGGGCTATCGAAGCAGAGAGTAAACTTGATGTTGAGCTGGTTGAAGCGAATTGGGTCGACAGTGTCAAGCTGGAGGATGACATGAGCAGTTTGACGGCAATCGCCGAGGCTCGTGCCAAAGATCTCGAGATGTCCCACAGAGAACAGGATTCCGCCCTTGATCTTGGGCTATTTCTGAGAAGAAACTTGCCGAGGAGAAAAAAATGAAGTCAACGCACATCCTCTACTTTCCATTGTGTTTTTTAACCATCACCACATTTGCTAGCCAGGTTGGATAAGTAAGTTCTTTGATGATAACTGCTTGAAGCAACTTGTCGACATCGACCTTTATAACATATTTTTGTCCTTCTTTGTAATTTCCCCATAAAAATCATTAAATAATATAATCCTTTTGTATTACTTTTCTCATCACAATATATTAAATACATCTTATACTTGATATGTTATATCCAGCTTATTCAATAGGCTAAATCCACTATAAAAAATGATTCAATCGAAACAATATTTCAACCAAAATTTAATTGCGGTTATTGGGCTTATTTTTCTTGATGCGGATGGGTTAGTCACTCATTCATTGGGTTATCCTTTCGATGGGGGCCGTCTGGAATATATGGAGCTTCGAGCTATTTACCTGGCGCTTGTGGAGGGGCAATGTCTAAGTATTTTGAGGTTGGAGGTGGAGAATGATTGTTTGGCATGCGTGCAACGTCTTCGGCAGCCTGTGGAGGATATTACTGTTCAGGGCTGTTTACTGCGGGATTGTATAGCTTTAATTCCTAGCTTTACATCTATTACTTTTTCTTTTGTTCCTCGCATTGGTAATGTGCCGGCACATCTGTCGAGACATCTTGGGGCAGTTTGCCTTCTGGTGACGTTTTGGCCGCTTGTTTGACGGATGTTGATTAATAAAATTTCTTTGTTTGTAACAAAAAAAAATCATAGAATACAATAAGTCAGGCTTTTACACATGCTCAACAACATAGTTCATGTCACTATTACAATAAGTCAGGCATTTCCGGACCACCGAGCGAAACCGGTGGCTTCTTGGTCACGGCCGGCAAAAGCTAAAGTTCCATTAATGAGTGTTTCCACGTGGTAGAACCTCTTTAGGGAATACAAGGTTTTCATGGGGCTGAACTTGAGCCGCCATCCAAGCACAAATACCTTCGTTTAAGAGAATATATTTGGTGTAAAAAGTCTTAAATTTCGAATCTACAACCTTCCATATAATCGTTCTGTGATAAAATCTCAATGTTAATACGCATCAACAACTGCATGTATGCCGTCTATGACTCTCTCTATGTAATGATGAATTGTGATTCGCCTGCACAGCCCTCTATCAATTATACGATCATGTTTAGAATATTCTCATTTGCATACGTATTCTTTGGCAACAATCACTCCAAAAGAAAGGGTTTAATTTTGGGGGAGTGGTAAAGTATATTGGCGTGCTGTTAATTTGCAGAGAATTCCGCTTTCGCTGTCTCTCTGATCATTACTCTAAGACGTGATCATCGTAAAATGATCACATGGTCCTGCACACACAAACATACACACAAAGGTCCACTTGTTATCAATACAAAAACATAAGGAAAAATATGTGTATTAAATAAGTAACAATATTATACATTGTTTTAAGGACTATCGATTATTAATAAATGAGACACATCAATCAATTAAGTTTATAATGAACAATATATGATGTGTAAATGTGTGCAACTTTATTTTCCTTTCAAACCAACTTGATGTTGGTATATAGGCTTCTTTTAGTCTATTTAACTAGTTTGTTTTTAAGTATTTTTACATAGTTTAGATATGGATCATAGTATTATGAAGAAAGAGGGAAAGGTCCAGCATTACATCATTTTATTTAAGTTCAACACACCGACAACCAGCATGGTGGAGGTTGCTATGACTGCTGGGATGATGTAGTGATTGTGCGTGGATGCCGTTGCGACCACTTGGATGGCATGGGGGGTTGCTATGACCACTGGGATGGCGTAGTGGTTGTGGGGTTGATATGACCACTAGGTTGGCATGATAATTACACGGTGTTGCATGGACGGGTGTGTGTGTTTAGTGGTTGTGCCCTGACAAAGTATGACTAATGTTGGGTGCATGTGTGGGTACACAATGCGTCAGTAAGAATCGTATGTCTATGATATAGGCCCGGACATAGGTGAACTTATGTGGGTTTGTACATATGTGAACTTCTATGGATTACCAAGCGTACAAAAGTCAATCAAGTCAACTGCACGGTGGTGTGTGTGTAAAATGATAAAGAACCTGAATTGTGTGGCATAACGAAGATAACATAGAATGTAAGTGACTCGATGATGCACACTGTGATTGCTAATCGTGCTATGTGCTTATCTGATGTTTGTTGGATTCTGTGACTAGGCATGTAAGGTGTTAGAAGCGAATCCATCAGTCGACTTATCTAGGGATATGACATTAATTACCTTCGACACGGTCTTTCTTAGTAAACAAGCTGGTGCTCATACCTTACAAATTTACAATATCAATAGCTTAAGGAGCTTTGTGATACATGGAATGATCCAAATGGCATTGTCATTGAGTGGCTTTGAAAATCTAAGTTTTTATTGCACTTTTAGTTGATTATGTTTCCTTCCTTTTCCATGCTTTTAGGAGGTTGGTACTTTCCTTTTTGAGAATAAAGTTGCAACCGTTTATGGACAAGTTTAGTGGAATAAAGAAGTTGGCTTTTACTTGGTTTGGTTTGTTATCTAGTTATCCGATTGGTTTTAATGCTTCTGATTTTATCGCTTTACGGAGAAGTTGAGTTATGACTGACATGTCATATGTGATTTTAAGTATGACGTGTGCCGCTCGTTTTTTGAAAGTGCTCGGATTTCGAGAGCGGGTTGTTACAGTATTACTATAAAATGATCTTTAGTAAACATATCTTGTAATTTATGCTATAATTGAACAAATGTTGCTTCGGTCAAAGAAAATGATTGAATTGCCCAAAAATGCTCAATATAAAGTGTACACATTTACCATCTTACTACACCTTTTTTTTAAAGTACTAGAAACACTCACACCAACATGTTTTTGGGTAAGATAACATCTTGTTTAGGTGTTACTGACACATTGTAGCTACCACTCTAAGTGTGTGAGGTGTTACTAACACACTTTAGTTTTCAAAGGATTCGAGGTAAGGTAGCATTGCGCCCACACCGGGGCCCAATGAGGTCGTAAAATGATCAAACTTTGTGGCTATAAAAGCCTCAAAATATGCACCGAACATGTAGTCATTATATCAAACCCCAATGGTTCCTTTAAGTTTCAGAAATGTGTTTTTTTAACAAATCAACTCAAAAACGACTTTTAATTTTCTCTTTTTGCAGATTCCCAACATCCCTACGAATCCCACGACATACGCCACAATCACGGCTATTTGGAAATAAACTTTGATCAAAACTTCTTATCGTTGTTAGAAAATTCTTTATTTCTTTGATCATTTTAGCAATTTCTACAAGATCTCACATCGGTAAAGTAGTAGAATACTCACCCTCATATAAGTGTGAGACATAAATGTTTTGTGAACTGGGGTTAGCCCTTTTAGACCAAGAGAGGACGACGGTCTAAGCAGTTGACCAGGTCATTTATGACTCATTTATCGCCGCCAGACCCAAGTTCTGGTGCGTTACAGCTGGTATCAGAGCGAAAGTTTCTTAGTCCCATAAAGTTTATTAAGATAAGTTCTTTGAGTTTCTTAAAGTCTTAGCTAACCAATCTTTGGTGACAGAATGATATTCAAAGCCGACTATCAGACGGACCTTAGTGTCACACCGTGAGAGACAGTGGGGGCCACCTCTAGAATCCTCTGGTAGAAACGAGACTGGGACAAGTCCTAGCGAGGACTTCAGTCTCTTATAAGAGGGGAGAATGTAAGATCCCACATTAGTAAAGTATTAGAATGCTCACCCCCATATAAGTGTGAGAATAAATGTCATGTCAACTCAGGTTAGCCCTTTTAGACCAAGCGATAACGACTGTCTAAGTATTTGACCGAATTACTTATGACTCATTTACCGCCACAAGACCCAAGTTCTGGGGCGTTACGATTTCTTTTTGTAGTTTTTTTTTATGTTAATAGATCCACAGTTCCACCAGTCTTTTCCTAATCTCGTAACACCCAATCTGCCAATTTGAGGTAATGAGTTATAATCAAATGATTGAGGTATTATCATTTTTTAAATATTTTCCTAACTTTTACACACACGTTCTGTTCATATAAATGCTATATTTGAGTATACTAAACTGACAATAAGTTTCTAAAAATTTGTAGGGAATCTGGGTGTCCCCTGCACCACCGGTGCACTAGCCTTGGCCGCGGCGCAGTCTGGTTGATCCCCATTCCTGCCTCCTAATTCTTCCAAATCATTCAATAGTCCAGTTGCACGTGTATGTATGTATTTCATTATTTTTCCAGTATTATACATGTTATGACGGATCGATCAAGAAGTGATGGTGATTGTGAGTAAAGATAAGCAATTAACAAGTAAACAAACACAGAAACAAGAAGAACACGGATTTAACGTAGTTTCTGGCAATGTGCTGACTACTCCATGGATAAACGAGGATTATTTTATTATCACAAGAAAGTTACAAGTTACAATTAATGCAGATGGTATTTATAGCCATGAGAATCAAACCACTAACCGACTAAGCGACCAAACCAGGATAATGGTGACATACTCGAAGTAACCTTATCTAAATTGGAAAACCATGCAGACGTGTTCCCCAAGTATCACTGAGAACCACTCAGCAACCCATGCTCAGAAGATGATCAGTCTGCTGACTTCACTCACCAGAACACCAGACTCAGCAGACACCTTCATGCCCTGCTGACCACTATAGTTTCCACACAGAGTCAATAGAGTATCATACTCTGCTCACCAACCTCAGCATCATAGTTTAAGTCACCATTACAAATCTCCACATTGACTTCAACTTCATGCAGACTGACCAGATTCACAACCAAGTGCCAGATTTCCTTTTTGTCTTCAGATTTGCATACCTCAGCAGACCCCCACCTTCAGCTGAGTATTCCCAGATTCAGATTAACAGCTTTGAATGTTCAACAAGTCTAGACACAACTGAAACATGCTCTTTGGAACTGATTTAGTGAACATATCAGCATGATTAACATCATTGATGATCTTTTCCACTTTGACCCTCATCTCATTCCTCAGAAAATGGTACCTAACATCAATGCGCTTGGTTCTCTCATGATGAACCTGATATTTAGCCAAACATATTGCAATAAACTGTCACAATACCATAGGCTTGATCTTGATGCGGACTCAGATCATTGACTAGCCCTTTTAACCAGATTGCTTCCTTTGCTGCTTCTGTTAGTGCCATATACTCTACTTCAGTAGTAGATAATATCACTGTACCCTGTAAAGTTGCCTTCCAACTTATCACATAACCACCCAAAGTAAACACATACCCAGTCATAGATCTCCTATTGTCCACATTAGCAGCATAATCAGAATCACAGTACCTTGTGACAAAACATTGAGTACCACTCCATATATGAGTCCAATATCAGATGTACCCCTAAGGTACCTAAACATCCTTTTCACTGCATTATAGTGTTCCTTTCCAGGTTGAGCCATAAACCTGCTAACAACACTGACTACCTGATCGATCCTTTTCTAGGTGTCCAATCTAACCGGCAGTGTACCGGGTCAATTTGTAGTCTAGTCTAGTGAACAAGGTCGTCTTCTCAGGGAATCGCGATACAATGTGTGGTTAAACACCAATTAGCTGCAGCCCATGCTCACCAGATGATCAGTCTGCCGACTTCACTCAGCAGAACACCAGACTCAACAGACACCTTCATGGCCTGCTGACCACCATAGTTTCCACACAGATCCAGTAAAGTATCATAATCTGCTGACCAACCTCAGCAGCATAGTTTAAGTCACAATTACAATACAAATCTACAGTTTTCTTCATATTGGTAGAATAGTTTCAAGCATATAGTCTTGAAGTGGTACGCATATTTGCATTTAATATTGGCTCTTGGTTAAGTATTTAGAATATGGATGGTAATGTTATGAGTTCTTAGGATTCCTCGGTAACTTTAAACTATAACCCGTACCTATGGGTCTATTAGTAATAACATGTGGGTACTAGGCCGATTAATATGTGCTCACCTATGTCTAGTTAGAATAGTAAGCCGATTAACATTCTATAGTATAGATATGTGTGTTGAAATAGTGTCCTAAACCCAATCGGGTTGGACCAGATTCGACCGGGTCGGGTCATTTCTACTATTTCTTTATGTTTATACATATAATAAATGGCTTTTTTATTATTATATATTTGTTCGTTTAACGGACCTATTATGATATTGTATATTTGATAACGTCCCTAGTGTCAAACTGTGAAAGAGAAACAATGATAGTGATTATGGTTGATGAGATCTCGACTCACTTTAACTGGTTTGATAAATGTCTCTAGTCGTATTTACTATTAAATGAGACATTAATAGTACGGTTAGACTAGCACGTATTAGATGTCTTCTATCTTATTGAAGATAAGGTTATATCTCGTCTATCGAAGTGTAGTGACACTTGGAATGTACGTGGACGTGTATTAGAGAATGCATACGTTAGACTGACCCACTTACTTTATTAAGTGTCGCACTATGTGGCGGTTGTGTAATTATCCTGTGACCGAAGTCTTCATGGCATCACGGTGTGGATTGTCATACTTTGACACTATTGAGGTTTACCCTAGCCATGAGGCGATCATGCGGTAGTGATTGGATGTGATACTAAAGCATGCGTAGGATTCATGTCGCTCGTCCGGAAATCGCGTATCCTATGAATAGGAGTAAATATCTGAAATGGCATTCTTATAAGGAATGTCTAGCTCTCGTGAATCTTTGCAAATTTGGAGTTAGTGAGTTACTTCGAGAGAGCATGATATCCAGATTATAAGATACGGTCGTTAATGTATTGACACTCGATATACGACCGTATGGTTATTATTACAGCGATAAGATTCTATTTACATGGTAACCGTTTTCACATGAAAGCTTGTAGTCATAGCACTTGACTCTTTCCGATGATTGGTGGTCGTGGACGTGTTGCTAGACGCTATCCATGATCGTAAGGGTATTTTAGTAAATGCACTTTATGGTTACGGCTAGGGCTGTAAATGAACCTAAGTATTCGATTCGATTCGGAGTATTCGGCTCAAAAAAAGCTCGATTCGGGCTCAGTTCGTGGGTTCGAACTTCGAGCCGAACCTTACAAATTAGATATTCGGTGGTCGAGCCGAACATGTTCGGCTTTCGGATATCATAAATTCATATCTGATTCGAGCGAACATGTTCGAACACAAAATTACGATTTTTTAAAACCCGATTCGAGGCGAACATGTTGAGCAGTTCGACATGTTCGAGCGAACATGTTGAACGATTCGACATGTTCGAACCGAACCGAGCCGAGCTTTTTCCCCAAATACCAAGCCGAACCCGAGGCGGATAATGAAAATATAAGGCTCGGCCATTTCGAGCGAGCCGAGCCTAAGGTTCGAACACACGAGCGAGCTCGAACCACCTGCCAGGGTTCGGTAGGAGTTCGGCTTCGTTCTGAGCATAATTCACGGCCAACATATTCGAAAACCTATCGGGTCACACATATATGAATAACTAGCCGGAATTAATTTGTGGTTATAGCGATAACCGGATGAGGATTTATTTATGTCTGCTATAAAGTGTTATAGTGATAAATTAATGTTGTGATATTTATTTATTATGAATAATTAAATACAAGGTATTAATTATGTTGATTAATTAAATAGACATATATTATATATAGATTTGCACACATGTGTAAATTGATTTATGGTTATACCTTAAAGATGTATTCAATATATTAGCTATTGACAATTTATATCTTGGAAAGTATTTAATATGAGATATTAAATATATGATTTTAAGGCAATCCTTAATAAGATTAAGGAAAGTACTTAGTGAGATAATCAATCAATTATCTAGTTGATTTATTAAATCCATATTCTATTGGGAAAATAGTTTCTTGTTCCCCACTCCACTCAGGTTATAACTGGCACCCCACTACTACATAAAAGGGAGAGGATGCCATGCTCTTTTAATGTCATGAATATTCTTGTAATATTCTAGTGAAAGAAAGAGAGTTCTTGAGAGAGAGTTTTATGGGAAGAAGAAAAGCGACTAGAAAGTCGACTTTTTCGATGCTTGATCCTTCCGAGGATTTCGGCGGTTGTTCATGTGGATTACCACTAGAGACCGGACACTTGGACGGCTCGATGCTTGGATCATCAACCGTAAACGATAACGCTTCGATCTTTTAGATCATCTAAGATAACTTTCTCGTTTACTACTTATATGCTTGTTGCTTAAACGAAGTCGATCTTGGTAAAATGAAATAAAACTTTAAATTCTGCTGCGTTCCCGCGTAGATTTCCTAACAAGATGCTCCACCATCAAGGGGCATATGCTAGAGGACCATCCTCTACGGGTCAAGATAAAAATGGTATACTCTTAAGCATGTGTTATAGTTATTGTCATTTCAGAGTATATCTATTGCATCTTCACAATCGACAGTCATATAATCATGGAGAAAAGTATGCCTCGCATGTCTCCACAACTTGTCATGCTTTTTATGCATTGTACTTAACAGTAGTTACTATGTACTTTCAGTATAGATACGCAAAAGTCAAAAGTTACTGTAAAAATATTTTTGGATATTCCTATGGTATCCTTTTGATTATATTCTCTTATTGAGCCGTCGTGCTCACTTATTTATATATAATACTAAGAGTTGGTAGAGTAGATAGAGTCCGAGGAGCTATGAGGAATGTTTGATCACATCTTGTGACAATTGTTTGGATGTTTTCTTTGAGTTCTTTTTCAATGGAATAATGTGACAGATTCTGGTTTTATAGTATTGGCGATTTTTTTTTGTTCCAATGGTTGTGGTATATCTCGGAAGGAAAAAAGAAAATGCCTTTGATGAAGGATGACACCGCGACCTTGGTTGGTGCCACCGCGTACACTCTTTGTGGTGTTGGTTTTGATGGGGCGATTTGACTATTCGATTTTGTTACGGTCATTTTAATTTCCAATTCGATTGTACCTCTTCGTTTTCTAGAGTTTAGTGCACTTTTCAATTTGTTTCGTTTATCTATGTATGATATCCTGTAACACAAGGCTTATGTGTGCGATTGTCACGGTGAGCGCGTCTTTGAATGGTCATTTTCCATTTTGCCTTTAATTTGAAAATGTGTCGTTACAAACATATATCTGTGCATAGTTTTATGGTGGTCAGGGAATTCAACTAAGCGAGCAGTCATTACGAGACAATTTCTTGTTCGGATCGTTAGTGTTTGTCTTCGTTTGTTTGTTTGACTTAACTAACCATGCTTGAACAAAATTAAACACTCACTTCCTAAAAGAATGAACACGAGCTTGGCTCGCGAGCGTTTGATTATCTACACAAATCAGCTTATCCAGATCAACCAATGTACAATTTAATACTATCACATAAAATAATAAGTCATCTATTTATCGAACGAATACTATGAAGTAATTTTGTAGAATATTTTTAGTGTATATCTAAAACTTTTTGTACTGCAATCATACTTGCTATAGAATCACTCTGAATTTTGTGGACACACACCAAAAAAAAAAAAAAAAAAAAAAACACATTATTATTGGCATCAAAATCAATATACTTTTCGGACACCGTAGTTAAATTCGACTTCTCTTGAGTTGAATTTATTTATAAAATCCGGCTCATGAGAGAGGTTGAAAGCAAATTTCGACATCATAAAGTCGAATTTTTCCAAGATACGATATCCGAAAACATTGACCGTGAAACCATTATCGATACCCAAAACAAAAAATAAAAGAAATAAACCTTGGTCACTGGTCCTCTATCAAACACACCATTTAAAATAGTAGCCCACTCTACTCCTTTCACCAATGAAAATGTCTTCATAGCATCCAACATCGCTGTCTTTGTTATTGTACTCTTTGTGGTCCCTCTCTCCCAATTTATTACTACTATACCATCCTTTCTTTTTCATTGTTTTTCTTTTTCTTTTCCTTTGCTATCTCTACTGGGAAGTTCTTGTGTATATCTACGTTAATCTAATTGATTGTTTAGTTCTTATGTGGTATATATCTACATTCATCTAATTGATCGATAAACAAATCTGAACCACACGATTTTAATTTTATTCAAAAATAAAAGTCGTAGAGTTTAACACATAGATGCACTCCTTTAACTCTCCATCTCTACTGCTACTAGTTAGTCTACTACTATATCTATCTCTTCTCTTCTCCTTTAGTTTTCCAACACTTTTTCCATCAACCCAATCTTTCTTACTTTGCCCTTTAACCAAAAAAGAAAAACTTCCTTCAATTCATATTATAATTAGAAGAAGATCAGAATTTTTGGGACCCTCTTTTAGTACATACACTACTTTCATTCACTCCATATATCTTATATGCATATAATTTAAGGATATATCATGTCTAGCAGCAGAAGATCAAGACAAGCAACTAGTTCTTCAAGAATTACAGATGAACAGATCATTGAACTTGTCTCCAAGTTACAACAGCTCATTCCTCATGAGGTTCGCAACCGCCGCTCCAATAAGGTATATATTATTATTCTTAATTTCTGTATCTTCTTACTATATATGTATTATGTATACACACATACAATGCATGCTGTGTAATTGTGTTCTGGCATTATGGTATTCTCAGTTTGTTTATAAGGATTCGGTATCACCAATGAGATGAAAATTGTAATCATGCTTAATTGCTTGTTTTGTGAATCTTGAAGACATATAATTTAGTCTTGTAAGGGCATTCGTAGCAGAGTTACTATAATGTGCTATATCCCTAAAATAAGGATAAAATATAAGGATAGCGTCATGATCTGTAACATTTAATCTGCCGCCGTGCGTATGCGCGTGTCCGACACAAAAGACGAGCGCGACACAACACGTTTCTGACACGTGTGTCGCGCGTGTCGGTGATTAAATTAATATTATTTAAAATTTTAATATCAATAGCACATCCGATAGCGGTGCCGACACCTCCGACACCCCTGAACACAATTTTTCAATATTTTTGATGAAACACGAAAATATCTGATTTATCTTGATTCTTATGTATTATGTTTATATGTTTTTGATATAGACAATCGTTTTTGTTAATTTGTAATATTTTGAAAATCGATCATAAATTTCTTTTACTTTTGACACCGTATATATATACAAATTAATATCTATTTTAGATATTGATAGAGTTTAAGTATTACATATCTAATTTTATCTAGTTGTTTAGACTTGTATGGATTTTTTATAAATTTGAATATATATATATATATATATATATATATATATATATATATATATAGAGAGAGAGAGAGAGAGAGAGAGATATATATATATATATATGTCAAAATGAACATTATAACAAATATAATCATGTTTTCTTTGCATATAATGAATCTTTTGTTTCCGAAAAAAAAAAAAAAATATATATATATATATATATATATATATATATATATAGAGAGAGAGAGAGAGAGATGTATATATATGTGTGTATATATATATTATATATATATAATATTATATAATGTGTAAATGGTAATAGTAGTGCTTGTAAGTAATAAAGTGTAAGTGTCAAAGTGCAACATAGGATAGCGTTCAAATATCTTCTACAACAGAGTCTCTATCCCTATTTATAAGGATATGAATAGTGCATTCCTACATTTGTGGATTCACATCCCTAAACATATTTAATAATAAAAATTATAGGGATAATGATAGAGATATTGTTGGAGCGAAATAATAAATATTTTGTGTGTATGAATAGGGTTGTAAAGTAGAATATATATTATTTAATAGTATTGAAATGTTATAAGGATAAAGATAAGAATGTTGGTTAAGAATATATTTCATAAAGTGGTCGTAAAATAGAGATTTGTATTATTTTATAGTATTTTAGGGATAAATTTTAGGGTTTCTGGTACAAATATCATAATTGCTCCAAATTAACTTAATTTTATAAAAATGTAATTGACCTTATCATTTCTTTATTAAATGACAAACTCAACCCTACCTGCGCGCATGTTGTTTGATTATACACATGCATTCATATGCATTGAGTAACAAAATTCTTTATAGTGTCTAAAACATGGCTTTGACCACTCCGCAAAGCAACCAAGTCTAAAAGAGTAATTCTAATGTCACTATCATTTTTACTTAACAAAGACAATAAATGGTGTGTCATTTATTTAAAGAAGGGTTTTAGTACCAAATCATTCTCGGCCAGAGTAGGTTGTGTCAGCAATTATTATTCAAGTCTAAAACATGGCTTTGATATGGTCAATTACATGAAAATCAATGTGTGTTGTGTATAAATATCTCAATTATTTATGTAATGCCAGATCTTTTCACCACACATACCTATATATCTATCCGGAATTCTGGCATGTTCATGGTTCTTTAGGACATGTAATGAGATTTTGGTCAAGTAATCAAAATAGAGGTCCCAAGACCAAGAAGGTCTTGGGTTCGAGCCATAAATTGGTCCTGGGTTCGAGCCCTATTTAGGGAAATGTGCGACACTTATATATATATACTTCTATAGAGCACAATATCAATAATGATAGTACTGAATTCAAAATGTACTTAAAAGTCCAAATTCAGCTATATATACCAAGCAAACATAGTTTTGCTCATAAAATCAGACAAGCACATGCACTTAACATGGTAACTAGGCAGACAAAAAGGGAAAGGATTCAACAACTTGATAAGTTTCATTAACACTTTATAACGTGACTCCTGCAACTTGTTTGAAGTTAAACTACAGTGTTATTTAGGTCCCCCCTCCCCCTCATGGCATCTCAAATAGATAGGGAAAAACCCTATATATAAGGGCATATCTCAATGGTAGAAGAGTGATAAAGAGTGTGGCCTTTAAGTTTTGAGTTCATAATTGAGGCACGAAGTCCAACTCCGTAAACCATTAAGGCGTAGAAATGATAGAGTCACAACGAAAATGCTGTAATGATATGTCACGATAATGATTTCTTGTGTTGATTATTGTGGGGCTGGTTCAATCGATATAGATCATGACAATCGATAGTGCGGTCGTTGTTGTGCGTTTTAACTTTCTTATTTCTATCATTCTCTAAGACATAATCTTCGATTACTTATTTACAGCCACCATAAAACTCTATGGGTGAGACGGTGAAGCCCTTTGGCTGGGCTCAACCTTTTAAACAAATGGGAGAAGGAAAAAAAAAGTGGGATTTGAATGAACATCATATCTCATGGTCCCAAAACTTAGAGAGACCAGTGTTTTTGGACAAGGGTGATTTCTTTTACTCACTTGCTCCACTCTTTAATACTTTTTTTTTTTTTTTTTTTTCCTTTTTTAATCTGAATAAAGTAATCATTTCTTTTATTTTTTCCCCTCGATCATAATAGACAACTCTCCCTTCATTCAACACAACATTTGTTGCAATTAACAAACAATATTTCAATCAAAGTATATTCATTTATTAATTCATTTTCAAACGAACTCTTGTAATCTTTAATTATATCTCTAATAATTAAAGAATTGTATAAAGCTAGTCATCGAAATACTATATATAGATTTGAATGCATGTGTAACAGATGTTAAATTGCTTCCAACTTGTGTAATGCGTCTCGTGGGACTAAATACGAAAAGGTGGGAGTATCATATTATTTGATAATGCATGTGTAGATTATAAGGTAGAGAGAAAAGAAAAAGGAAAAAAAAATTGATGAGATTTTTTCTCATATCTGACATGAGACCCCATTGTAGGACTCATACCCTTGTGAAACTTGCAGAATTGGTCTAGGATTGAAAGTAAAAATATTGACTTTGTTTTTTGTTTTGGTCTTTTTTTCTTTTTAATGAAAAAGGCAACAGCTTCAAAGGTACTTCAAGAGACATGTAATTACATAAGAAGCTTGCACAGAGAGGTTGATGACCTAAGCGATCGTCTTTCCCAACTGTTGTCTACGATCGATGAAGATAGCCCGAGGCTTGATTATCAGAAGTTTGATCATGTAGTTAATTACAGTTTAATGGTGTACTAATAATACCATCTCGTACGTTAATCGTATTTCAAGCTTTTTATTTCGAGTTCATTTTAAATGTTTTGATACATCATTTATCGAAATGTGATATGATTTCAAATCGTTTAAAATTGAACATGAAATGAAAATTTTGAAAGTATTCATCATTTTCTATATCTGCTAGCTACTCAGCTAAAACCTATAGTTTGGTACTTATATGATGAGTCCCAGTCCCAAGTGTTGTAGCATGAAGTAGTAAGTCTTAATTAGTACCCTAATTATGCTGTAGAATTAATAAAAGGAGTTTTTTTGCAATTAATTTGCAACCCTTTGAATGTAATTAATCCACAAATCAAGTACTCCTCGATCCTATTTACTGTACGTCTATAAAATTGTGTTCTTGGTTCAATGCTTTTGTAACATGTAGTTACTTATATCATCTACGTCTTCAATATATTTACACAATTGCGTTTTACGTTTATTGGAAAGAGAATATATACATTATATGATTATTTTAAGGGTAATTAATGTTAATATAACAACAATAGTGAGTCTAGCTAGTGACATAGCAATTTTTTTTTGAGAAAAGTGACATAATAATTGAAACAACATATTTTTATTCCTATAATAATAATAATAATAATAATAATAATAATAATGATAATAATAATAATTATAATAAGTGTATAACAATTGTTGTTAGGGTCGCATTTATTACGATTAAAGAGAAGAAAAACACATTGTTGCAATGCAAGCATGAGATATGATATGAATTATAAATGATTTGTTATTATTGGGAAATGTAATTGAAGAAATGCAAATCAAGCAAGCAGGGCCGGCCTATAGCGATGCCAGAGAGTGGGTGTGATGCTTAAAGCGCAGGTGTCGGCGAAATTTCAATGATACGTGTTTATTAAAAAGAAAAAAATTAAATGTAGATTGATCCGTCCATTTTAAAATAATATGTTTTTTTGATAAATGCCCAAATTTCTTTTCTTGATTGATAAAAGTCGATAAAAAAATTTCTTGCCGAAAAAAAAGATATACAAACAAGTTTTTTTATTTTTGTTTGGAAAACTATAGAAATTCTGAAGAGCTACTTTGTGGCGTGTTTTAAAATTATAAATAAATTAAATTTTGTATTTTTGGATGTTAAAAACGCAATAGATATGTTTAAGAAAAAAATAACCTCAACTACATTCGAAGATTGGTCTTAAACCCAAAACCGGCCCTGCAAGCAAGTGTACACTATATAGATAGATTGGTGGGGAAGGAAAGTTATGGTTCACCAAACGGTCAAACCTGTGTTTACGGACCGTTGTCGCATGATTGGTCGATTTTACAATATTAATAGAAATCATGTGTCGTCTTTCCTTATAATAGGACATATTCATGCTAATATAGCAATAAAATTAATTAAATCGTAACGATGAAGTGATATTAAATTTATGGACCATTAATTATGATTGATATATATATATATATGTATATATCGATAAGAACCACACAATAACCAATTATATAAAAACGTATTATATTATTACTTGTTATGTTTATTTTGTTATGCTAGTAACACGATTCAAATAATAAAGAGAAGAGTCCATGTGTGAGAAGAGAATAAAATAGAAACAATATTAGGGTTTATTGTCAAAACTGATAATTTAAACATAGAAATGTGTAAATAGGACATTAAAATGTTTTTCTGGGTAAAAAAGATATATACTTATTTCACTGTGATAGTGAAACATTAGATTTAGATCGATTTAAAACAAGAAATGATGGATTTGGAGTTATAAGCGAGTGGATTTGTCGCTTATCGCGTTTATATTTATAACATCATGGTTTTATTTTTCCTCTTTTTTTATCGCTTTTAAACCACTCACTAAATATTATAAAGAGAATACTCATCCGTCTATGTTTTATTTGAAGCGATTCTCAAAATAAATACGTAAATTTATTGAATGAATCTGAGTTTGACTTTTAATAATTCAAGAATTAGTTGTTATTTAAATGTCTCACAAACCTTGGAAACGACATTTAGTATTCTTGAGATAAATAGATGCGGAGGGAGTAAAAAATTATATGTTTCGGTTATCGTTCTTTCAACTAATTCGTTATTAAATGAGGGATGACGTGAGTTTGAATTTTAATATAATTCATTACAAGTTTTAATCTCAATTGTAGAGTTTTTTTAATTTTATTTTTTTGCAAAGATTCAATTTTTAGGGTTTATTGGCGGCACTTATTCTCTTCTGGCACTCTTTCTTGGCCTTTTGATTATCTTTTGTGTGCGGTTAATATTTTTATTATTTCCTTCTTATCACCATAAAAACTACTACTTTTACAACAACTTTTAGAAAATTCAAACTACTCCTTCCAAAAATTCAGCCCTCATTTTTCAGCGACCCCCCCCCACCCACCCACAATTTACAGGCCCCAAACCATTTTCTCCACCATTCTCACACACCATCACCACCGTCCCTTTGAAAACAGCCTCCCCCTTTAATTATTCCAACTTCCAGCCACCACCGTCCACCACTTTCCTCCTTCCCAGCCACCCCAACTTTACCTATCCCATTCATTCGGCCGCCTTCCTCCTCCCCACCTGCAAAATCGGCTCCACCTTTAAGCCTTCATCCAAAAAAAAACAGGTTCAACACCTTGAAGCCCCGATGACCGGCGCTATCTTCCCCCACCACCATCGTCTTCCTCCATGCCTCCATTTTGAAGGTTCAACCAAAAAAACGCGAGTTCGCGAGTCTTTTCAAAAAGAAAAAAAAATCACGGGCTACTCTGCGAGCGAGAAGGCTGCGATTTGAAGCTGCAATTTCTTTGCGATTTGGGGGCTCGATTACATTGCGATTTGGGAAGAAGATTTGCGATTTGAAATTTGCTATTTTGGGGTTTGATTTTGCTCTGATTTGGGGCTCGATTCGGCTGCGATTTGGGAAGAAGATTTTCGATTTGGGGTGGTTGAGGAGGAAGAAGGGAGGTGGTATTTTTCGGAGGAAGAAGGGCGGGCGGCTAGAAGGTGGGGAATAGGGTGGAAGATGAATTAGGTACTTGGTTTGGAGAAGAAAAGAAATTTGTTTTGTATTGTTTAAGGACTAAAGTGTAATTATTTAGTGACTAAAGTGTAATTGAAGGGACTAAAGTGTATTTTTTTTATTTTTGTGTGGTGTAATAAGTAAAATGGGGGTGTGTAGAAGTAAAAAAAAATCAAATAATGGATGTAAATAGTATTAAGGGGGGTGCCAATAGAAAACCCTTTTTTTTTAATAGACGTGGTAGAAGTTTTATGTTATTTTTTTTATTATGCGGTAGAAGTTGATATAACAAGAAATTATGTAATCTAAAATACAAAAAAGAATTATGTAGAAAATTTTGATAGTAGCATGGTTTGATTGGATTTACATAAGGTAAGCCAGGAATTTACGATAAAATGTTTTAAGTTTTGCTTGTTCTATACTTCTCGAATTATTTGTGTTAAAAAAATGATAAAACCAATATTTAACTAGATTAAGTCATTCTTCAGCTAGTAAATGAACAAGGTCATTCTCATTCATTTTGACAAAAGCAAAAGAAACTAAGACAAAACATGGTAGCAAATTAAGCACAGAAATCGATAGTGTTACTTTCCTTCGAGGACAAGTCATCGGACTTGGCCGAAAGACATTGATGATTGATGTGGGAGACGCCTTCAAAGATCACACGAAAGTAGGGAAGTTATTGTGTGGTGTCTTGCTTGCGCGGTGTAGAGGCGTCGTGTGGCGGCCTCCATGTGCATGATTTTATTACGTATTTAAAGCGTGTGGTTTACGATCGTTCGTCGCGTCGACTTCAGCGCCATTATATTCTCTCAGCGCGCGATAACTTACACGAAAGTATCCTAGGTGATTTCATTAAGCATAGCATGATAAGTAGCAAGACTTTCTCCGATCAGCACATCATGGCCACCTCCCACCCTCCTAATGAAAATATTAATAACCAAATGTTAAGGGTGATTTTATATGATTTATATCGTTATATTTAATAATTTCCTTCATATTCGTATTGTTTGCATAGAAATTAAGGGTTTAATCGAATTATTGAGCAGATGAGTTTTAAAAATCTTTAAGTGTAAAATCGAGCTAATTACGTGGTTTTATTGGTATTTTCTATCTATATGTATGATTTTACATTTTGCATGTTTTTGTCGTTTTGTAGGTACAAGCATGTCGTAAAGGAGTTTGAATGGAAGGAGGAAGATGCAAGTTGAGGATTGGAATGAAGATTTGAAGAATCAAGCGGCGTTCACTACCCATCTGACTGGAGACGGACGTGCTGAAGATAGACGGCGTCCGGAGAGAAATTTGATTCGAGTTTTGAAGATTTGGTGGATGAAGCGTCTCATTTTACATAGAACAGGCGTTTGAGAGACTCGGCCCGACTTCGAAGAATTTACACCAAGCGGGCGGGCGTCGAGAAGAGTGAATTCCGTCGCGCCATCTTTGAAACCGACTTACTTTTTCTATATATAGCGCATTATTTCAAACCCTAATATCATCATATACCATTCTGACGACCCGAGAAACCTAATTACGAAGCCGGTTGTTGTGCTCGGTCGTGCCCTTAGTGCTTGCTTAGTCGACCGAGGATTAAATAGTTGTTTTATTTATTTTGTTTCGTTTTCCTTCCGGATCATGAGGATGGTTTGGAAGGTGATCAAACAGGGGCAAGCATGTGAAACTTTTACGCGGCGTTTTATTTCTCCTTTGGATGATTTTGTGAGTTTTAATTAAAGTTGTTTCTTTTCTATGATTATGTGTTATGCAAATTTATATCGAGAGATGTTTTGCTATTGATGTTTACTATGTGGCGAGAGTCGGTGTAAACTTCTGAATCACCATAGGAAAGATTGGATCTTTAACTTATAAATGACGAGTTGATTAGGTTGAATATCTGAGTTCTTTAGATTGAATAAATCTTACACCTCTGAATTGAAAGTGTTAATCTTTAAGATCGAAAGATAAAAGATTGATAGGCAATTACCTAAGAGATTGGGAATTCATACCTTTGTTAGGTGAATCACAAGTTTAATTAAATCATCATAAGATAACCTTAGAAAAGCGAGGGTTGCGGGACGGTGGATCATTTGCTTGTTCTTTGTTGAATCACCATAGTCATTGTCATGGTTTTACTAGTTTTATTTATTTTCTTAGTTTGTAGTTTAGATTTATTTTTATAACGATCTTTCTGGCTTTGGGTGACAATTCTCTGTCCGGGTTTACTTTTCGTTTTGTTATTTTAGGTTTTAATAATAATGGTATCAATCTTAGGAAAATTAATGAACTAGATAACGGCGATTCCTCTGTGATTAGGACTCGGTTTGTAATCATTTATCTACGATCCACTGCACTTGGGGTAAACCGGATTATTTTATTACTTGTTTATTTTGCTTAGATAAAATCCGTGAACACCAAGCGATGCGGTGCATCGATGCAAAATTGTCGGATTCCATTGATTACGATCGAATACATGGACAAAAGGAACCGTTCGGACATGTGTTAGTAATTTGCCCGTAACTTTCGACCTTGATTTGATTTACGCCCGTAGCGTAGGACCTCATTTCGGAAAGCTCTTTCCGACGCCGACGTCATGGTGAACGGACGGAGGCGGTTCATGGCCGTTTCGAAGTCAAAATCAGCTGTTTTCCCTTCCATTTCGGGCACCGAAGATTTTTGCTTGTTTTGCACGTTTTATTTTATTTTATTTACGAATTCAATAAAGATCCAATTCCGGATCCGTTCGTTTAGGAAAATCCGTGATTTCAACATCTTGATTTCCACGTTGATTTATTTCCGTAATAAATGATGTAATTTTATATTTTCGGAAAGTATCGTATTCGGCCAGCTATAAAATCCCGGTTTGTGGGATGATTTTAAGCAGACTTGAATAATATATCATAATTTTCCTCTCAGAGCATATTCTGAAACCCTGTTTGTGAGTTCATCTCTTTTTTGCTTCCCTGTTTGTTTTTCCTAATCGCTCCGGCGTCGGTTAGTATCGAGCCTTCGTTTTACGGGAACATAGTGATCAACATCAATCATGGTTGTTGGTGAAGTAAGTGGAAGGTGTGGTCGTGGGCGGTCGGACACGTCAATCCTGTTCGAGAGATGGCGAGAGAGGAGGAAGGCGGAAAAGGCAAGTGGAGGAGTTGACCCGGCGGTTGGCGAGCGGAGCATTCGAGTCTAGCAACTCCGATTCGGTTACTGTTTTTGAGAATCCTTATCACGATCATCACCGTGAGCGGGATGATCACCACCATGGTCTTCATGGCCTTGGATTTAAGATCGAGTTGCCTGAGTTCACGGATACAATGCAGCCCGAAGAATTTGTTGATTGGCTGATTGAGATCAATCGGATCTTTGAATACAATGAGGTTTCAGACTGCGATAAGGTGCAACTCGTCGCCATCAAATTGAAGGGGAGAGCATCTGTTTGGTGGAAACAGTTGAAACGGTCTCGTGAATGCCAGGGGAAATCAAAGATTACCGACTGGAAGAAGATGAAAAGGAAATTGAGGGCTCAATTTCTCCCATTCAATTACACTCAAACAATGTATCAACGGTTGCATACGTTAAGGCAAGGTAATCAATCTGTTGTTGATTATACTGATGAGTTAACCAGTTGATTAATAGGAATGACTTGGCTGAAACGGAGTAGCAGTTGGTCGCTCGATACTTAGGAGGGTTGCGTCAACCTATTCAAGACTCTCACAGCCTTCACTCACTCTGGACGGTTTCTGAAGCACATCAGCGTGCTTTAACTTTGCGAAAAACGGCGAAACATGAGGCCATCATCTGAGCGGACCAAGTCACCCGACCAGCGGCTGAACCACGGGAGCCTCGATGCGCAATGTTGCCCGATCTGCCCGGTAGTCACAACCAAATGCGTCTGGTTACGGTATGAAGTGTTTTTAGTGGTGAATATGTTCACGGACAGCGAGAATGTATGGTCACTCAAGGTGACAAGGGAAAGTCAAAGAATCTTTTTCTTGATGAGGATGTAGCGGATGAGACCAACGATGAGCGATTAATATGATGAATACGAGGACGAGAAGGTGTTGTGTGGCAATGGTCACCCGAATTTGGTCATTCAAATGAGTCCATTTTCCCCCAAAATGGATTACGGAGATAATTGGTTGCGGACTAACATTTTCACACCACTTGTACTATTGGTGATAAAGTTTGCGAGTTGATCATCGATGGCGGCGGTTGTGAGAATGTAGTTTACGATGAAAGTTTGTTCAAAAATTACAATTAAAGACATAGGCTCATCCCGACCATCTGATCTATCATGGTTGAAAAGGAAAGTGAGGTAAAAGTTGATAAAGCGTTGTCTTGCTTCATTTTACATTGGGAAGAAGTATTTTGATTACGCTTGGTGTGATGTTGTGACTATGGATGCTTGCCATCTTTTATTAGGTAGACCTTGGGAGTATGGCGAGGAGTGTAGTACATTATGGTAGGAGGAATCGCATGCCACTTGTTGTCAAAGGAAGAAGATTGTGTTGGCTCCCAGACCGGAGAAACCTCACCTACCCACAGGAATCTTAGTCTACTTTGTATGTCTAAGTTTCTTGCGAGAGATTAAAGATGATGATGTAATATATGCTTTGATTCCGGAAGATAATAGAGCGGATCCTCACGGGTTTGATATGTTGCCTACTGAGGTGCAAAAGCTATTGGTTGAGTTTGATGATTTGATGCTAGAGGAGCTCCCTCTAGGGCTTCCACCGATGCGGGACATTCAACACCACATTGACCTGCGGGCAAGTTTACCCAACCGTTCAGCATATCGTCTCAGTCCTAAGGAGGCCGAAGAGTTGCGGCGAGTAGTTGAGTTGTTGGAGAGGATATGTCCGTGAAAGTATGAGCCCGTGTGTTGTTCGACTTTGTTTCCAAAAAATGATGAGTGCGTGAAGAATGTGCGTGTATCGATAGTAGAGCTATGAACAAAATTACTATCAAATCACAGGTACCCGATTCCCAGCTTGGATGACATGTTAGATTGCCTAGCTGGTGCTAAGGTATTTACCAAAATTGACCTTAAGAGCGGATACCATCGAGATCACGGATAAGAATTAGGAGATGAGTGGAAGACGGCTTTCAAGACCCTCATGGTTTGTATGAATGGTTGGTAATGCCATTCGGATTGTCCAATGCCCCAAAGCACCTTCATGAGGTTTTATGCATCAAGTGTTCTGACCTTTTATGGGAAAGTTTGTAAATCGTTTATTTTGATGACATACTAATTTATAGTCCCATTTTGAGCATCTAAAATATGTCTTTGGTGTGCTTAGAAAAGAACCGTTGTATGTAAATCAGAAGAAGTGTTCATTTTCACTACTTCTGTTACGTTCCTTGGTTTTGTTGTGTCTCTGCGGCGGCGTGCATGCGAGATCAATCAAAAATTAGCGCGATTTCTGATGGCCAGTCATTGCGATGTGAGGAGTTTCCGTGGGTTGGCATCATTCTATCGCCGATTCATCACGAAACTTTAGCTCTTTGATTGCCCCAATCAAGGAATACTTGATGGGTCGTGAATTTCAGTGGACCGAGGAGGCGGAGGCTAGTTTCCAATTAGTCAAACAGAAGATGACGGAGGTGCCAGTTTTTGCCCTTCCCGATTTTGATAAGGTGTTTGAAGTTAATTGTGATGCATCTGGTGTTGGAATTGGTGGAGTTCTCAGCCAAGAAGGTTGTCCGATAGCCTTCTTCAGCGAGAAAGTGTCTGGCTCGAAGAAAAACTACTAAACTTATGACTTGGAGTTCTATGCAATCGTGCAAACACTAAAACATTGGCGGCATTATTTGGTGCAGAAGTTCAATTTGCTCACAGATCATAAGGCCCTAAAATATATTAATGGTCAGTACAAGCTGAGCACGAGGCATGCTAAGTGGGTTGCGTTCTTGCAGGAGTTCACATTTACTTGAAGCACTTAGAAGGAACCCAGAACCGTGTAGCAGATGCATTGAGCAGACGTTCATTTTGATTTACTACCATGACAACCAAGATCACGGCATTTGGTGTGTTCCCGGATATGTATACGGATGACGTTTCTTTCGGAAAATCATCCAGGAAGTAAAAGAAGGTCAACATTCTGATTATGTTTTGCACGATGGTTATCTTTTTCGGGGCTTGCAACTATGTGTTCAGTTGTTACGTCCGTGACAAATTATTAGTGAACTACACAATGAGGTCACTTTGGGAGAGATAAGACATTGGCGTTGATTCTTTGTGAATTATTATTGGCCAAAATTGGCAAGTGATGTGGCCAAGTGGGTGGGCGATGTCATATTTGCCCGGCGATCAAGGGTGTTCTTACTAATCTTTGGGTTGTATACACTTTTACATTCAGAAGCTCCGTGGCATGATGTCACTCTGGATTTTGTCTTGGTGCTTCCTCGTACTCAGCGGGCAAGCGTTTGTTTTTGTTGTTGTTGTGAGGTTCTCGAAGATGGCTCATTTCATCCTCGTAGAAAGGCGATGGATGATGTTCGTATGTGCTCACTTTACTTCAAAAGATTGTCCGTCTTCATGGTGTTCCTCGTTCCATCACTTACGATCGGGACAAGTTTGTTAGTAATTTTGGAGGAGCTTGTGGGACAAGTTGGGGTGAAAAGCGAACTCTGCGATGCTATCACCCATGACGGAGGCGGCGGGCGAAGTTGTCAATCGTAGCAACCTTTTATGGAGTTTAGGAGGATCGAAACCAAAACAATAGGAATTAGCCCTCCCGCAAGCTGAGTTTGCCTACAATTGTTCCCGAAGCAGAACTACTGATTTGACTCTATTTGAAATTGTTTATGGTAAGAATCCGTGTGGTGTTTTGGACTTAGCTCATATTCGGCGCATTGGCAAGTTGCATCTTAAAGCGGAAGATATAGCGGCTCGTTCGCATGATATTCATGAAACACGTTAAATCGGGAAATGAAGCTAGCAATTCAAGGTACAAAGCACAAACCGATCGCCATCGCCGTCGGGTGGTGTTTAACGTTGGTGTCTATGTTTGGGCAGTTCTAAGTAAGGATAGATTTTTTGCGGGATCATACAATAAGTTGAAGGAGTGCAACATTGGGCCATGTGAGGTGTTGCAAAAAATCAATGATAATGCATATCGTTTATGTCTTCCGAGCAATTTAAAGACCGTTGATGTGTTCAATGTGAAGCATTTGAATCCACTATGTCCACGATTTTAGTGCGATGATGTGAACTTCGTGGCGAGTTCTTTTGAACCAGGGAGAATGATGCGGTGCATCGATCACGGAGTTATCGGATTCCATTGATTGCGATCGAATACATGGACAAAGGAGGCGTTGAGCAGTGTTAGTATTTTGGCGTAACTTTCGGCTGATGTCCCGTTCGTCTTGCGCCAGGACCCCGAATGGAAAGGTCTTTCCGGCGCCCGACATCATGGTGAGCGGCGGAGGGTTCATAGCCGTTCAAGTCAAAATCAAGCTATTTTCCCTTCCGTTTGAACACACGAAGATTTTGCTTGTTTTGCGTTTATTTTATTTTATTCTGAATTCAATAAAGACCGATTCGGATCCGTTCGTTTAGGAAAGTCCGTGATTTGACATCTTGATTTCCAGCGTTGATTTATTTCCGTTATAAATTATGTAATTTTATATGTTGGAAAGTATCATATTCGGCTAGCTATAAAATCCCGGCTTGTGGGATGATTTTAAGTAGACTTGAATAATATATCATAATTTGCCTCACTAGGGCATATTAAAACCACTGTTTGTGAGTTCATCTCTTTTTACGTTTCCTGTTTGTTTTTCCTATCGCTTGGCGTCACAAACACCGACTATTGTGTAGCAAACCACCAACAACATTGAACCACTCTAAAATATGCATCAACATTAAATTGTAAATAAATTGGGATCCGGGTTGCCATAAAGTTTTCATAGGAGTTGTAGTAGATGTAGCCGATGTGAGTCGGATTTTATGTTTAGAGAGTGATAGGTTTCTTTCATAAACTCTGCTAAAATCTTTATATGATGTCAATTAATATTGCAATTTTTCTCTAGTGATATGAAATTGAATCAAAAGATCCACAAAAAATTACATGTACACAAAGGAGTTCGGCTGAATTAACATTGATCAATGTTATTTATTAATAAAAAAATGGATTGGTTGATTCA